>CM040241.1:9198097-9662804 GCA_022545495.1 Chrysanthemum lavandulifolium
TTGGACAAAGCAAATAGTCAAGGATAAGCATAGTTTCAAAGTTCCGTTTATTTTCCTCCTACACTTAAACCGAACATTGTCCCCAATGTTCCCGAAAGTATCAAAGTTATGATAATAGAAGGTAATTAAAACGAAAGAAACTAATACTCCCGATTAGCTCGGTAGGATCCGTAAAAGTGGTGGTTAAATCTTTTCCAAGAAGAGTTTTTGCGTGAAAGGCTCCTTCCAAACTTGTGTAACTTCTTCTTGACAAACTAAACTCGCACACTAGAAGAAAACAAACGAAACCTTCGTAAAATCGGCGGTAATAATATACATAAGACTCGATTTAAACTAGGATATAATGCTTGTGGAATGGATGTTTACGAATTTGTTTTGAAAGTTAAGATCCGGAAAATTCCAAAATTTTACAAGTAGCTCGAAAACGAGAAAAGTAAGTGATGTTTTATTCCTTCCGGCGCGTCGGTTGCAATCTGACGCCGTCGGTTATCCCGACAAAAAGCGGTGCGATTTTGGAAAAAATTCGGAAAATTTACATCTTTAGAATCGGAAAAACTTACGCAAAAACATCCATTATGACTCGATACAAGCATTTGACTCGAACAAACAAACATATATATCTTTTAGTTAATTGTTATTCTCATGTTCACGTTTCTTATGAAAACGTGTGTAATCCTCCTACACTTATCCTTTATGTAAAATACCTTTATATGTAATTAAGACGAGGTTAAAAACAAAATAAAGCATTTTTACAAATTCAAACATGAGGACAAACAATTAATAAAAGATATATGACACTAACAAGCAAACAATTAAGCATGGGTTGCCTCCCACGAAGCGCTTTTCTTTATTTAAGAGTCTTGTAGCTAGACTCGTAGTCCTACTCCTACGTTTTTGCATCACCGCCCTCTTGACGGTCTCTATCGGGGGGTTCCATGTTGTAGAAGTGTCCCATGATACTCCTTTCTAAGAGTTCACCCTCTCCCCACTCGGTCCTATATTTCGGTCCTAAATTCAAACAATCTTTATAGAACCCGAAAAGCTTAGCCATAACATAATCTACTCCCTTTTCCCTATCCTCATCATTCCTGTAATAGACCGACAGTTTAAGTTCCTTTTCATCATTGGAGAGTGATGAAAACTTCTCAATCTTAAACGGCATTTGGTAGGCTACGTCGTCGGTCTCATCCTTGAATCGCACTACTCCTAACGATGGGTCATAGGTCATCCGGTGCTTTCTACGAAAGGTTTTCCTAGAATAACGTGGGACAAGCTAGGGTCTATGGCGTGCTAATATCTTCCACAATTATGAAGTCCGTAGGAATGTGAAACTACCTACATGACGGGCAATCCCTTAACTCTACCAAGAAAATTACACTTATCACTAGGATTATCGAGGTCTTGCCTAGTTGGGATAGGCTTCTTCATTATCCAATTGTAATAGGTGCTAGTCATTATGTTAATTGGGATTTACGATCAATGTAAGCCTTTGCCACAAAAGGTGTCCTATGCAACATGGTATGTTAAGATTCCAAGGGTTCCCAAACTTGATTCTAGGGCTTTTCCTAACATACATGTGACGGAGGTCACGCACTAAGTGAGGGTGGCGGGATAATTCCTCTTCCGTAGGAAATTTGTTGAAATAGTCATTGTCTACTTCATCTTCTTCCTCGGGTGTTTCATCTTCAACAAATGTTTGGTCTTCTTCGTCATCTGTTTCATCCGGTTCCACTAAGGCGATGGCATTGACGAATTGGACGTGCTTAATAAGCTTGCTTGGATCCTTAATTTCTACACCTGGAGGCTCGGGAGTCGAGATAGCACTAACCTTCCTATCACTATTTATGGCTTTCAACAGGTTGTCTATCTTCCTATCCATCTCGGCTTGTTGATGGTTAAAGTGGTCCGAGAGCTTAGCCATTTGGGTTTCTTGGGACGCAACTATGTTTTGCAACATCCCTTCAATACTCTGTTGGTTAGGACCGTTAGGTGGGGGCCACGAGAAATCATTGGAGGTGAATTCTTTGGTTTGTCCCCGAAAAGTCGGGCTTGTTTTTCCATGCCTCCGGGTTTCATTGAAATTCCTAGGTCCGGGCGTTGTAGGAATCTTCCTCCGTTCCATTATTACGAGGATGCGTATTCAACGGAAGCATGTTCGGGGATAGGGTGCTAGTCGCGTGTTATGAGGATCACAAACGGCTCGCACGAAGAGGAAACTTTGTTTATATGGCGCGAGGACTTAGGATTCTCGTAGGAACTCATGAGGAATTTGACTTGATCTTCAAGTTCGATCATCCCACGGTCGGGAGGAGGCAAGGAGATTGCCTTGACGGTTTTGGGAAGTTCACGGGGTCATCCCAACTTTCGTTGTCATAGAGGCAAGGTCCTCTATTATTTCCCATGATTCTTCCGCGGTGAGATCACTAAGTTTTCCACCGGCCGCTTGGTCAATGGATCGCTTAGTGGGAAAGTTGACATGATCATAAAAGATTTGGACTTGGAGCCAAAGATCAATGCCGTGATGAGGGACTTTATGAAGTAAGTCCTTGAATCGGGTCCATGCTTCAGAGAGATTCACCTTGACGTTGTTGGAACATCAAGATGTCATTCCTAAGCTTAGTGGTTCTCCCGGTGGGAAAAATTGAGCAAGGAAGCGAAGTAAGATCATCCCAACTTGAGATGGAGCCGGCGGGAAGTCGCTCAAGCCAATTACTAGCTTGGTCCCGTAGAGAATTGGAAGAGACGCAAGCGTGGTCTCCCGAGTAGTAGCATCAAGGTCGATGGAATCGACAATTTTGAGAAATCCCTCGATGTTGATTTGGATCTTGAACGAAGTCCATGGAATGCACATCCGTTTTGCACCAACCGGATGGTGTCGGATCGCAGGCCGTAGTTTGGGCTTGGTCGGGAAGCTCAATGGTGTTCCTATAACCTAGGTGGTTTGGTCTCGAGTACTCACCAAGAGTACGGGCTCTTGGCGGGTCGTTTGGTGGTGGGTTGATGAGTGGTGGTTGGTTGTCACCTTCCATGGTGAAAAGTGATGGGTGTTACGAACAAAGGTCACGAAGAAGGGGGATAGACTAAGAGAAAGCTAAAAATGAAAAAAAAATTTACTTGATAGGAATCAAGCAAAGAAACCTAAACGAGGTGGACTACTAACTAGCTATTCTATTCCCCGGCGCGCGCCAAAACTTGATAACGCTACACGCGTCGTTCGGGGTCAAGGAAACTTCCTTTTCTTGAGCAAGTTTTATAACACCCTAGGCGGTGAACCTAATCGTTGTAGTGTAGTAATTAGGGTAAGCCACGGGTATTGATATCGTTCTCTGGGGAATAGGAATGCTAGTGAGAAGTTACTACGCTAAGGTTGAGGTTGAGGAAGATTATTTTTATCTTTTATGTTTTTAGAAATGGAAAAGGTACGAATCTCGGGTATTGGATTTGGGGGTTGGTATTGCTACCGATTACTCTACTATTATCTAATTATCTAAGCTAAGGTTGTGATAGTCTATGTCTAATTGATGTGTACTCGTATGATAGTTTAAAGATGTGTTTACTTAGGTTTTACTACTCCTTAATTATCTCCTATTGATGGTTGATTTGTCACGTCCTTATTCCTAGTTGCGTTGTGATTCTAAGGCTATAGGGCGTGCTTATTTCCTAACTCTTTGAAATTACCAAAGGGTCTTGTTTACAAATCCTCTAGTGATTTATAGACGCCTACTCTACGGTTGTCCTTGAATACTTTATCCTACAATTACCTAGATAATTATATTCTAAAGTTCACAAAGAAAAGTCAAGCATTAAGTACACAACGAATAATCTAGCGCACTCTAGATCATTAGTCAACTAAGATAAGTATCAACCAATCAATATTCAATAATTAAGTTTCATATTCCTAAGCAAACACACAAATAAATTAGCGGACATGGAGAACATGCAAGCATACACACAAATAATCAAAGACATAATTAAATTAATGAAGTAAATACTTATCTTGATGTATAATAGGGTTTAGAACCCTAAAATACTGCACAAGAAAGCCTTGGTTCGGTTTTAGGTTTTACTCCAAAAGACTACCCACAAAACCGAAAAATTGGATTCTATATATAAGATTACATCTGCGACGGCGTCACCTTATGTTTCGTGGCCGTCGTGTCGCCGCGTCATTAGGGTTTCGTCTTGGCCACGTAAACCTTGCGACGGCGTCACCTTATGACCGTGACGCCGTCCCTTCACTCGGCGCCGTCTTGGCGCATCTAGGCCGTCCCGAGTAACGACGGCCTACTCCTTTAGAACCCGACGTCGTCCTTGAAAACATGCAATTTCGCTTCGACCCGTCATAAAATTCCTTCCCGACGGCGTCGCAGATATCAATGGCGCCGCCTTATGTTTCAATGACTTTGAGTGTCTCGATTCGACTTTGGCCATTTTCTTCAGATATTCGCGCTTTTCGTCCAAATAAGCATCATTCCAAAGATTTTGCCTTCAAGAGACCTAAAAGTGAAAAGGAGCGATATTAAGCAATAACGGATACAAAGTGATCGAATAAGGGCTTAAATGACCCCTTAAAAGGTACCTTTAAAACCTTATCAAATATCCCTACACTTGGTATTTGCTTGTCCTCAAGCAAATGTGCTTTTAGCCAATTAATTTATAAGTTAGGGGTCATGAAGCATCCATTCAAAGCGGTCCACAACACATATAAGCCCATAAAAGTCATAACAAGCACGGAATTACATACTAGCACCTCACATGGGGTGTTTGGATACTCACATCTCTCTCGGTGTATATATGAAATATAACAAATCGGAAATGGAAGATAAACACTCATTAACCGGTCCTAGTACATAGATTACCATAGGCTTGAGAATAGATCAAACCTCCGTCGCTTTGGCGTAAGCACCTAGGAAAGACTATCAAAGAGGTCTTTTAAAGGGTTGTAATGTTAGGCTTACGGTAGGGAAATGAAGGGTTTGGTGGGATAGGCTATTTAGTGGTGGATAGTCAAAAATCTATGTTGCAAGTATCGAAGAATGGCGTTGCTAAGCCAAGACTCGACACTCTAAAACTCTAGGCAACGAAAATAAACAAACATAATTTAAAAGATAGATGTAGGATGGTAGCCGTATGGTTTTTTTTTTTTTTTTTTTTTTTTTTTTTTTTTTTTTTTTTTTTGCATTTTTTTTTTTTTTTTTTTTTTTTTTTTTTTTTTTTTTGCATACACTTTACTCTACCATCCTCTACGGTACATCAAAATGATAGGGATTTATAGACACATCCCTACACTTGAGTTTTATTACTCTAACACTAATTTGACCCGAATTGAAAAGATCAAAACACTTGGAGTACATTATTATGCAAACAAAGGGAATTTGAGTTTAACGTTCTCTTCCCTATATTTCATAAACTTTAACTTTTCCCATGAATCCCAATCATCCCAAAGCGTATACAAAGGATATGACTCGACTTAGCAACTCATGCAAGCAACCGGATAATTGAACTAAGGGTTTTGGGTGATAACATAAATTGCACTAAAAGTGAGTGCAATAAAGGTAGGCTAAGGCGATTTGGGTGTATATTTGGGGTGGGGTGTAAACAATGCTCTTCATTGATATCCGGAAAAACCGAAACATCACGAGAACCGCGAAAAGGATAGGCTCGAGGGGTTAACTAGGGGTATCGTGTACTAAAGATGAGTACAACGCAAAGGGTGTGGGGAATTACTCAACCGATATGGAAGAAGTAATTATATTACGGTATCAAACAAGGGTTTATCCTAATGCCTCTTATCATTTAGTTATTCCTAACTACACAAGTGTAGTCTCACTAGCGATCTCGGAATGCATCACAAAACAAGTTCTAGAATCTAATATACTACCGGTTCACACTCTAAGCATTAAAGATGAATGCTTTAATTCCTACTAATCTAAGGCGATCCTCACATTTTGGGTGGAATTTAGGTGGTAAAGGGTTTTGTGCTAGTCATGCAACTTCCTATCCATGAGGCGCTTTTGTTAAGACTAATGGCCCACTCTTATACGTCATGAAAAATTTTAAATTTGGCTAAAATTACCCTAACCTACATTTTCTCATGGTTTATTACACAAATACACTTGGACAAAGCAAATAGTCAAGGATAAGCATAGTTTCAAAGTTCCGTTTATTTTCCTCCCTACACTTAAACCGAACATTGTCCCCAATGTTCCCGAAAGTATCAAAGTTATGATAATAGAAGGTAATTAAAAGCGAAAGAAACTAATACTCCCGATTAGCTCGGTAGGATCCGTAAAAGTGGTGGTTAAATCTTTTCCAAGAAGAGTTTTTGCGTGAAAGGCTCCTTCCAAACTTGTGTAACTTCTTCTTGACAAACTAAACACGCACACTAGAAGAAAACAAACGAAACCTTCGCGTAAAATCGGCGGTAATAATATACATAAGACTCGATTTAAACTAGGATATAATGCTTGTGGAATGGATGTTTACAAATTTGTTTTGAAAGTTAAGATCTGGAAAATTCCAAAATTTTACAAGTAGCTCGAAAACGAAAAAGTAAGTGATGTTTTATTCCTTCACGGCGCGTCAGTTGCAATCTGACGCCGTCGGTTATCCCGACAAAAAGCGGTCTGCGATTTTCGGAAAAATTCGGAAAATTTACATCTTTAGAATCTGGAAAAACTTGCAAAAACATCCATTATGACTCGATACAAGCATTTGACTCGAACAAACAAACATATATATCTTTTAGTTAATTGTTATTCTCATGTTCACGTTTCTTATGAAAACGTGTGTAATCCTCCCTACACTTATCCTTTATGTAAAATACCTTTATATGTAATTAAGACGAGGTTAAAAACAAAATAAAGCATTTTTACAAATTCAAACATGAGGACAAACAATTAATAAAAGATATATGACACTAACAAGCAAACAATTAAGCATGGGTTGCCTCCCACGAAGCGCTTTTCTTTATTTAAGAGTCTTGTAGCTAGACTCGTAGTCCTACTCCTACGTTTTTGCATCACCGCCCTCTTGACGGTCTCTATCGGGGGGTTCCATGTTGTAGAAGTGTCCCATGATACTCCTTTCTAAGAGTTCACCCTCTCCCCACTCGGTCCTATATTTCGGTCCTAAATTCAAACAATCTTTATAGAACCCGAAAAGCTTAGCCATAACATAATCTACTCCTTTTCCCTATCCTCATCATTCTGTAATAGACCGACAGGTTTAAGTTCCTTTTCATCATTGGAGAGTGATGAAAACTTCTCAATCTTAAACGGCATTTGGTAGGCTACGTCGTCGGTCTCATCCTTGAATCGCACTACTCCTAACGATGGGTCATAGGTCATCCGGTGCTTTCTACGAAGGTTTTCCTAGAATAACGTGGGACAAGCTAGGGTCTATGGCGTGCTAATATCTTCCACAATTATGAAGTCCGTAGGGAATGTGAAACTACCTACATGAGCGGGCAATCCCTTAACTCTACCAAGAAAATTACACTTATCACTAGGATTATCGAGGTCTTGCCTAGTTGGGATAGGCTTCTTCATTATCCAATTGTAATAGGTGCTAGTCATTATGTTAATTGGGGATTCACGATCAATGTAAGCCTTTGCCACAAAAGGTGTCCTATGCAACATGGTATGTTAAGATTCCAAGGGTTCCCAAACTTGATTCTAGGGCTTTTCCTAACATACATGTGACGGAGGTCACGCACTAAGTGAGGGTGGCGGATAATTCCTCTTCCGTAGGAAATTTGTTGAAATAGTCATTGTCTACTTCATCTTCTTCCTCGGGTGTTTCATCTTCAACAAATGTTTGGTCTTCTTCGTCATCTGTTTCATCCGGTTCCACTAAGGCGATGGCATTGACGAATTGGACGTGCTTAATAAGCTTGCTTGGATCCTTAATTTCTACACCTGGAGGCTCGGGAGTCGAGATAGCACTAACCTTCCTATCACTATTTATGGCTTTCAACAGTTGTCTATCTTCCTATCCATCTCGGCTTGTTGATGGTTAAAGTGGTCCGAGAGCTTAGCCATTTGGGTTTCTTGGGACGCAACTATGTTTTGCAACATCCTTTCAATACTCATTGGTTAGGACCGTTAGGTGGGGCCACGAAATCATTGGAGGTGAATTCTTTGGTTTGTCCCCGTAAAAGTCGGGCTTGTTTTTCCATGCCTCCGGGTTTCATTGAAATTCCTAGGTCCGGGCGTTGTAGGAATCTTCCTCCGTTCCATTATTACGCGAGGATGCGTATTCAACGGAAGCATGTTCGGGGATAGGGTGCTAGTGCGCGTGTTATGAGGATCACAAACGGCTCGCACGAAGAGGAAACTTTGTTTATATGGCGCGAGGACTTAGGATTCTCGTAGGAACTCATGAGGAATTTGACTTGATCTTCAAGTTCGATCATCCTACGGTCGGGGGAGGAAAGCAAGAGATTGCCTTGACGGTTTGGGAAGTTCACGGGGTCATCCCAACTTTCGTTGTCATAGAGGCAAGGTCCTCTATTATTTCCCATGATTCTTCCGCGGTGAGATCACTAAGTTTTCCACCGGCCGCTTGGTCAATGGATCGCTTAGTGGGAAAGTTGACATGATCATAAAAGATTTGGACTTGGAGCCAAAGATCAATGCCGTGATGAGGACTTTATGAAGTAAGTCCTTGAATCGGGTCCATGCTTCGTAGAGATTCACCTTGACGTTGTTGGAACATCAAGATGTCATTCCTAAGCTTAGTGGTTCTCCCGGTGGGAAAAATTGAGCAAGGAAGCGAGTAGTAAGATCATCCCAACTTGAGATGGAGCCGGGGGAAGTCGCTCAAGCCAATTACTAGCTTGGTCCCGTAGAGAATTGGAAGAGACGCAAGCGTGGTCTCCCGAGTAGTAGCATCAAGGTCGATGGAATCGACAATTTTGAGAAATCCTCGGATGTTGATTTGGATCTTGAACGAAGTCCATGGAATGCACATCCGTTTTGCACCAACCGGATGGTGTCGGATCGCAGGCCGTAGTTTGGGCTTGGTCGGGAAGCTCAATGGTGTTCCTATAACCTAGGTGGTTTGGTCTCGAGTACTCACCAAGAGTACGGGCTCTTGGCGGTCGTTTGGTGGTGGGTTGATGAGTGGTGGTTGGTTGTCACCTTCCATGGTGAAAAGTGATGGGTGTTACGAACAAAGGTCACGAAGAAGGGGATAGACTAAGAGAAAGCTAAAAATGAGAAAAATTTACTTGATAGGAATCAAGCAAAGAAACCTAAGCGAGGTGGACTACTAACTAGCTATTCTATTCCCGGCGGCGCGCCAAAAAACTTGATAACGCTACACGTCGTTCGGGGTCAAGGAAACTTCCTTTTCTTGAGCAAGTTTTATAACACCCTAGGCGATGAACCTAATCGTTGTAGTGTAGTAATTAGGGTAAGCCACGGGTATTGATATCGTTCTCTGGGGAATAGGAATGCTAGTGAGAAGTTACTACGCTAAGGTTGAGGTTGAGGAAGATTATTTTTATCTTTTATGTTTTTAGAAATGGAAAAGGTACGAATCTCGGGTATTGGATTTGGGGGTTGGTATTGCTACCGATTACTCTACTATTATCTAATTATCTAAGCTAAGGTTGTGATAGTCTATGTCTAATTGATGTGTACTCGTATGATAGTTTAAAGATGTGTTTACTTAGGTTTTACTACTCCTTAATTATCTCCTATTGATGGTTGATTTGTCACGTCCTTATTCCTAGTTGCGTTGTGATTCTAAGGCTATAGGGCGTGCTTGTTTCCTAACTCTTTGAAATTACCAAAGGGTCTTGTTTACAAATCCTCTAGTGATTTATAGGCGCCTACTCTACGGTTGTCCTTGAATACTTTATCCTACAATTACCTAGATAATTATATTCTAAAGTTCACAAAGAAAAGTCAAGCATTAAGTACACAACGAATAATCTAGCGCACTCTAGATCATTAGTCAACTAAGATAAGTATCAACCAATCAATATTCAATAATTAAGTTTCATATTCCTAAGCAAACACACAAATAAATTAGCCGGACATGGAGAACATGCAAGCATACACACAAATAATCAAAGACATAATTAAATTAATGAAGTAAATACTTATCTTGATGTATAATAGGGTTTAGAACCTAAAATACTGCACACAAGAAAGCCTTGGTTCGGTTTTAGGTTTTACTCCAAAGACTACACACAAAACCGAAAAATTCGGATTCTATATATAAGATTACATCTGCGACGGCGTCACCTTATGTTTCGTGGCGCGTCGTGTCGCCGTCATTAGGGTTTCGTCTTGGCCACGTAAACCTTGCGACGGCGTCACCTTATGACCGTGACGCCGTCCCTTCACTCTGACGCCGTCTTGGCGCATCTAGGCCGTCCGAGTAACGACGGCCTACTCCTTTAGAACCCGACGTCGTCCCTTGAAAACATGCAATTTCGCCGACCCGTCGCAAAATTCCTTCCCGACGGCGTCGCGGATATCTGATGACGCCGTCGCCTTATGTTTCAATGACTTTGAGTGTCTCGATTCGACTTTGGCCATTTTCTTCAGATATTCGCGCCTTTTCGTCCAAATAAGCATCATTCCAACATTTTGCCTTCAAGAGACCTAAAAGTGAAAAGGAACGATATTAAGCAATAACGGATACAAAAGTGATCGAATAAGGGCTTAAATGACCCTTAAAAGGTACCTTTTAAAACCTTATCACAAGTGTTAGGTATTTTATTTGATTTTATAGATTAAATAGGCTATAAGGATAGTCGACAAGTTAACCGCAATTGCCCTTATTGGTTTCCGCCGGCCTTATGGACCTATAAGAATCCCTTCGATTATATAATCGCCATTGAATATATAAAATCGTTCATAAACACGCTTTTTTTTTTTTTTTTTTTTTATTTTTTTTTGCCACTTGTTACTTTTTGAATGTATATAAGCATATTAAGATAGGGTCCTTATTTCTGAATGATACCCGTAAGTTATGAAATCATCCATTGTTGTTGTCATTCCCATTGTCGCGATTACCACTTCCTCCCCCACGTCCCCGGTCCGTCCACCCCTACGGGCTGCACCACCTCGGTTAACTCGATTCGATCTTCTTGGGGGCATGGTTTCTGCAAGGAAGGACGTTTGGTGAATGTTAGGTAGGAAGGGTTTATGTAGAGACGATTGGTAGTGGCGTCCTAATTCTATGTTGTAGTCGCGTCCTAGTTCTATGTCGTAGTCGCATACCAGTTCTATGTCGTAGTCTTAAGCTGTTGATCCATGAATTTGATGAGTCCATGTCGCATCATGTTATTGTAAAAACGTTGGCCAGGCATTTTTAGAATAGCATCATGCCACATTTACTTATCATCATCACTTCACGCCATCTAGCCTATATTCCATCCTTAAGTCAATTTCTCAAATCCATTAAGTTAATTAACAACTTGCACCCATATAAATTTCGCAACCCAATCAAACAAGAACATTCTTGAAATTTAGGTGCAAGTTGTTTAAGAACTTAAGGGGTTTGAAAATAAATTGACTAAATTTAGGAGGGGTTCCTAAGGCAAATACTGGCACTAACACATAACCGCACATGTAGGTCCTATAATGCAAACTATATGAAGGTTCCTAGGTTATAGTCTAGGTTAAACAACCTAATTCTCTATAACCAAGGCTCGATACTGTCATGTCACACCCAAAAATGGCGCAGTGGAATGACATTTACGGGTATGACTTCATAACCAAGAACACAAGGTGTCAAAATAGAGAAATACTAAATGCATTCATCACAACGCAAGTCGAGTTACAATGATCCATAATAAGGTGGATACAAGTCTTACTACATAAGTTCACAATAATTAAGTCTTAAAGGGGGCATTTCCAAATGCACAACTCCTCGGGAACACAGCCCGGTAGAGTCTTGTCTTATGTCTGCTAGGCCAAGCCAATACTCAACCTTCTATTGCAACTTCATTCTTAACACCTGAAAAATGGATACTCGAAAATGTCAACATAAAGTTGGTAAGCTCGTAGGTTTAAGAGTTAAACCACAAAGATGTGCTTAGTAGTGTAGGACAATAGTGAGCAAGATATGCGAATATGAAACACAGTGCTAGCGACAACTGAACCTACCAATAATGTTACACACATGTTACCAATTGTGAGGAGCTACCCCAAATAGTACTATCAACTTGTTTCGGCTCCAAACGGAGTTAAACAGTTGCGCATACATGAAACACAATTTATCATCACAAAGTAGTCACATATATCAATCAAACGCACATATTGTCCAAAAACATGTAAACAGTTTAGCACAACATAAAAACAGTTAAAACATTATTTGAGTACCATTTTCCCCCAAGGAGAACATTATGAAAAAGGGGCTACGAGAACTCACCTTAGCAAGCAATGATGACAGAGACAAATGCGAATACGTGAAATGTAACCCGAAAGTCTTAACGGCGACCTAATAATTTAAGTCGTTTGAGAAAATATGATATGTACTATATGCATATGAGTTTTAAATGCAAAATGGTTTGTATACACTTGCAATGAGGTTTTATGACTCAAAATTAGATAAATGCAATTTTTGACGTTAGATGGTTATTTTGTAAAAAGTATATAAAAGTGATTTTCGTCCAACTTTTGATGGTCATAATTAATTCGTTACTTATCGGTTTGGCTTGATTCGAGTTCCTATGTTGAGTATACCACGAGATCTGTAAAGAGGTTCACTGACGCTCCTCACTAATCCAATTCTAAATGTGTCAAAAACAGACCCAAACATAGGTCGTTGGAACAACCCAAAAATAGTGTGCTGAAAGTTAATATATGTGATTTTATAAATTCAAAAGTCCATAGTTTCTTCGTTATAAGCCCGTTTTTGTTCATTCGACTTCCTAAATTTAGCTAATTATGTCTAGTTTCAATATATGCTGGCAAATGCTACTGTGGACACGGTTTTCGAGGCCTTTTGGGTCGATTACGGGGCTGCGGTACAGAAAAAAAAGGACAGAAATTGTCCAACACTACGGGTTCGTATCTCTTTTCAAAAAGGGTCCGTTCTAGTGTTTCAAATTACTAAACTCAAGTCTATATGTCTACTTTTGATTTTTACAGACCTTAATCCATGATAATTCGTTTTTAAACAAATATTTCAACTGAAAATATTCAGCCCTTTTATAGGGTTTTCCAAACAGCTTTTGTCGAGTTAAAAGACTCGTAGCTCACTCGTTTCTCCATGAAATTATGCGTTTCAAAAGCCTAAAATTATCTACATTGAATCTAGTTTCCAAATCTGGTCTCCATTTATTTTTCCCATGTGCCAATTAGTACAGTTTAATCGATTTAGGTACTGAGGTTACTGCTGCCGGGAAACAGAAGTTTGTCGTGCCGGATTTTAGCCATATTTCCTTCGTTATTTATCGTTACGGCTCCATTCAACTCCCTAAATCTAATTTAAGATGTTCCATAACACTTTATAGTTTATCATTTTTAGCCAAAATGTCTCGAAGTGGGTTGTTTTCTCGATTAGATTTCAGAACTCAGAAAAGTGTCATTTGCAGGTAACTTCACTTGTTGAAATTATTTTACATAGCAAAACATTTTATAAAATTTCGAAACTAATCATGGTACATCCTTCCAAATATATATAAGTATGTTTGTTCCAGTGTTTCAAGAAAAATTGTGTAGCTATTTTATTTAAGTTCATGTGTGAGTCGCATAATTTGGACAGCAAGGTATAGCTTTGTTTTCAAGTTTTTAAAGCAAGTTCTCAGCATAGCAAGTGTATAAAAGAATGAAATTGAAACATGTATGATGTGTAATGAGTATGAAATATATGAAAGTAGATTTAGATAGCTTACTTAGTTGATGAGGATGAATGAAGAACACAAAGATTACCAAGAATCCAAAGGACACCCTACTAAGCCTAACTAAAAATACCAATTATGTTACACCAAATTGAACTCAAAACCCAAAATCTCTTTGCCCTTGTTCCCTCCTCTTGCTGTCGTGAATGTGGGTGAGAGTGTGAGTGATATTGTGTGTTTGATAGTGGTTAGTTTATTTGGCATATACGGGATCAAAATAGATAGGTTGAATGGTAAAACATGCATCACATGTTTGTGTAGAGACATAAGAGGAAAACTAGCAAATCCTATGCACCCATGTGATGTTAGGCATGGGGTGTGAGGCTAAGAAAGAGATTGTGTCTTCAAATTGTGTTTGTCGTGGTGTTGTGTGATTGGAAGGGTGATTGTGAAAAGAAGCTAGCTAACTTGTAGCACACAAGGTTGTATTTTAGGAAAGGTTAAAAGAAGCTTTGCATGATTCCTACTTTTGCTAGATCAAATGGAGTGTTGTTGTTTTCATTTTATTGTGGTTGTCGTGTATTTGCTTAACCAGGCAAGAATTAAACTTTCATTTGAATGCCAAAGGGATCACAAAATGACAAGTTTATCATTGAATGGTGTTATGATTCTTTTGTTTCAAGTCAAAAGCTGTTGTTGTGTTTTATCTTTCTAGGTTGGACGGAAAAGAGTATGGGAAATATATATATATATTTGATCTTTTTTTTCTTTGTGTTTAGTGTATATGATAGTTTGAAAAGGTGGTGAAGTTATATCATGCATGCAAATGACAAAAACATGAAACGTACATGCTTTACTAAAACTTGTAAAATAGCATGCATAGACATATAAAAAAAATGTTTTGAAAACGTTATACAGTACATATCTTACGTAGATTAAACTTTGTTTGATGTCGGTTTACATTAAAATTGTTTTTCGTGTTACACGGTTTGACTACACGTTTACATGTAAAAGTGAAATTTAAAGCAACCAAAGTAAATAGTTTCGAGTTTGAGGTTGAGTAAGGACCTCGAAAATAGCGGGTTGTTATAATCTACCCCCGTTAAAAGAATTTTGTCCTCAAAATTGAATTCATCACGGTTAACTCTAAATGGGCATTAGTGAGTAAGATACACATATGTAAACACTTATTGTAACACACAAAAGCACAAAAAGTTCTCGTCACATATAGATTACTTGTAAGACCATAGACTTGCAACAATTGAAAAAAAATGAAGGCATATACGTATAGCTTGCGAATAGTATTCACCCTTTTGAGGGTATGGGTGTCAGCCCAAGTATTTCTACCAATACATCCTAACCTTGTAACTTGCTCAGAGTGTATTCACCTTTAGAAGGGGTGTGGGTGTCAACCCAAATAGTACCGGGCGCTACTTCCCAAATGGCACTACCAATACAATCCTAACCCCTTGCAACAAAACAAAGTGAATCCACACAATGTTAATCACACAGCAAAGTAAGCTTCCCGTCCTTGAGTAAAGTCATCAAAAACCTTAAGCAAATTTTTAGGTAGCTTAAGTTGAGCCTCAACTTGAATTAAAGCTTAAACCCACAACTCATCAAACAAGAACTGTCATGAGGTTAAGCTATGCAACAAGTTGAGCCTGCCCTTATGCTACGTAACAACTTGAATCCAACTTAATTTCGCGACCCAATCAAACAAGAATAGCCTTGAAATTAAGTTAAGATACTCAACGCTTTTGATGAATTGGCTCAATTTTGGGATCACTTTAAAACAAACAAATCAATAGGTATCCAAAGCTTAGATTGGGGTAAGTTGAGAAGATTCAACTAAAGGGAATGCGTATTCATGTTTCCTCCAAAATCTATAGTGCATGCCCTAAGTGCATCTCCTGAAGTCGGATTGCATGCCTACTCTGATCATCTGCTTAGAAATGGCAAGTCGTATGCAAATCTAATTGTGTTCTCAATGCATCCTATAGGTCTGCCAAAATTACAGTGTGAACCATCTATCACAATCTGATATAATAGATACATGCGTCACTCTAATTGGACTTCTTGAATACTGCAAAGGTATTGATTAAACCAAAAGACTAATTCGAAGTGCTTGCATACAGTTCTAAACGTGGTTACAGGGTGGTCGATCTTGTTCACTCTTAATTGAGGATATTCAGATTAGGACTCTTTCTTCGAGAAGTATCGCGCGTTAGGTAATTGGTTCTTTTCGAGAATTAAGTTTACGTGAAGCTAAATTCATCAAGGAGAGGTAAATCGTGTTTGGTTTTTACGAAGCCCTTAAGGGAAGTCTTAAGCATGTGAGGTATCTTTTGGTTTCTGCTCATTCCATTGGGCGCAATGAAATGGGCAATTCAATGGTAATTATCGAGCGATTAGGTTTTATGAAATACCTCGTCCATTTTTTTTAGCCAAAATTTTTTCAAAAATTTTTAAGCTGAGTAGCAATTTTAAACTTCCTTGAATCAATAGTATGGTAGAAACAAATCTATAATTGACACCAAAATCAATAGTATGGTAGCTTAATGATTGTTTAAGGAGGGCATACCCGTCACGGCGTTCGGGTCCGACGTTCTTCTTCAACGTTCATCACAAATGCTCGACCACGAGTTGGGTTGCCATGATTTCCATGGTTTGAGTTTGCTCCATTAGTCTCCAAGGCTTGATTCGTGTTACTCTGCACTTGCCCTTGTGCCCTATTCAGTTTAGGACACGTGTTTCGGAAATGATCCGGGCTCCCGCACTCATAACACGTCTTTGGGTAAATGACATTGATCGGAGTCACCTGCATGGCCACTACTCGACAATCCTTCGCAATATGACCAGGGCGATTGCAGCTAAAACACACACGACAGGGCGTAGTCTCTAGATGATGGTAGCCACATTTGAGACACTGTGGGTGAGGTCCTGCGTATCCCTTCCTACCTTAGTTTGTTGCTACAAATCCTTTTCCCTTCTTGTTATCAACTAACTTGCTTGGCTCACCCACCTCTTTCCTTTTATCACCAATTTTGGACAAGGTCCCATTCCTGACCATTTCATCTGTTAAGGTGGCAGATTTCAGTATCGCACTCTGGAGAGTAGGGGCTCAGTCGCTTTCAACATCCCGCGAATCTCAGGGACCAACCCATAGATGTATCTATCAATTCTCTTGGATTCAGGAGTGACTAGGTGAGGGACTAGTGTGGCTAGTTCATGGAACCGATCCGTGTAAACGGCATGACCAGCTCCCACCATAGCATGGTTCCAGAACTCATTTTCCAACTTCTGCATCTCATTGTTCGGACAATATTCTTCTTTCAGCAAGGCCTTAAAGTTATCCCAAGTCATGCCTATGGCAGCTTCCCTACCTCTGGCCTGAATTTGCTTGTTCCACCAAGTCAATGCCTTTCCAACCAACGAACACGTGGCATACTTTACCTTTTGGTGGGTCTCACAGTCACTTATGTCAATCACCGACTCCATCTTTTCAACCCATCGAGTATAAGCTAACGCACCTCCGTTTCCATCAAAGTCCACCGGTTTGCATGTTGAAAATTCCTTGTATGAGCATCCTTTGCCACCATTAATGTTGTGGCCATCATTGTTTTGGTCACTTCCAGCGGCGTCGTCTGCATGGTCATTCCCGCTTCGTTGTTCCCTAGGTTACTGATGTGATCACCAACTTGGGTGACGATAGTAGGTAGCAATCCCTGTAGCTGTTGAGTGATGATCGTGGAGAAGTCGAGGTTTGCGCCATTGTTGTTGTCATTCCCATTGTCGCGGTTACCACTTCCTCCCCCACGTCCCCCAGTCCTTCCACCCCTACGGGCTGCACCACCTCGGTTAACTCGATTCCATCTTCTTGGGGGCATGGTTTCTGCAAGGAAGGACGTTTGGTGAACGTTAGGTAGGAAGGGTTTATGTAGAGACGATTGGTAGTGGTGTCCTAATTCTATGTTGTAGTCGCGTCCTAGTTCTATGTCGTAGTCGTGTACTAGTTCTATGTCGTAGTCCTAAGTTGTTGATCCATGAATTTGATGAGTCCATGTCGCATCATGTTATAGTAAAAACGTTGGCCAGGCTTTTTTAGAATAGCATCATGCCACATTTACTTATCATCATCACTTCACGCCATCTAGCCTATATTCCATCCTTAAGTCAATTTCTCAAATCCATTAAGTTAATTAACAACTTGCACCCATATAAATTTCGCAACCCAATCAAACAAGAACAGTCTTGAAATTTAGGTGCAAGTTGTTTAAGAACTTAAGGGGTTTGAAAATAAATTGACTAAATTCGGAGGGTTCCTAAGGCAAATCGGCACTAACACATAACCGCACATGTAGGTCCTATAATGCAAACTATATGAAGGTTCCTAGGTTATAGTCTAGGTTAAACCACCTAATTCTCTATAACCAAGGCTCTGATACCAATCTGTCACACCCAAAAATGGCGCAGCGGAATGACATTTACGGGGTATGACTTCATAACCAAGAACACAAGGTGTCAAAATAGAGAAATACTAAATGCATTCATCACAATGCAAGTCGAGTTACAATGATCCATAATAAGGTGGATACAAGTCTTACTACATAAGTTCACAATAATTATGTCTTAAAGGGGGCATTTCCAAATGCACAACTCCTCGGGAACACAACCCCGGTAGAGTCTTGTATTATGTCTGCTAGGCCAAGCCAATACTCAACCTTACCTTCTATTGCAACTTCATTCTTAACACCTGAAAATGGATACTCGAAAATGTCAACATAAAGTTGGTGAGCTCGTAGGTTTAAGAGTTAAACCACAAAGCCGTGCTTAGTAGTGTAGGACAATAGTGAGCAAGATATGCGAATATGAAACACAATGCTAGCGACAATGAACCTACCAATAATGTTACACACACCAATTGTGAGGAGCTACCAATTGGACCTTCATGGAGACCAGGGGCCACGGCCCTCCCAATTTGCATGCGTAGTGTAAATATTATAGGTTTTAGGGGTAATTTAATTGAGGTTACAAACAAATCTTCGATTCGGCCCTCCCAAAATATATTCGGCCCTCCCAAAAAAAATGTTCAAGTTCCGTCTATGGCTACCCCAGATGGTACTATCAACTTGTTTCGGCTCCAAACGGAGTTAAACTGTTGCGCATACATGAAACACAATTTATCATCACAAAGTAGTCACATATATCAATCAAACGCACATATTGTCCAAAAACATGTAAACAGTTTAGCACAACATAAAAACAGTTAAAACTTTATTTGAGTACCATTTTCCCCCAAGGAAAACATTATGAAAAAGGGGCTAAGAGAACTCACCTTAGCAAGCAATGATGATGGAAGCAAATGCGAATACTTGAAATGTAACCAGAAAGTCTTAACCGCGACCTAATAATTTAAGTCGTTTGAGAAAATATGATATGTACTATATGCATATGATTTTTAAATGCAAAATGGTTTGTATACACTTGCAATGAGGTTTTATGACTCAAAATTAGATAAATGCAATTTTTGACGTTAGATGGTTATTTTGTAAAAAGTATATAAAAGTGATTTTCGTCCAACTTTTGATGGTCATAATTAATTCGTTACTTATCGGTTTGGCTTGATTCGAGTTCCTATGTTGAGTATACCACGAGATCTGTAAAGAGGTTCACTGACGCTCCTCACGAATCCAATTCTAAATGTGTCAAAAACAGACCCAAACATAGGTCGTTGGAGCTACCCAAAAATAATGTGCTGAAAGTTTATATATGTGATTTCATAAATTCAAAAGTCCATAGTTACTTCGTTATATGCCCTTTTTTTTCATTCGACTTCATAAACTTCGCTAATTGTGTCTAGTTTCAATATATGCTGGTAAACACTACTGTGGACACGTTTTTCGAGGCCATTTAGGTCGATTACGGGGCTGCTGTATAGAAAAAAAGGACAATTGTCCAACACTACGGGTTCAATCTCTTTTCAAAAGTTCGTTTCTAGTGTTTCAAATTACTAAACTCAAGTCTATATGTCTACTTTTGATTTTTACAGACCTTAATATCCATGATAATTCGTTTTTAAACAAATATTTCAACTGAAAATATTTAGCCCTTTTATAGTGTTTTCCAAACAGCTTTTGTCGAGTTAAAAGACTCGTAGCTCACTCGTTTCTCGTTGAAATTATGGTTTTCCAAATCTGGTCTCCATTTATTTTTCCCATGTGCCAATCAGTACAGTTTAATCGATTTAGGTACTGAGGTTACTGCTGCCAGGAAACAGAAGTTTGTCGTGCCGGATTTTAGCCATATTTCCTTCGTTATTTATCGTTACGGCTCCATTCAACTCCCTAAATCTAATTTAAGATGTTCCCTAACACTTTATAGATTATTATTTTTAGCCAAAATGTCTCGAAGTGGGCTGTTTTCTCGATTAAATTTCAGAACTCATAAAAGTGTCATTTGCAGGTAACTTCACTTGTTGAAATTATTTTACATAGCAAAACATTTTATAAAATTCCGAAACTAATCATGGTACATCCTTCCACATATATTTAAGTATGTTTGTTCTAGTGTTTCAAGAAAAATTTTGTAGCTATTTTATTTAGGTTCATGTGTTAGTCGCATAATTTGGACAGCAAGGTATAGCTTTGTTTTCAAGTTTTTAAAGCAAGTTCTCAACATAGCAAGTGTATAAAAGAATGAAATTGAAACATGTATGATGTGTAATGAGTATGAAATATATGAAAGTAGATTTAGATAGCTTACTTAGTTGATGAGGATGAATGAAGAACACAAAGATTACTAAGAATCCAAAGGACACCCTACTAAGCCTAACTAAAAATACCAATTTATGTTACACCAAATTGAAGTGAAAACCCAAAATCTCTTTGCCCTTGTTCCCTCCTCTTGCTGTCGTGAATGTGGGTGAGAGTGTGAGTGATATTGTGTGTTTGATAGTGGTTAGTTTATTTGGCATATATGGGATCAAAATAGATAGGTTGAATGGTAAAACATGCATCACATGTTTGTGTAGAGACATAAGAGGAAAACTAGCAAATCCTATGCACCCATGTGATGTTAGGCATGGGGTGTGAGGCTAAGAAAGAGATTGTGTCTTCAAATTGTGTTTGTCGTGGTGTTGTGTGATTGGAAGGAGTGATTGTGAAAAGAAGCTAGCTAACTTGTAGCACACAAGGTTGTATTTTAGGAAAGGTTAAAAGAAGCTTTGCATGATTCCTACTTTTGCTAGATCAAATGGAGTGTTGTTGTTTTCATTTTATTGTGGTTGTCGTGTATTTGCTTAACCAAGGCAAGAATTAAACTTTCAGAATGGTGTTATGATTCTTTTGTTTCAAGTCAAAAGCTGTTGTTGTGTTTTATCTTTCTAGGTTGGACGGCAAAAGAGTATGGGAAATATATATATATTTGATCTTTTTTTTTCTTTGTGTTTAGTTTATATGATAGTTTGAAAAGGTGGTGAAGTTATATCATGCATGCAAATGACAAAAACATGAAACGTACATGCTTTACTAAAACTTGTAAAATAGCATGCATAGACATAAAAAAAATGTTTTGAAAACGTCATACAGTACATATCTTACGTTGATTAAACTTTGTTTGATGTCGGTTTACATTTAAAATTGTTTTTCGTGTTACACGGTTTGACTACACGTTTACATGTAAAAGTGAAATTTAAAGCAACCAAAGTAAATATTTTCGAGTTTGAGGTTGAGTAAGGACCTTGAAAATAGCGGGTTGTTATAGTGGTGGAAGTGGGTGGCGGCGGTGAGTGGTTGTGGTGATTGGTGGTTATAAGTGGTGGCGGTGGTAGAGGTGGGTGGTAGTGGTGGTGGTGAGTGGCGGTGTTGATTGGTGGTGGTGGTGGCAGTGGGTGGCGGTTGTGGCGATGGTGGTGGTGGTGTCTGGCGGTGGTGATTGGTGGTGGTGGCAATGGGTGGCGGTGGGGAGTGGTGGTGGTGATTGGTAGTGGTGGTGGTGGTAAGTTAATTGAGGTTATTTATTATGGACCAACAACGCAAAATTTTTAACTGGCATTATCGATTAAGGACTAATGGAGAAATTTTTATACTATGGTTAGAAATCTAAGGTTAACAAATTACATACGTGTTATTGTAAAATATTATGGGCTTATGGACTTATGTCTATTCATCCTAATCTTGATTAACAAGTTAGGGTTTTCCTATGCCTTATGAATACCTCCTATTGTAACATTATGAATACATCTAAATAATAATAATTTTCTTCCTCTCTCATTTTTGTGTTCTTGTTCATTACTTTCACAACACGTTATCAGCATGAAAAGCTTTCAAAAAATGAATAAGAAAACAGGATTGGGTCTCTTTTATATTCACGGTTTTGAATTCTCAATTTATGATTGTCAAGAGGTAAATCTAAACTTCAATTGTTTAATCCTACACATATATATCTAGATCTTAAGCTTTCCCTTTTTTTTGTTCCTCGCGATATGGATATAGGATTTGTCTTATGTCTATAAGATACTAACCAACTTTTATTAAAAAAAATTGTCACGAGTGAAGATATTTTTATATTCACACATCATATCAGTGTGAAGTTTGTGTTTTTACATTATGGAGTTTGTCTCTTCACACAAATAACTCTTATTTGTTTTTCTCTAGTGCATAATGATTGATTTACATAAAATTTGAAAATTGAGAATAATTTGTGAAAAGTTACTTATGGATTAAATCTTGAGTTTATATATATTCACATGATTTTGGTTAACTATCTACGAGTTTTGGTTATTAGTGGGATAAAAAGATTGTGTTATTTACTTATATACTAATCTCGGATCTGCATAGATAATATTAGTCATGATTTGAGATACTAACATATAGCTTAATGTTATAATAATCCTGAGCAATATTAATTTGTGGCATGAGTAACACATGTATTTTATCTTACATATTACAAAAGCGCACGTGTTTATGATTTTGGTTATTGATAGGATAATATTATGCATGCTTGGATGCTTAGAGCTTATTTGCTAAAGATATGATGTGATGTGTAAATAAATATCAGAAGATATCAAAAAGAACATTGTCACAAATTTTATAGCATGTTTCCTCCAGTAAATTTGCATAATATAATTATTGAAATTATAGATTGTGATAGATAATGTTCTTTTGTGGTTACACAAGGAGTATCATTTTTTATATCTTAAATTTTTTATAGTTTACATGAACATTGAATGTTCTATTGTTATTTACTTGAAGAAAAAAAAATCAATGTAATATAACCTCATGTTATGTTAAGAAAAAAAATTAGAACCTCAAGTTCTAATACGGTTTGATCAATTGGATCAATAACATAACCTCATGTTATGTTAGAGAAAAACAAATTAGAACCTCAAGTTCTAATATGGTTTGATCAATTGGATCAATAACATAACCTCATGTTATGTTAAGAAAAAAATAAAACCTCAAGTTTTACTATGATCACATCAAGAGAATCAAAAAGTATCATAACCTCATGTTATGATTATAATTAATTTTTAGAATCTCATGTTCTATTTTGATTATCAAAGAAAAAAAATCAAAAGGTATCATAACATCATGTTATGATTATGGTTATTTATGGTATAACCTCAAGTTCTATTACAATGAATAGAATCAAAATAAAATAACCTCATGTTATTGTTATAATTTTAAAGAACCTCAAGTTCTTTGTGATTTCTTTAGATAAATCACGATAACAAAACCTCATGTTATTGTTATATATTTTTATTGAATCTCCAGTTCTATTGTTATTAATATTGTAATTATTATTTACATTCGTTTATATCCTGTTTATTTATTTTTATATTTGTTTGTTTTTTTAATTAATTTAACGTGATACACAACTTATACTAGAAAATACTGTTTGTACATTGATGTGATAATTTAATGTGGAAAAGACTATTAGTACATTGTTAAAATTTAAATAATATCACTTTTATGATTTATAACATTTTGTGTGAAGAATTGTGATGCTCCCATGTATGGTATATCTTTGTTAGGGATGCCTTATAACATTTTGTGTGATGATTGCTAAAACTTAAATAATATCACTTCTATGATTTTATTGCAAATTATGTGGTTATCTGGCGAGACATTGGTTAAATGATATATTCTGAATTCGTGTATATTTAACAAAAGTGAAAATATGAACTCTTATATAGCTACACATGATATATTTTTTAGATGTGTTAATGTGGAGTTTTTGTGTGGCAAACGATAAATATTGAATGTTGTTAATGTGAAGTTTTTGTATGGTAAACGATAAATATTGAATGTTGTTATTCATTTGTTGCAAATGATAACATGAATTTAACTTGTAAATAATTAACATGATTTTAACTTGTAATTTGGTTATATAAATTAGACAACTTATATGTGAAGGAAAATATCTATTTTGTCATATCATTCTTGAGTCTTGCATTCTCTATGCTTGTATCGATTAATATGATTATAAACGACATCATTCAATATTACATATTGTAATAGATGCTCTTTAATTGTCTGTGCAACACTATTACTTCAGTGATTGCTTTCCACATATGTTTTTTCAATAAGTTAAATGAAATGTTAGAAATAATTATTTTGTTCACATGTCCGATTTGAAGTTCTCAAACATCAATTTTTTTTTTTGGTTCCTAATATTTGTGTGGATTTTTGATGTTAAGATCTATTTTAACTGTAATTTTTTAGGAGAACCTTATCTTCTTCGTGAGGACCTTAAAAGGGAATACTTAACGATGAAAGATTCGTTAAATTATGATAAGATCTCAAGGATACATTAGCACACAAAAGCAAGTAATAATTCCAAAAATCTCGCTACGATTGTATGCACCTCAAGTTGCATTAAAACAAAAACATAAGCGAGTTCAATTTTAATGTTAGATCTGAATATATAACGGTCAAAGATTCGTTAAATGTATGTCAAATCTAAAAGAAAGATTTGACCATCATAAGCAAGAGATTCTTGCAAATGCGAGCACATTTTTCGAAATATTAAGTAGTATATCTGAATGATGAAAAGAAAAATGCGATGAGATGGTTAATGCCTCGAATATTCTCATATATCGAGAACGATGCTTTGATATAAAAGAAATGGGCATGTTTGAACAAACACGATAAATCCGTTTACTAAATTTGCTCCATATTATCATGTTAAAAGAAACTGGTTGGCAACCTCAAGTTGCAACATAAAGATCTCCATTCCTTCAAATGAATGTGATAAATGATCAACATAAGATGTTCATTCCCTCAAGTGAATGAGATAAAATGATCAATATGAGATCCTCATTCCCTCATGTGAATATGATAATGTAACGATAAATGGTTAAAGATCATTTATCATGGTAAATGCTATGGTCGAGGAAGTATGACAATGACAAACCACTAGTAGGGGCGAAAATACAATAAGAAAGGAGCATACAAAATATGCTATTTATGCAAAAATGCAAAGTCATGAGAAATATATTCGTAGATTTAAAAATCTATGCTAGCGCATTTTGCTCCACAAAAGAAATATAAAATTGTCATGAGAAACGAAGTTAAGTATTAAAGATACATTATATTATTTTATATCTTCCTCGACATGCATTATATAAAGATTAGTAAAAGCTGATCACCGCCACAAACTTAAGTTTATGAGCAATAATAATTATAATATTTTTGGCATGACCACTTACACCATCGTGAGTCATTAATGATGCGATAGCTATAGAAGAATAAATTTCTTCAATCTAATGTTATAATCTCTCAAAGAAAGTTGATTATTATTATATCAACTAGAATGAGGATTAAATTCCTCAATTTTAATAGGAAAGGAAACAAATGGATATATGTAAGCATACAAATCTATTGTATGTACCATTTAGAGTTTAAAATCGATGCATCGTCTAAATGGTCATTAAATCGCAACCACAAGTTTGCATGATTAATAGCTCAATGCGAGCCTAACATCCCAGAGTAAGTATTTCATCATGAATTGTTATGGAATCGACACAAAACGACGTCGATAAATTTGTCTACATACAATATATTGATTGATATTATGCATGATGAAGATCAAATATCAATTGATATCCAAATGTGCAATCAACGAAATGATTGGCCAACATAAAAGGACTTAGTATCTTGTAAATACTAAAAGTCTTGAAGTTCGTACACGTCAATGTGTAAAATCTATTGGATATAATCGGTTTTTGTGCTAGACCGAAATAAGAGCACTAAATTTATGTGTTTTAATACTTGAATTGTGAAATAAATAAATTCACAAAACAATAAGTTGATTATTAAGAGACAAATTATCTTGAGGTGGATGTAAATATCTTATTGATATTTTATGAGATAAGTATCTATTTTTCCTTAAAATTGGGTTTATTAGAGCTCTCATATACTATGAAGGATATGTAATGTCTCAACCATGGCTTACAACTTCAACTTCTAGATACGATTAATAAAGTTCTCAATAAATTTATTTGATAAAGTTGAATGAATCCGTATATGGATCAAAATGATTTTGGACGCATATTATATAAATTGCTTTTGCACATGTCTCAAAGAAATAATTAGTCCTCAAGTACCATACATAAGTACAATTGAGGTTTGGATGCCAATTTTGTAATTAATATGCGTCACGAGAGTGTATTTTTTTTCTATTTTAATATTTGTACATGCATTGTATACTTTCCAACCAATTGATTTGATATTGGGTTGGAAGCTACACATATATTTTGTCATTTTTGCACGACTTATTCGTAACATAATCAATTTGATGGACTTCATTGTAAAGTTGTTGCCAACAAAAGTTTACGAGCAACTCGTTTAGAAGATTAGCATGCGATGCTTGAAATATATACATTAAATTGAGGAGGAGGAGCATTATACACACTACACTCTTTTCCTTCATCAAGTTTTTTTTTTTATCCTATTGGGTTTTTCTTGATAAGGTTTTTGATGAGGCAGTCTATGAAGTATAATGAATGATGAATATCCAAGGAGGAGTATTGTAAAATATTATGGGCTTATGGGCTTATGTCTATTCATCCTAATATTGATTAACAAGTTAGAGTTTTCCTATGTCTTATAAATACCTCCTATTGTAACCTTATGAATACATCTAAATAATAAGAATTTTCTCCTCTCTCATTTTGTGTTCTTGTTCATTATGTTCACAACACTTGTCAATTATTTTTAAAGTTATTTGTTTGCAATTGAACAATATGAGGTGCGTTACCTACATTGGTAACTTGAATATAGTATGTTACTTATTTATGGACTTCACCCATAAAATAAAGTAGTAGTTTTCTCTTTCATGATCAAAAAAAAAT
The DNA here is from genome assembly GCA_022545495.1 of Chrysanthemum lavandulifolium. NCBI lineage: Eukaryota > Viridiplantae > Streptophyta > Magnoliopsida > Asterales > Asteraceae > Chrysanthemum > Chrysanthemum lavandulifolium. The sequence goes on from CM040241.1 coordinate 9,225,262, forward strand.
TTCAAGGTTAAAGTTTGTCTGTTTTATGATCAGAAAAAAAAATGTTAAAGTTTGAATTGAAAAAAAAAATAAAAAAAATGAATTGTAGATACGGTTAAACATGTTTTGGTTAACCTGAAAACCTGTTTTAGAACTCACTGTCATGGTTAAATAGGGTTGAAGAAAGCCATTACTTGACACACAATTGTGTAAAATTAACACGTATGCGAAAATTGGCTTTTTAACTCATCATAGTTTTTGAAATTCTTGGGCTCTAATATGCTCAGAGGATAAACTTTGAGCAACAACACCTATGTTAACGGATTAAACAAAACATAGAACAACTTATTCTTTCGTAAAAAGTCAAATTGTTGTAAGCTTACCAAATTTGTGAAAATGGATAGATTGTGCTTATGAAATATGTATAAGAGTTTTTGTGTGGATATATTTTGAATAAATTACACTATTAGGTTTCATGTCAATTGCAATCTTTTTAGCTTACACTATGTTTTCAAGATGTTTTTTTGAGATGAAAGTGAGTGAAATGGAGTGAAACTAAAAACTTATGTGGTGCTCTTGAGTTTTTTTCAAGGAAAAAATAAAGAGGAGATAAAAGAATGTACTTGTATTTTTTTTTTTTCATAAAATGTTTCATTCCGTTATTGAGACTAAAGTTAGACACCCCCAATTTCTTTACTTTCTTTTACTCTACTTTCTTTACTTCAATTTCCCTTCAAAATAACGACATTTATTTACTTTGGCTTCTTTTGACATTAAATAGCCTAAAGCTAGGTAGGTGCTTAATTAGTTTAGGCTGAGTTCATTACTCATTTGGAGTTTACACCAAGTTTAAAAAACAAATTTTTTTTTTTAACAAAAAATAAAAAAGTAATACTTATTGTGTTCCTTTGGGTTATTAATTTATTTTTAGCTTATCACCTTGAAGGTACTTATTCCCAAACACGTGTAAGCTATCCTTTATGTTTTTATGGTCATAAAATTATTCAGCAATAATCTTTGCTAAATTTTAGTGCTTACTGATGCTCAGGGACTATGTTGTATTTCATGCTATGGTTACATGAAAGCTTAGAGTCAACAACCACAACATGTCAAGAGATACATATCTAGCCATTTTTGGTATTTGCAAATCAACCTCGTTGGACCAGTGTTGATTCCAAGAATATGCTCGAGCGGTTTTTTCTTTGAGATGAAGTCGTGTGTAGGTTCTCAAGTGTGTACTTTAGAGGTGGTAACCGAGACCCATTTATTACTATTATGAATAGGTCGATTCAGGTTATATTTTTACCTGGCTCATTTTTTCCATGTATTTTTTAATGCCTCATTATTTCAGTTTCATTTTGCAATCCCGAGTGTTAATAGGGCATGAATAAAACTATTAATGTGATTCATTAGTAAAATGAAGTTAGCCCGTGTGTTACACGAGTTTTAAAATAGTAATGAACTAAAGCAAACTAACCAACTGTCATTTTATAATCAAACACATGCATTGCCGACAAGACACAATACTGCTTATGTTAGTGGTAGAAGAGGGTACTGTTGCTTTGGGTCCTTTCTGTACTACGTCTTTGGTTAGTTAATTAAACTTACTAAGTTTTTTCCGTCTTTTAAAAGCGAAGACATGAGCATGGAATATATGAATGTGCTCGTAATTGAATCAAAGAAATATGGCACTTTCAACGTTATCATAATAAGTGCTACAGAAAAGTAAAGATTAATACTATAATATAAGATCTGTACCAAAAGTAGTTTATCACAGAAAAAGGAAGGTGCATTTTTTTTGACAAAAGGTCTTCCCTACCCCAACTCTTTTTTAAAGTAATTCGTGATACATGATTACACATAAAAAATGGTTTTTATCAATCAAATTGTCTTGCTCAACCAGACTATAAAAAGCCAATACTTATTCTTATGATTTTAAGTAAATTTCTAAAAATGAAGTCACCACAAGCAATAATTCACTTATCATCTTCCTCTCTTATTTCTTTTCTCTTTTTCGGTCTCGCGATAACATGTCTTACTTCCGCCACTGTCACTGCTTCCTATGGCGGTAATGAGACTGATTATCTCGCTTTGTTGTCATTTAAGTCAAAGATCACCCAAGATCCATACAATGTTCTAACCTCGTGGAACCGTTCCTTTCATTTCTGTGACTGGAGTGGTATTTCATGTGGAAAGCGGCACAAACGAGTGACTGTTTTATGGCTGGATTCGCAGGGATTAGAAGGATCGTTGTCTCCTCATGTCGGAAACCTTAGCTTCCTACGTGTGCTTTATTTATCAAACAACAGCTTTCAAGGAACCATTCCTCATGAACTTGGTCGTCTTTCCAGGTTACGTTTTCTTTATCTTGATGAAAACAAGTTCAGTGGAGTCATTCCAACAAACTGGTCTGGTTGTTCTAACCTAGAAGACCTTTGGCTCGCTGGAAATAAGCTAGTTGGAAGCATACCCAAGGAGATGAGTTTACTCTCAAACTTACTGGTCTTGTAATTCACGACAACAAGTTAACAGGTGGAATCCCACCTTTCTTGGGGAATATTACATCAATGGAAAGGTTCTCTGTTGCCGGAACCCGTTTGGTGGGAACATTCCAGATACCTTGGGTCTTTGGAAAAGCTTGACAGAATTTCACTCAGGTGAGTGCAACTTATATGGAAGCATCCCACATTCCATTTTCAACCTCTCACTCCTAGTTAATTTTTCCTTAGCTGGTAATCACCTCACTGGTAGTCTTCCTTCAGAAATTGGTAATCAGCTTCCAAATCTTGAGCTCCTTCAGTTATTGGGTAACGAACTGACCGGAGTTCTTCCACCTTCTCTTTCTAATTGTTCTAAATTAAGATTTCTTGAAATGAGTAACAACAATTTTAGTGGGAAGTTGACAATCGATTTTTTGAAACTAATAGATATCCATTCAATTAGATTATATGATAACAACTTCCATGGACGTGGAGAAGCTGATGACATGAGGTTTGTTGATTCTTTGAAAAACTGCACCAGATTAGTAAATTTGGAACTTTATAATTGCAGTTTTGTAGGAGTGCTTCCAATATCAATAGGTAATCTTTCTGGTCAACTCACCTATATAAATTTAGGAGGCAATCAAATATTCGGAAGCCTCCCATCAAGTATAGGTAGTCTAGTTGGCTTGACTACTTTACGTTTAGGATTGAATCGATTCAAAGGAAAAATCCCCACTACCATTGGTAATCTTCAAAAGCTACAAGTTCTTAATCTGTATGGCAATCAATTTTCAGGGCCTATCCCTGATGCCATTGGGAACTTATCATTGTTAACTAAACTTTATTTAGATTCCAACAAATTAGAAGGCCATATTCCATCAAGCCTTGGGAAGTGTAAAGAACTTAATGCCTTAAGCCTTGCAGACAATAGACTTAGTGGCAAAATACCCAATCAACTTCTTCAACTTCCATCACTAACTATTGGTTTAAATCTTTCTCAAAACAGCCTGTCTGGTTCAATTCCATCAGAGATTGAAGATCTCAAGATGTTGAACGCGCTCGATTTATCTCATAATAATTTTTCAGGCACCATTACTAGTAGCCTTGATGAGTGCATTAGCCTTACAATGTTAAACCTAAGTGGCAACGCATTTCAAAGCATAATACCATCTTCATTAAGTTCCTTGAGAGGATTGGAGGTATTTGACATCTCTCAAAATAAATTATCAGGTAAAATTCCGGAATTCTTACACAAATGGAATTCCTTAGAATTTTTGAACCTATCTTTTAATGATTTTGAGGGTGAAGTACCGGTTGTAGGAGTGTTTGCCAATGAAAGTTTATTTTCGGTTTTGGGAAACAATAAGCTTTGTGGTGGTTTGGTTACACTTGAGTTACCCAAATGCAAGGAGACGGGTAGTAAGAAAAAAGGTTCCTTTCTTCATATTAGTCATCGTGATTGCAGTCACGTTGCTCGTCGTATTATGTTGTGTGTATCTTTTGTGTAAGAAGAAACGCAACAGTCAACCATCTCAATCATCAAGGAGTGAACAGTTCATGAAAGTTTCATACCATCAACTTCTCAAGGCAACTGATGGGTTCTCTACAGAAAATTTGATTGGCGAGGGTGGGCACAGCTCTATTTATAAGGGAATCCTCGATTCAAGAGATGATTAATATGTTGCTGTTAAAGTTCTACATCTTCAAAGTCGAGGAGCACACAAAAGCTTTTTAGCAGAATGTGAGACACCGTAATCTGTTGAAGATAATAACTTCTTGTTCAAGTGTTGATTTTCAAGGCAATGATTTTGAAGCTTTGGTTTATGAGTTTATGCCTAACGGAAGTGTACATGATTGGCTTCATTCAAGTGCAAATACATCAAAACTCAACCTTCTTCAAAGAATAAATATTCTCAGAGATGTTGCCACTGCACTTGATTATCTTCACAATCGCTGCCAAACAACGATTGTTCACGGTGACTTGAAGCCAAGTAACATTCCACTTGATGATGATATGGTGGCTCATGTTGGAGACTTTGGTTTAGCTCGGCTACTTGGTACAGACTTAAACCAAAACAGCTCAACTGGGGTTAAAGGAACAATTGGTTATGCACCTCCAGGTAATATATGATTCTTGTATTTGTACTTGCAGATTATAGTTTTGTAAACTAACTGATCATTGTAATTTCCAGAGTATGGTATCGGGAGCAAGATGACAAGTTGTGGGGACGTCTACAGTTTTGGAAAATTTTTACTAGAAGTGATGACCGGGAAAAAGCCAACGGACGACATATTTAATGAAGGTCTTAGCCTTCATAAATTTGCTCACGTGGCATTACCGATCATGTAGTCGATGTTATTGATGATGATGCAATTGTGTTGCAAAGTACGAGCGAATGCAAAGAAAGTGGAAGAATGTCTGGTTGCAGTTATCAAGATTGGAGTATCGTGCTCTGTGGATTCCCCACCAAAACGGATGAAAATTGAAATTGTTGTCAACGAGTTGCAGCACATTCTCGATGTGCTTGACAATGTATAAGGTACTATGTTCTCCCATTTTGTAGAATCTGATTTTACATGAGTTTGTTAATAAATCATCACTAAAATGGTTTTATTTTTGAACTCTTTCAGTTCTATCATCAAGCTTGTATGGTGAAGTTGAGAGTAACTACAACAAGGAGCGGTGCAAGTCGTAGTTAAATAAATGTTAAGTTGTTGAGAGTAAAGGTTACGACGTAACTCTATTTTGTCAACAGAGGTTCCACGCCGCTAATACTTACGCCGTAACTACTGCATCACTTACGACGTAACCGAGTTTATTTAAGACTACGGCGTAACCACTCATAAGGTTACGCCGTAACTAGCAGATCTAGTGCATTTACGAAGATATAGAAGGTTACGGCATACCTCCTCTATTGGTTATGCAATAACCCAGACCTGGCCTCCAGCATTTCAAAGCATCCCATTCCACACACAACACTCTGAGAACGTGGGAAAAAGCTCAAGGCAGGTCTAGGGGAGCATACGGAGCTGTTTCAAGGGAGAAGTCACACCATTACGATAAGCTTTAGCGTTTATTATTTCTTTTACTTTCAATTCATGTATTTCGTACCTTTGAATATTGAATTGATTTGCATGATTAATATGAGCGGCTAAGCACCCTTTGGTGCTAGCCTAGTTATGATTCCTTAATTGTTTTGTTTGCATTTACCTTTACTTCCGTACAATTATTTCTAAGTGTATGCATGCATAGTTCTTTAGTAGTCACCCTTGGTTCGGTAGTTTTGAATGGCGATAGAGGCCAATTGCCTAGGAGATATGACCAACTGACCCTAGGTGAGGAGACAGGAAGGGTAAGATATGACCAACTGACGACCCTTTCTACTTGTGCGATTTGACCAACTGATCACCTATCATTTGGATGAACTTAAGAATTAGGGTTGTAGTGTCTAAGTTCCTAACGGCCGGGCACTCACTATTTAGAATCTAGCATGTAGCGGTACTTAATGACTCGACTTAGGGGACCAGGAACAACAGGACTTATGACGGTGCACCTGATTTCTCCTGTGGTGGCATCTTTGCTGATAGGTTAGGGCAAATTGACCAAATGTTGTCCTCTTGAATTTGACCCCACCTGAAGTAATTGGAAGAAGGTAGACGTATACATAACTAGCTAGGAGGATTGACTAGGTTAGCACCACTATTCCTCTATTGATTTTCCCTTCACACATTTATCTGCTTTTATTTTCTGCATTAGTAGTTTAATTAATTAAATTCCTATCAAAACCTTTAATATTCTGTGACAATTAGACTTAGTAATTATCCGACACACATAGCTCTTGGGACGACCTCGACTTTACCATTTACTACACTACACACGACCAGGTACACTGCCCATTAGTGCATTAGGGTGGACCATAGGTATAGCGAGACACTATAAATATTAAGACCTTGTCAGTAAAACCTGCATCATTGCTCCTTTTGTAGTATGAATAAACATTTTATTATGGCTAATAAAATGGTTACTGTGATATGACTGGTCATCCGAATCTTTCACATTTTATGTTTGACAAAACTTTAGCAAAAGTAAATCAAGTCAAAGGCCAAATAACCTTAACAACCTGTTCTTTAGCAACATCTCCGTCAAAAGACATCACCCATAATCCCTTAATAACCCGTTCCTTCAATGTCTAGCAATCAAGTCAAAGGCCTTTGACATGACAAGACACACGATAAACCACATCATTAGACCCCAAACAACTAATAAATCTTCGATTAAAAACAGCTAACAAATAAGATTATCTAAGTGATAACAACTAATAAATCTTCGATCTTGGTCATCCAGTACAACACAGTTTTTTGTCTGTTTTTGTTATGTATTTCTGACAATTTTAACCGTTTGACTTATTAAACTTTATATTTTATGTTCCGTACTTTCAGGTTTATAGTTTTTTGATATAAACAAAATTATAAAAAAAATAAAATAAAAAAAAAAAGGCAAAAAGAGGGGTGCCTTTGTAAAAAAAAGGGTTTGTATAAACCTACCCCTATGTTATTCTCATGATGGTTGGAAGTTAATATTATTCATCTTTTGTGCAAAAAAAAAAAAGATAGTTATTTCTACCATTATGGTTTGTTTGTTTCAATAGGAAAAAAGAGGGATGTGCGAATGGTGGAGAAAAAAAAGGGGTGTTTTTATATAAAAAAAAGGGATTGGGGTTGTGAATGGGTGGGAAGATGTGAAAATTTGGAGTGATGGGAGGCGTTGGATTGAAAGGGTTCAATTGTGATAAGTGTGAAGTGATTTGCAACAATAAGATATTTACACGTGTATATTACCATTTACATACCATGTGATTGTGTAACATTTGAAAGGCGTGGTGTTCTTGTAGTCATGTGTGAAAATCGGTTAATGAGTCGGGTATGGTTAACATTTGAAAGTCGGAATGGTTTCGAGTACACGAGACAGTGTCTAGTTTGACTTGAATCCAACCCCAAGTCGGTGGCATTTTTACTCGAAATCCTGCCGAGCCTTAAATTACCAATTTCAGAAAAGTGTTAGTCTTCACCAAAAACTCATTGGTACACCATACGGGCCGCAGCCCATGGAGTGCCTAAGAGGGTTTGACTTTGGGCCGAAGCCCACTTTTGCAGTTGGGTACTATCTGGGCCACAGCCCACTCAAGGAGTGGGTGTATGTACTCCAAATTTAAAGTCTCTTGTCCAAGTATCGTTAAAAAGAAAATGATCACATAATAATTTCAGCAATTAACTTTAGAAGCCTTAGAATGTTTTAGTAACCCGTATCATCCTTATTCAAATCGGCATTATACTTAATTGGATGTCAATTCAAATTATAAATCAAATTTAGAATTCTACTAGCTAAACTTTCTTATGGGTTCAGTCGAATAATTGTCCATTTCACCTAATTTCTAGCGCGTGCTATTTAAATTGGTTATTATATTTAACAACCCGACATGTAAAGGTTTACACGAGTATCATGCCTAATTCCGTCATATATATATTAACCAACTATATAACCATTTCAAATGGGTACATTATATGTAACATCACTTTATTTAATTTTGATAAAACAAATATGTGTTAACATGGATAATATTATCTACGTGTATGTTATCATTAGCGAACTAATAGAAACCAAACTTATGACATATGCTATATACGTTGATAACTTTTTATTATTGAAAAACTTGTTCGAGTCCGATGCATTCAGATTAATTATACTCTTAAGATAGAAAACCCTTATGAATAATTGAAAGACAAATTTGGGTTTAATAACAACATCAAAATACAATCTAACCATTTTTTTAAGAACACCTTACTAATTCAAAACTAAGTAACGAACTAAACTTTGCCCTACTTACTTAGGTCGCGTGCCGGTGCGGTTCCACAACACAAATTGAATTCCACCTTCGGACTACAAATCTCTAAGGTGAGTTTATAGCTCCACTTTTATTAATTGTTTACTAAATTTGGGGTGAGAAAACTTGCAAAACTTTTAAGGACCTAAATTATTATTTGAATGATATTACGCAGATTAGCCTAAGCCATTAAATCCCTAAATGCTCATTTTCTTGAATCGTCAATTCGTGTTGGGTAGCGCGAATGTTATAAATAGATTTATTGGGGTGACTCCCCTATTCGGTTGGTCCCGCATGGGCCAAGGTGAAATGTATAGCATGTCGGATTCGAGTGTATCCGGATAGACACTCGCTTTGGGCCAAATTAGTATGACTACATTTTGCATACAGAAACTGTCGTAGCTTCGGTTGCATGAACTTAGTGCTAGCTTAAATTGTTTACTATTTATTATCTAAATTGGTCCTACACTGTTTAAATATTTAAACCTATGAACTCTCCACTTTTTGCTAACTTTTAGCATGTTTTTCTCAGGTTTTCCTTCTATAGGCAAGGTGGTGGCAAGGCAAGGGTCATAGGCTAATCTCTTGGCTTTTTAAAATAAAATCATGACTCAATAGATACGGGTCAACTTAAATTTATGGGCCACTCTTTTCAAAAATGTAACTTGATGAAAATATTTATATATTTTAATGAAATGAGTATTCTATTATTTATTTCTTGTGTTGTGATCTCCAATTCAGTAGCACCCCATGTCCCGATTGCTTCCGCTAAATCAGTTTTGCGGTTGTTACAACATGTAGTATATTAAATTGTTTTGCGTCGCGGTTGGGGTTTAGAGTATAGTACTACAAGTATCATTTGATCAAAAAATTCCACGTGATGTTGTTTATACGCCCGAAACAAAAATCACAAAACTCAACCCAACACAAACTTTACACTAGTCATCTTATTCCTCTAGTTTGCATACTTCAACTCATTTTTTTGTTCATGTTATGCCCTTCTTCCTGAGATGTGTAGCTCAAAAAAATAAAAAAAAAATAAAAAAATAAAAATTAAAAAAATCTTCACTTTTTTACACATCGAACCTCAAACACGATGATGCCTTAGGCCGTCACCTGCCTCGCCATATGCCAGAGCCGGCCCTGTCCCAAGACTTCTTAAAAGTCTTCCCTATCTCAAGTCTTCTTAAAAGTCTTCGGTGATTATACAAAATTTTGTTGATGGCCGGCATCCTCTTCGCAATTTGCATGTCATGAAAATTAAATATTAAAGATAAGGAATTTGTTGATGGCTGGCATCCTCTTCACAAAAGTTAAACATTAGAGTTAAGGAACTTTAGTTATTATAATGCCTTCAGTTTTATTCATTAATATTGGTTAGTCTTTATATAAATTAAGCAAACTAAGCATCTATCTTTTATACTTTATTTCTTCTTCATAAAATATTTAGAGTTTTGAGTGTTATTTGACGATGTTATACGATCTGTTTCACTTAAAAGTACGCAACAAAGTGCGGCCTACGCACAATACTCGTTAGTTACTTGTCTACGATATATGCAATATAAGTGTAGTCTTCCATATCCCAAGTCAGGCCGGTCATGAGGTTTTTGATGCCTAGGACGATCGAGATGATTCAACACGCCCCTAATATATGTTATAAACAGGTAACATACTGTTTTTTGGAGTTTTTACGTAAAACAAAATTGCATATATCAGCTAAATACAAGTGTATTATAACTTAAAAAGATGGTATAAAACAAATATGAATTAATCCTTACCTTGATCAAGAAAGGAAAAAAAAAAAAAAATAAATAAATAAAAAGCTATCCAAGTAAAAACAAAACAACCACACAAATTTAGCGAAGTACCCAACCATGTACAAATTGTATATGCTATATCCGACAGCAAATGTACTCTCAAAGCAATAATAAAAAAGAAAAGCAAACGATTCCACACACCTAATGTGTTTTTTGTGACTAATAAATGAAATCAATATCTTTATATATGCTTACGAAATGAGAAGCAGGTAAAGATAAAGAAAACTCAATTGCGATAGCAACTCAGAGGTGATTTAGTGACAAAATGACTTGTGACTATCACTTTAAGATTTGTGAGACCTCAAATCTAATTTTTCATAGGTGTAAACAACCCTGAAGTGGCCACACCAACCTACTAAGAAGTGAGGGTTTTACCCGGTTTTAGTCTGTGTGACGGTAGGTTCAAATCTTGTGAATTAGTCGGCCAAAAATTCAAAAACCGTGATTACTAAAAATAAACTTAATTGCCACGAATCTTGTAATAATACTTGGCTAAAGTAAAAATGTAAAACCTGAAAAACTTAGTAACAAATCTTTAAAAAATATACAAGTAAAATAAATTCAAAATCAAGCAAAAAACAAATACTTAGGTCAAACAAATTCTACGTGATGTTGTTTATACGCCCGAAACAAAAATCACAAAACTCAACCCAACACAAACTTTACACTAGTCATCTTCTTCCTCTAGTTTGCATTCTAATTTCTTCTTCAAGATCGAATACCAACATACTTCAACACATTTTTTTGTTCATATTATGCCCTTCTCCCTGAGATGTGTAGCTCAAAAAAATAAAAAATAAAAAAAAAATCTTCACTTTTTTACACATCGAACCTCAAACACGATGATGCCTTAGGCCGTCGCCTGCCTCGCCATATGCCAGAGCCGGCCCTGTCCCAAGACTTCTTAAAAGTCTTCCCTATCTCAAGTCTTCTTAAAAGTCTTCGGTGATTATACAAAATTTTGTTGATGGCCGGCATCCTCTTCACAATTTGCATGTCATGAAAATTAAATATTAAAGATAAGGAATTTGTTGATGGCCGGCATCCTCTTCACAAAAGTTAAACATTAGAGTTAAGGAACTTTAGTTATTATAATGCCTTCAGTTTTATTCGTTAATATTGGTTCGTCTTATATATAAATGATTGTAGACGTATTTTTTCACCAATTCATTTCACCAGTAGCATGTTATTAAAAAATTTAACATTCAAAAATAAGGATAAAAAGCCATCACTGTAAATTTCCAAAAATGAAGTCACCACAATCTTTAAGTTACTTATTATCTTCCTCTCATATTTCAGTTCTCTTTTATGGTCTCGCTATTATATGTCTTATTTCCGCCACTGTCTCTGCTTCCTACGGTGGTAATGAGACTGATTATCATGCTTTGCTGTCATTTAAGTCAATGATCACCCATGATCCGTACAAAGTTCTAACCTCGTGGAACCATTCCTTTCATTTCTGTGAATGGAGGGGTATTTCATGTGGAAAGCGACACAAACGAGTGACTGTTGTATGGCTGGATTCACAAGGCCTAGAAGGCTCGTTGTCTCCTCATGTAGGAAACCTTAGCTTCCTACGTGTGCTTTCTCTCTCTAACAACAGCTTTCAAGAAACCATTTCTCATGAACTTGGTCGTCTATCTAGGCTACGTATTCTTTATCTTAACAGAAACAAATTCAATGGAGTCATTCCAACAAACTTGTCTGGTTGTTCTAACCTCAAAGACCTTTGGCTCTCCCAAAATAAGCTAGTTGGAAGCATGCCCAAGGAGATGATTTTACTCTCGAAACTTGTTAGACTTGCAATTAGGGACAACAAGTTAACAGGTGGAATCCCACCTTTCTTGGGGAATATTACATCAATGGAAGTGTTCTCTGCTGCTGAGAACCCATTTGGTGGGAGAATTCCAGATACTTTGGGTCATTGGAAAAGCTTGACGGGATTTCACTGTGGTGGCTGCAACTTATATGGAAGCATCCCTCAGTCCCTTTTCAACCTCTCACTCCTAGTTAATTTTTCCTTAGCTGGTAATCACCTCACTGGTAGTCTTCCTTCAGAAATTGGTAATCAGCTCCCAAATCTTGAGTTGCTTCAGTTATGGGGTAACGAACTGACCGGAGTTCTTCCACCTTCTCTTTCTAATTGTTCTAAATTAGGACTTCTTGAAATGAATGATAACAATTTTAGTGGGAAGTTGACAATTGATTTTTCAAAACTAAGAGATATTAATATAATTAGATTATATGACAACAACTTCCATGGACGTGGAGAAGCTGATGACATGAGGTTTGTTGATTCTTTGAAAAATTGCACCAGATTAGTTTGGTTAGACCTTTCTAGTTGTAACCTTATAGGAGTGCTTCCGATATCAATAGGTAATCTCCCTCATCAACTCAGCTATCTATATTTAGAAGACAATCAATTATTTGGAAGCCTACCCTCAAGTATAGGTAGTCTAGTTGGTTTGACCACTTTACTTTTGGGAGATAATAGATTCAAAGGAAACATCCCCACTAGCATTGGTAAACTTCAAAAGCTACAAGTTCTTGGTCTAGGTAGGAATCAATTTTCAGGGCCTATCCCTGATGCTATTGGGAACCTATCATTGTTGATTGAACTTTATTTATATTCCAACAAATTAGAAGGCCATATTCCATCAAGCCTTGGGATTTGTAAAGAACTTAATAGGTTAAACCTTACATACAATAGGCTCAGCGGTAACATACCCAAACAACTTTTTCAACTTCCATCACTAAATTATTTTTTAGATCTTTCAAACAACAACCTGTCTGGTTCAATTCCACCAGAGGTTAAAAATCTCAAGTTGTTGAGTGAGCTCTATTTATCTCATAATAATTTATCAGGCAACATTACTAGTAGCCTTGGTGAGTGCGTTAGCCTTACAAAGTTATACCTTAGTGGCAACCAATTTCAAGGCATAATACCATCTTCATTAGGTTCCTTAAGAGGATTGGAGGTACTCGACATTTCTCAAAATAATTTATCTGGTAAAATTCCTCAATTCTTAGGAAAATGGAATTCATTAGAATATTTGAACCTATCCTTTAATGATTTTGAGGGTGAAGTACCGACTGTAGGAGTGTTTGCCAATGCAAGCGCATTTTCGGTTTTGGGGAACCATAAGCTTTGTGGTGGTTTGGATACACTTGAGTTACCCAAATGCAAGGAGACGGGTAGTAAGAAAAAAAGGTTTCCTTTCTTCATATTAGTCATCGTGATTGCACCGATGTTGCTCATAATATTATGTTGTGTATATCTTTTGTGTAAGAAGAAACGCAATAGTCAACCATCTGAGTCATCGGGTAGTGAACGGTTCATGAAAGTTTCTTACAGTCAACTTCTCAAGGCTACTGATGGCTTCTCTGCAGCAAATTTGATTGGAGAAGGTGCATTCAGCTGCGTTTATAAAGGGATCCTCAATTCCGATGATGGCAAATTTGTTGCAATCAAAGTTCTACGTCTTGAAAATCCAGGAGCACACAAAAGTTTTCTAGCAGAATGTGAAGCTTGGCGGAATATTCGGCACCGTAATTTGTTGAAGATAATAACTTCATGTTCAAGTGCTGATTTTCAAGGAAATGATTTTAAAGCTCTGGTTTATGAGTTTATGCCGAATGGAAGTGTACACGATTGGCTTCATTCCAGTGAAAATACATCGAAACTGAACCTTCTTCAAAGAATAAATATTCTTAGAGATGTTGCCACTGCACTTGAGTATCTTCACAATCACTGCCAAACAACGATTGTTCACGGTGACTTGAAGCCAAGTAACATTCTACTTGATGATGATATAGTGGCTCATGTTGGAGACTTTGGTTTAGCTCGACTACTTGGTACAAACTTAAACCAAAACAGCTCAACCAGGGTTAAAGGAACCATTGGTTATGCACCTCCAGGTAATTCCACTTTTATTCCATGATGCTTATACTTATTTTACAGCTTAAAGTTTTTCAATTAAATAATTGTTTTTCATTTGTAGAGTATGGTATCGGGAGCGAGATGACAAGTTGTGGGGACGTCTACAGTTTTGGAATATTATTACTAGAGCTGATGACCGGTAAAAAGCCAACACACGGCATGTTTATTGAAGGTCTTAGCCTTCATAAATTTGCTTACATGGCATTACCGGATCATGTAATCGATGTTATTGATGATGATGCAATTGTGTTGCAAAATGCGAGGCGAATGCAAAGAAAGTGGAAGAATGTTTGGTTGCAATTATCAAGATTGGAGTATCGTGCTCTGTGGATTCCCCACCACAACGGATGAAAATTGAAATTGTTGTCAACGAGTTGCAGCACAATCTCGATGTGCTTCAAAATATATAAGGTACTATGTTGTCCCAGTTTGTAGAATCTGATTTTACATGAATTTGTTAATAAATCTACACTAAAATGGTTTTATTTTTGAACTCTTTCAGGTCTATCATCAAGCTTGTATGGTGAAGTTGAGAGTAACTACAACAAGGAGCGGTGCATGTCGTAGTTAAATAAATGTTAAGTAGTTGAAGATGTTCATAATTATGGTTTAATTTTCGTGTTTCATAAGTGTACGAGACATAAGAGTGCGTTTACATTCCTGGTGACGTATCATATGTATCAAGCATGTTTGTAAGTGTGTTTTAATTTCCATCAGTCCATTTTGTGGTATTGAATTCGACTTAAGTTCTACTTGGTGTTCGATTCCTTAATGAACAGCCTAATGTTATTCGTGTTCTTTGAATTTCAGTTTCATAAATTTGACTTTTTCTTGAATATCTGAATCACAAAGCTCAAGGCTTCCCCTTCTTCTGGTTTCGAGCAGTGTATGGTCCAATTTTATAGAAAGTTAACCTCATGTTTGGTTATACACTTGTACCATGCATTCGGCTAGTACAAAATCATTATTAGTACTGCAAGTATACTGTATTAAAAATGGGTCAATAATGACCAAAGTATATTTCTGATACATAAATCAGCTCGAATGCAGTTAGTACAACTCTATTTTCATCGGATAAGCGTTTGGGTAATAAATCCCAAACTAAAAACTGTGTATTGCTATTTAGTCTAAGTAAGCCCAAACAGCCCTTTAGCAGTTAATTTGCAGCGTTATGGTCATCATTGTTGTTTTAACCATATTTCTAGAAATACAACCGTTTAGCTTTTGGATGTTGTCTCTCCTATTTGAAACGATAATAAACGGTGACTTTAGCTTTTACGTCAGATTATGTTGTATACTTACAATAGCTATTATGTTACCAAACGCTTTGAAATGCAGTCCCAAACACCTCTTTAATCTATATGGATGTTATTGATCCTTTATATGTATGGACTGATTGACAATAGGCGAACTTAAGAGGTTATTCTGGAAACTGAATAAGTTGTACGTTAAGTTAGTTAGAGCAAGTATTAAGTGTCTATAAAAGTGCTTAAGCAGTAGCAAAGAAAGGATGTTACCAGGCATTTACTTTCATGCTGAAATACATAACACAAGTGTGTTAGTAAGAAACGGGAGTTATTACGTATGTTTAACTGTTTAAGGTTAAAACCAAACAGTGATTAGTATGATCTTGTCTATATCTTACAAGACTGAAACATATAGTTACATTCGGTGCATAATTATCATATAAATTTTTATTTTCGACTTCTAATATTGTTTTCTTACTCGCATGTTTTAGGATGATCGTGACCCAGCGCTTGGGTATTCTGAGTTTTTTTCGTCAAGTTTTACAAATGGCTAATCTGCCATATTTACCTTTTTAATTAATTACCCGAACTGACCCGTTTTAAGCTATATTTAATGTTTATATCTTTTTTACATAGCCCTAATCGACATGTAGGACCTGATTTTTAAGCATTTGAAGACCAGAGAACCGACATGTTGGACCGGTTTTTTAAGCTAGGTTTATATCTTTTCAACATAACCT
Organism: Chrysanthemum lavandulifolium; assembly: GCA_022545495.1. Classification (NCBI taxonomy): domain Eukaryota; kingdom Viridiplantae; phylum Streptophyta; class Magnoliopsida; order Asterales; family Asteraceae; genus Chrysanthemum; species Chrysanthemum lavandulifolium. The sequence continues at coordinate 9,241,350 of CM040241.1, forward strand.
GAACTGAACCATTTTATACAGGTCGATGTAATCAGATTGCAGCTCTGTAAAATAAGTGGCAAGTATGTTAATTATGAGTACAAAAGCTCAATATATATGAAATCATTAAAATTATTTGATTTGGGAGGTTCTATGTACCGGGCACCAGCTTTTATCTCCAAGTACTAGTGTTGGTTAGTTGGTGTACTGACTGCTTTCGGAGCCTGTTAACAGTAGCTAACAGATGATTGTGTTTACAAAACAACCAAAATGAGGCATCTAACTTCAAAATTTCCACCTAATTTCAATCAAACATATGTTTTGTACCTTTTCGAATGGGCGTCTATCCACTTATCAGTTATATTACAGTTATTAGCATGAAACACCAACATACATTTTCATTTGTCCCATTTTCGTCATTGTACTTTTTTTGTACTTCTGTGTCAAACAAATCTTATTAATTAAAACGAAGACAAGGATTTTGAAGAAAACGATACAGAGTAATTCTTAAGAAAATGTCAATATTCAAGGTTACAAAATAACCAAATATCATCAATATTACAAGTTGCAAAAGTCACCATTTAATTGTGTCGTATTTTATGCACTTGTCATACTGGAAAAAAAAAACCATAAGCCTCTACAAAACATGCAGCGTGCAATAGCTTTCCTAAAGGCTTGCATAAGTGCTTCAGTCATATACATCTCTAACGAAAACAATTTGCTACCAATTGAATCACACGTGGTTCACATTAACTCTAGAAGACTCAAGCATATGAGCTAGCGTAGTATCTCACAGATGTTTCAACCCCAATTTTTGTAAACAAAACCTTTGCATCATCAGATGTGTCAACATCTTCCTCTTGACACCTTATATCAAGAATCTTGTGAATGTCATCCTCAGTGTATGGTTGTGTGGAGATGATGAGAAGGCAATCCAGGAAATTGGTTGGAATCCCGTGGGGGGATTTGTAGTTTGTTGCTTGAATTGTTGTGATTCCTCGGTTGGTGGCAACAAGTATTGGTGCCATGTCGTTTTCTAAGGCATGGTTTAGGAATGAAAAACACTTGATATCAAGCATGTGGACTTCATCTATGAACAGAACACCTGGAACAACCTCTGCCTTTCCTTCCTCTCACCACTCTGCAACCTTTTTATCGATCTGTTTCCTCACTTTAGCTCGTATTTATCCGCTGTCACAAGTGAAAAGAGCGAGAAAACAAAATGAGGCATCTAACTTCAAAGCATCCTAACTGTAAAGAAATTAAGCCAAAATTCCTAATTCAATGAAACATTATGTACCTTTGTGAATGGCGTCTATGCTCTTATCAGTTATATTACAGTTATTAGCATGAAACATCAACATACATTTTCATTCATCCCGTTTTCGTCATTGTAAGTATTTTGTTCTTCTGGGTCAAACAAATCTTATTAAAACCAAGAAATAGATTATGATGAAAATGATAATTCTTAAGAAAATGTCAATATCAGAGGTTACAAAACAACAAAAAATCATCAATATTACAGGTTGCAAAGGTACACAAAAAAACACTATATTTACCCCAAAAAAATAGAAGCATATTATGTTAGAAACTCGAAGGCCTTTTAGGCTTATATTTGATGAAGAGGTTGTAAGTGAAATTTAGGAAGAGAGGAATACTTGTGAAAGGTATGGAATATTATTGATTGCTTAAGCTTTGCTTGATTTGATTCATTACAAATGCATCACCACAACACCTATTTATACTACTCCATGGAATGTTCTAGAGATGAGATATTTCCATGGATATTCTACTACGATCTAGATACTTCCTACATCATCTTGATTATTCCTAATACATCATCATCCTTATCCTAGTTCTAGATATTTCTATAACATTTAGCAACAATATTCTAGACATATCTATGGATATTTTCTAGGATTATTCTTTGTCGTTCTAGAAGCTTCCATACCATTCTCGACTTTCTAGAAGCTTCCACTATATGGGCTCGGACTAAATCAAGTTTACGATCCAACACCCCTTTAAACTTGATTTACCGACTCAAGCATCATTCGTTGTCTTGAAAAATCTTTCTCGTTGATCGGCTTGGTGAGAATATACGCAACTTGGTTTCGGACCTCGTATGTATCACTTGGACATCTTTCCTTGCAATGCACTCTCGAATAAAGTGATAACGAGTGTTGATATGCTTACTTGATCATGGTATCTTGGATTTTTAGCTAAGTCAATGGCGACTTGTTATCCACATAGATCTCGATCGCATCTTCTTGTTCCATGTGTAGCTCCTTTAGCATACTTCTAAGCCAAATGCGTGACATACACATGATGTTGCAGCTACGTGCTCCGCTTCACAACTAGACAAAGTAACAATAGGTTGCTTTTTGAAGACCATGTAAAAGCATTGTTACCTAGGAAGAATATGAATCTGTTGTACTTCTTCCATCGTCTTTGTCTCGGCCCATTCATTGTCTCTATATCCAACCAACTTGAAGTCTTCACTTGTTGAATAAAACATTCCGTAGTCTCTTGTACCTTTGATATAACGGAGGATCCTCTTTGCAATCTCCAAATGCTTTGTCGTAGGCTCTTCCATGAAACGACTAATTAAACCAACCGCAAAGAGTATGTCGGTCTTGTACATGTCAAATAGCGCAGACTTCAACGAGACTCTTGAATTGAGTTGAGTCTACCGCTTCTCCTCCGTCATGCTTAGAAGGCTTTGCCTTATGTTCTATGGGGGTGCCAACGGGATTGCACTTATCCATGCCAAACTTCTTTAATATCTCCTTGGCATATCCTTCTTGACTTATGAAAATTCCATCATCCGTCTGCTTCACCTCAATGCCAAGATAATAAGACATAAGTCCTATGTCTGTCATCTCGAACTCTTTCGTCATTGATTTCTTGAGCTCATCAATCATACTCTGAGAGTTTCCTTCTTGCCCTTTGGCAATATATCCCTCTGGTTGCTCCACATAAACTTCTTCTTCGAGAAGTCCATTTAGAAATGCAGACTTCACATCCATTTGGTGGATTTTCCACCTATATTGAGCATCAATAGCAATAATCATTCTAATAGTTTCTAAGCGAGCAACAGGAGCAAATACCTCTTCGTAGTCAATACCATGCTTCTGCTTGTAACCTTTTGCCACAAGTCTTGCCTTGTACTACTCAACTTCGCCTTTGACGTTTTTCTTAGCCTTGTGTACCTACTTGACTCCAATATCCTTTTGGCCTTTCGGAAGGGTCGTCAACTCCCACGTATTATTCTTCACTATTGACTTTATCTCCTCGTCCATGGCTTGTCTCCATTTCTTGCTTTTCATAGCCTCCTCAAAAACTAAAGGTTCACAATCAATGTATAAACAAGTAAGGGTGTTTCGTCGGTTACCTCGTGAGAGCTCCTGCAAACTTCTTGTCTTGGTTCTCCTTCGCTTGAACTTGAAGGTGATTCTTGGGTTGAGTTGGACTTTGAGGTTGTTGGACTTCTTCACTTGATTCACCCGTCTCTTCTTCATCACCATAGGAAGAAAGTCATACCTTTCATTTTCCTTGATGCTCCAATCCCATGTCTCTTCTTCATCGAACTCCACGTCTCTACTCACTACCACCTTCCTTGTGATTGGATTATAGAGCTTATAACCTTTCGAATGCTTGTCGTACCCAACAAACACATGTTTCTCACTTCTATCATCAAGCTTCAATCGCCTTTGGCTGGGAACGTGGACATATGCTATGCTTCCGAATACCCTTAGGTGAGAGACGGTAGGCTTCATCCCATTCCATGCTTCTTGTGGAGTCTTGTTATCTAAACTCTTTGACGGACACCGGTTCAATAGATATACTGCACAATCAACCGCCTCGGCCCAAAACTCCTTTGGCATCTTCTTACTTTTCAACATGCTTGGACCATATTGAGAATGGTTCTATTCTTTCTCTCAACCACTCCATTTTGTTGTGGGAGTAAGGAGCCGTTAGAAATCTCCGGATCCCATTATCCTCACAAAATTTGATAAATTCTTTTGATAAAAATTCTCCACCTCTATCGGATCTCATTGATTTAATTTTTAAACCTTTCTCTTTTCAACCATAGTTTTAAATGTTTTAAAAGTTTCAAAAGCTTGGGATTTTTCTTTTAGAAAATATACCCAAGTTTTTCTTGAAAAATCATCAATAAAGAGCATAAAGTAGAGATTCTTACTATAAGAGGGTGGAGTAATGGGACCACACAAATCCGTGTGAATTAGATGTAAAGGCTCCTTAGCTCTTGATGTCGCTTCTTTCGGGAACGAACTCCTAGCATGCTTCCCAAGAAGGCATCCTTTTCCTTTCACCGGTGCCTTTGATTCGTCTCCAAAGGTGACGTTACCTTTACTTTCCTCCATCTCCACGAACAAGTCTTCTTCACCCGTCATATGGTTACTTGCGTGGAATCTATATGCCATGGCTCTATCCTCTCTTCTTGTTCGTCATGTCTTGCCATTAGCAAGGTAAGCTCATCTCCGTCTTCTACCTCCACAAGATTAGCTTTCTCTTCCACTTGTCTTGAGCTAGTACACTCATTGGCATAATGACCATATTTACGACAGTTGTAACATTGTATTTGGGGCTTACCTCCTCTTTGAGATTGAAAGCTTCTCCACGACCTCTTCGATATGAAGACCATTGGTTTTCATCTTCTTTGTTGACATCTTCTTTCCTCTTCCTCGTCCTCGGCCTTGAAACCACCACGACCTCGAAAAGTACCGCGTCCTCGTCCTTGCTCCTTTTCATGTAGAAAGTTCTTTTCTCTTTCTTTGAAAGAGACCTTTGAGTATAAAGCTTGCTCCAAGGTTCTTTCCCCTTCTTTTCTTCAACTTCTCTTCATGGGCTTGTAAAGATCCCATGAGTTGATCAATGGTCATTGAGTCTATGTCTTTTGACTCTCTATGGCCACGACAATGTAATCAAAGCTTGGGGCAAAGAGCGAAGAATCTTTTCTATCACCCTTGTGTCACTCAAGCTTTCACCATTTCTCTTCATTTCATTTGAAATGGTCAAGACACAGTGAAATAATCCGAAATGGTTTGGATTCCTCCATTTGAGTTTTTCGAACTCTCCTCTAAGAGTTTGAAGACGTACCTTTTCACCTTGTCGATTCCTTTGAAAGCATTTTGAAGGATCTCCCACGCTTCCTTGGAAGTAGTTGCGTTGCAACTTTCTCAAACATCGCATCATCAAGACATTGATAGATGAGTGTAAAGCACTGATCCTTCTTTCTTGCCTTTTGCAACTCCACCCTTTGGGCGGCATTCATGGAACTTTCGTCATCTACTTTCTCAACACCTTTCTACAATCTCCCATACATCATGTGAACCGAGTAACGCCTTCATTCGAATGCACCAACTACCATAGTTGTCTTTGGTAAGACGAGGATATTGGAACAAGTTCATCATGCTTGACATCGTGATCTTCTAGCTCTGATACCAATTTGTTAGAAACTCGAAGGCCTTTTAGGCTTATATTTGATGAAGAGGTTGTAAGTGAAATTTAGGAAGAGAGGAATACTTGTGAAAGGTATGGAATATTATTGATTGCTTAAGCTTTGCTTGATTTGATTCATTACAAATGCATCACCACAACACCTATTTATACTACTCCATGGAATGTTCTAGAGATGAGATATTTCCATGGATATTCTACTACGATCTAGATACTTCCTACATCATCTTGATTATTCCTAATACATCATCATCCTTATCCTAGTTCTAGATATTTCTATAACATTTAGCAACAATATTCTAGACATATCTATGGATATTTTCTAGGATTATTCTTTGTCGTTCTAGAAGCTTCCATACCATTCTACGACTTTCTAGAAGCTTCCACTATATGGGCTCGGACTAAATCAAGTTTACGATCCAACATATTAGTCATGACTTAGAGAAAATGGCACTTTTGTTCATGGCAAAGAAGAGTCCTTCTAGATATCAAATCAGTTAAATTATAAACTTTTAAGTCACATGTGTTGAAGGCATCATACCAAATTGTAACCTAATTGGCAATGTGTCATATAATCAACACAGGTTGTAAGTTGTAACACGAATACACTACTCATGAGCCCAAAACACGGATAACGCGTGTGTAGGCACTAGGATAATGCAGACTTTTAAATATTTGAATGATAAACTTTAAAATTAAACTAATTTACATGTTGACATGAAAAGCGAGTTGTATAGAAGGTTTCTTTGTTATCGACTAGTAGTGCAATAAGCTAATTCCCTAACATATGAAAACATTACATATGGTTCCAAGCAAACTAGCACAAGATCATACAGTCTCCATCTCGATCGTTTTCAATGTCGACTTCCCCTTTTGAATCACCTAATTACCAAACAATTGCAAAATCTAGTGAGACATGGAGCTTGAGCATATATACATTACGTGTCGGTGCATGCATGCAACTAGAAGCCATGGGTCATGATCATCATTCACATGTTCATTATAAAAGCATAATAGTCCGTATCAAGACTATGGTTTATTGGCAGTGACCCCTATCAATTTTTGCATTCAACTTATTATGCAATTTGGAAATGTAGTGGTCCTTCAGTCTATGGGATGGCAACGGGGTCGGGTATATCGGGGATTGCATTTCCCATCCCCGTCCCCTATCCCAAGTCCACATCCCCATCCCCATTGGGGAATAGTTTTGCTTCCCCATCCCCATCGGGTATCGGGATCCACATCGATATATTGGGGATTTTAAGTTTCTTAAAAATCAACCGATATATTATCTTTAAATGTCTACGTACATATAAGGCGACATCAAATGAGGTTATAAGCATACATATAAGCCTACACAAACACCCCTAAGCTTAGCCTGTGTCCTCGACCAAGAATTGGCGGTACCTCAACACTAGCATCAATCAGTAAACCGCACTAATTTGAAGCAAGAAAACCATAACTTTAAAATGCGATCAAATTCTATATATTAAAAGTGACACCCGTGGAAAGATGTTAACAACTTAACGCATACAAACCCACATATATCGTTAGCTTAATTTGTATAAACACGCATACAAACATGAATCTTTATACAAACACGCGCTGTAGATATCATCTTCCTCTTCAAGAGACATAACTAATGTTTAAAGTTGTAGCTGTAACATCAAAATCCAAAATCAATTCATGTTTTAAAAAAAACAAAATTCACATCATTTGAGCACACACAACGGGTATTAAACCAAGGTTGTTACACCGTCACTTATTTTCGAATACTAACAAGCCACAAACATCAAAAGCAATCTCAAATCAATATCCTAACAACTGACTCCTATATAGAAAAAACTTCCAAACTCAAAATCTCAAAACCGAAAAGCTAAGAGGCCGTTTAGTTGGTGAAAATTTTTCCTGTTTTTCCGTTTCTAAATTTCTAGAGAAGAGAATGGTTTTTCTCCTCTAGAGAAGAGTTGGGAAATTTGAAAATCCGTTTAGTTGGAGTTATATTTTTCCTTTTTTTAAAATAAAAAGTTGTTTAGTTGAAAACTTGACGGTGGGCGGAGAGGTGGCCGGCGATGGAAGTGAAGGTGGAGGATGGAAGAGGCGTGATAAAAGTGTAGGGTGAAAGGAAATGGTGTTATTATTTTGGAAATGGAAAAAGTGAGAAGGGTGTAATGGTATTTTCATTTTTTCTATTAAAAATTGGAAAATGAGAATTTCATATTTTTGGAAAATTATTGGAAAAAAGTGCGACTAAACGGATTTTCAGTTTTTCCCTTTTCATATGAAAAATTTTCTGGAAAAATGAGTATTTCTCTCCAACTAAACGGCCCCTCATAACTCAACAATCCAAGCTAAACCCAGTTCATATCCTACATTCAGACCACATTTTCTCAAAACACCAAAATTCACCCCATTTCAACACATGCATCCAATGAGGGTTGTACGTTACACCATCACTTATCGTAACATACTAACAAGCAGTAAACATCAAAAGCAATCTTAAATCCATATAAAAACAACTCAAATCTTAAAAAACATTCATAGACTTAGCAAAATCTTGAAAACTAAAACCCAAAAAATCAATCAGTTAACAATTAAAGCTAATAAATCTAAGCTCGCAAGAACATGGAAAAATCTCACCATTATCTAAACATCATTTACAGCAAAATATAAAAAATAATAAATTAACTTTTTCTTGTACTAACAATCATAAGAACCTTTTCATCAAACATCTCGTCAATACTCAGTGTAAAATGAGCTAACTTATATAGGATTTATGGATTGGAATTCATCCCATAGTCACATAAATCAATGGATCGCGTTTGAAACAGTGGTCAACGAAGTTCCAAATCGATAGTCAAATCGATCCAATCGGCCTTCAAATCGGTAGTTGGAACGTGATTTAGAACGATTTTCATTGTTATTATTTTGTGGTGATGGTGTTTTCCGGTGGATATGTGTTGAAGGATGGAAAAGGTGGAAGAAAGAATAAAAGCTGACCTATTAGGTCTTTTATTCTTTTAGGAGTAAAGTCCAAAAACATCCACGTGGTTTGCCCGTGGCGCTGTTTACATCCCTAAACTTTTTGGAACAATTACATCCTCCGTTAGTAAAGTTGGCACAAAATCATCCCTAGGACGACAGCGCAAAGAAGTCCCCGTTAAGTCCTCACGTGCTAGTCATGTGAGGGGTACTTTTGTCCATTTCTCACTCCCAGGGATGTATTTTGTATCACGTGCTATGGGTATATCTACCCACCAACCCACACAACTCATCATTATCATCACCACCCTCACACACTTCTATCTCCTTCTCCACCCTAGCCGCAGGAAAAATGACGCCGCCACCACCACACCGTCGGCCTCCACCACACACCACCCACCTCAAAAGACTCCCCACATCATTTCCTTCCCGATCCACAACGTCACGCGCCACAGAAACCCTCCCACTCTCTCGTCGTTCACCCACGCGCCACCTAACCACCACCCTATCACCACCACCAGTCTCTATTTGTGACAAAGATAAAGGTAGGGTTAAAACCCACGGGTTTAGCTCGTTATTTTGGTAACTCGTGGTATGAGTCACGAGTTGACTCATTTGATGTCGTATTTAGTTAGAAAAACATGGGAAAGTGTTTGAACATGATATTGATGTTGTTAATTCGAGGATATGGGATTAGGATACATATGTCGTTGTTGGCTGTGATTGATATTGGTTGTGACGTTTAGGATTTGGTGGTTTGATTTTGGACAAGGTTAATTGTGGTCACTTCGTTTACAGTCAATCATGAGTCAAGTTTGATTTGTTTTTGTTTTGGCTGTGGCTCGTTAACAATTATATGAGTCACACATATGTATTTTTCTTGTCGGTTTTGTTTATGGACTTATGATGTTGAACACTGAAGTTACAAGAGTTGGTTTTGTATTATGGTTGTGGTCGAAATGTCTTCTCTTCATCTTCTTTTCTGTTGCATTTGGTAACTTTTCGAGGAACTTACTCGAAAACATGTCAAGAGACATACTCGAAAAGATGTCAAAGCAATTGCTCGAAAACATGTCATAAGAGTTATTCGAAAAACATGTCACTCGACTTGCTCAAAAAACATGTCAAAAGACTTGCTCCAAAAATCTTTTCGAATTTTCTTTACAAGACTTGATACAAAAAACTTGTTACAAGACTTGTCAAAAGACTTGCTCAAAAACTTGTCAAAAGACTTGCTCAAAAGACTTGATACAAAAAACTTGTCACAAAAATGTATACGAAACATTTGATATCGAGTGACATAAAAACTGTTTTTGACAAGACAAGACACAAGACACAAAATACATCCCTGGGAGTGAGAAATGGACAAAAATACCCCTCACGTGACTAGCACGTGAGGGACTTAACGGGGACTTCTTTGCAGCGTTCGTCCTTAGGGATGATTTTGTGCCAACTTTACTAACGGAGGGATGTAATTGTTCCAAAAAAAAGTTTAGGGATGTAAACAGCGCCACGGGGCAAACCACAGGATGTTTTTTGGACTTTACTCTTCTTTTAAATTTTTTGGGCCACTTAAAATGTTTTAATAGATAGGCCAGCAAAAGCCAACAATAAAATAATTAATAATGAGCTTTACACAAATACAAATATATGTTTTTAATCTTGAAGAACTTGTTACTATTTTAAATTTTTGTTACTGCTCGAACTTGTTACTGTTTTTAAGTGTTAACCACAATTTTCAAAGTCATTCATATTTATATGAGAAATTTATATTATTACTTATTGGGTACACCGTACCATGTTATATGGTACATCGTACCGAAGCGATCCGGATCCGGAATGAGCCTACCCTCTAGCATATCGAATTTTAGAAAGTGGCGATCTGCGTTCCCAATCCTCGTTCCCGTACCGGGCGCATCGCGATCTATGTGACATTGATTCATCCCATATGGATCGTGGCGGGTAAAGTATGTGGACACGATGGCGCCTCCTTGTCGGGTGGAAGCAATCTTTGTTTTAATTAAATGCGCCTAGGGCGCTCTCTCACCGAAACGCTCATTCGGATCGGACCATATCTCTTACACCGTCCCGCATATTTTACGTTGTTTCTTATGTTCTTTCCATGGCGGTTGTCACCAACCCTTTATCATGGCATCGACCGCATCCATGGCATGTAGTCTTTGGAACTCTTTTCGGTTTTCTTGATCGTTCCTCAACAAACTCTATTACTTCTTAGCAAATAGGAAGTTTGTCATCTCTTAGCTCCAATCAACGAAGTTGTTGTCCGTAAGACCCTCGTTGACATGTAGCTGTTTTGGGTAGTCGGATGGATGAAGGTAATAGGGTGAGTCATATGTAATCCCCCCGCTACAACCTTCTCCATCTTTGGTTTTGTCTCCTGCCATTCTTCAAGGTCGAGGAACTAGGTTTGTGAAACCTGCTCTGGTACCATATTGAAATTAACGAGAAAGAGAGGAATGAGCAGAAGAATGTTATTCTTAATTGATTTTGTATCAAAATACAATGGGGAATAAATAGGAAAGGACTAACAAACATCCCGTGAATTTACCTCCAAATATGGAAAGGATAGCAACTAAAAATATATAAAGATATATTAAATCGTATAACTTATGGGTTTTCAAGTATGTATACCTGTCAAGAACACACATAGTTAAAGAACCATAGATTGACTGATTTCACACATACTTTAAATAATCTTGGTCTAAACTTGAAAAGCTTGAAACTTTATGTGAATTTGAGATAACCATATGTGAATTTGGAGTGGGGTGTGTTTGTTTGGAGGCGTTGGATAAAAAGGGATTGGATTGGATTGGATGGGATTGGATGGTTGAAATTAGGGGAAAGGGGGTCTATTTTTTTGTTTATTCTTATAAAGTAGTATCTAGTCAACAAATTTTTTACTCAGTAATAAACAAAGTTATTGAATTAATTGTCATTAACTCCTAAATAATTTCTAATTAATAAAAATATCTTATAAATAAAGTCAATGGACATATATACCCCCAACACCATTTTATCCAAAGATTTTGCCATTAAATCTCCAAAAGCCCATATGCATTGTTTATGCCTCTTCGGTAGTTCTCTTTCACTTTCGGTTGTTATTTCCACTGATCCAGTGGAGCTAATTTAATTGAAACTCTCTTTAAAATGTTGTATAAAGACTTCTATAAGAGAGAATTCTAAATGACATTTGAGTGAAGTTAGTTCATAACGTGAATGCGATACATATTTTAAAGGGTGAAGGCTGAATATACGTAAAAAACATTCTCAAATTTGCCAATATACGTAACATACTTATTTTAATCTCCGCATACGTAATATATTTTCAAATCTTTACCAATACACGTAATATTGACAGGTTACCACTTTAAAAAGTTACAATAATGGTCCCTGCCGTTTGCGTTGGCTTTCACCGTTAGTCCTTTGACATTTTTTCACTTAAAAAAGTTATAATAATTGTCCCTTTTGTTTGATTTGAATTTTACCGTTAGTCCTTTTACTTTCATCATCTCATACATTTTTTACACATTTTATACATGAGTTTTACATGTTTTATACGTTTTATACACCTTTTACACACGTTTTTATATCGTTTTTACGATTTTATGCACGTTTTATACACGATTTTATATACACTCTTTACGTTTTATACGTTATTTACACATTTTTATACACGTTTTTTACACACATTTTTATACATGTTTTTATACACGTGTATAAAAACGTGCATATATTCATGTAAAAAACCATATATAAAGACGTGTGTAAAATATGTGTATAAAAACGTATAAAAAAACTTGTACAAAAATGTGTAAAAGGCGCATATAAAATCGTGTATAAAAACGTGCATAAAATCGTGTAAAAAACGTATATAAAAACGTTTTTTTTAAAATATGTATAAAACCGTGCAAAAAAAGGTACATAAAACCATGTATAAAAATGTGCATAAAAAAGTGTATAAAAATGTGTAAAAAACGTGCATAAAAACATGTAAAAATATATATAAAAGTGTGTAAAGAACGTGTATAAAAACATGTAAAAATGTATATAAAAATGTGTAAAGAACGTGTATAAAAACATGTAAAAAAACGTGGATAAAAACGTGTGAAAAACGTAAATACAACCGTATATAAAAGCGTGCGTAGAATTGTGTAAAAAACGTATATAAAAACGTTTTTAAAAAGCGTGTATAAAAACGTGTAAAAATGTATATAAAAATGTGCAAAAAACATGTATAAAAACATGTAAAAAAACGTGTGTAAAAACGTGTGAAAAACGTATATACAACCGTATATAAAAATGTGACAACTCGTAATTTCAGGTCATTTTACAAACTTTGGAAATTTCACTACTCATCTCAGGAATTTACTATTCACTGGTTACTATTCATTATTTTACTATTCATCATTTTCGAAGTCGATTTGATATTTTGAAAGGGTATTTCAAAATTTTACTATTTACGAAACACTATTCATTCCCGGAGAAAATCACTATTTATGAGTCACTATTTATCATTTTTCGTAAGCTAAGCTAGGTTTACGAGTATCAAACACGCGTAACCTGGAGGGTTAAGCTGCGTATTCATGGAAAATCATTGAGGACATTTCATATAGACTAGATTTAGTCTACATATCATCAATAACATCATTTCATATCGGTTCATGCATGGATTTGCATTTTTAATTAAACGTTTATTTTGAATATTGATCCGACACTTCCAAAAATAATCCTAATATATTTTTATACTCATTTTAAGACTATAAAAATTATATTATTAGTTTACCGATGTTTTCAATTTATTTTGTACATAAATTGTTATATATATATATATATATATATATATATATATATATATATATATATATATATATATATATATATATATATATATATATATATATATATATATTCTGACGGTTTTCAAGATTCAACACGATAAATATTTGTTCACTCAATTCTTGTAAGAAATGTATTTTTATAACTTTTACGGCTTCAATATATTTTATTTTGTTCGTTAAAATTTATTTTTAGTTAACGCTACTATTTGAATACCTATTTATACCTACAAATTACACATTTTATTTACACTTAAATACTTTAACTCATTGAAAATACACTCACCCCCCATGACTCATGGCCGGCCACATGGTCACAACAAGTGACCAATTTTGTTTTCTCTACTCATGTACACCTAAACAAGATATTTGTATAATATACTACATAATATCTAATTAACACATACACTACACACAATGCAAGGTGAAAATCAAATAAATCCTCTCCTCTCCTCTCTGTTGGAATTATATATCAAGACATTCAAATAAATAATCACCAAAACATCAAAGTAATATTGCGAGCGTATAGGATGTATTAACGAATAATTAATTAACATAAAGAATATGCGTACCTTTGTTGATTCTAGCGAACAAGAATCAAATCCACAAACTAGCAACGGATGAACCCTAATTTGATTTAGTTAGGATTATATGAATTACCCTTACCGTTTTGTAATTCAATCCAAGATAATAACAATAGTGTGTTATTACTATGTTCTTGTACACACGTACTAAACCGAATTAAAGTAATGCTAGTTTTTATAAAACAAATAACTTGGTTTTGTGGAAAAGACTTGGATCGACACACAAAGTGTAGGCCGATCAGTTTGGAGAGCAAAACACACACAAAACGATTTTAGGTTTAGCTAATGAATACAAGAGGTGCAAAAACAAGACCCTAGCCTTGTTTATATACCCAAGCAAACTTGGTGAACAAGTTGTGGATTGTTTCCTAATACCCCTAGGCCGATCGGTTCATAACCTCCACAAGGGGTTCCGGAATCTTCCAAACTTTGCAATTAAGTCCTTTTCCAAATACCTTTAACGACCGTTAGTGAATTACATTAATTACTTAACGTCCGTTAGTTATTTCGTTTAATAAATAAATAAATACAACATTTATATTTAATTATTAACTTTAAATTCTCATACGTAAAGTGTGCAATCCCATAGTCTCGAGTTCGATCCTAACTCACGTCTACTAATTTATATCCATAAAACCAACAGACTCCCACTGGATATATCTTAATAGAGTGATCACATTCGGTTAGCGTCTAGCAACACTTGATGCCTCTAGTACAACTCGAGCAAGGCTCTGGAAAACTTTTATGATTTCTCATAATTATTATCCTTTTGTTTCTAATACCACGTTAAATAAAGATATGGAATTAAGTCATTCTTTATATAACTATTACATTTCTCGTTTGTAAGTAATTGACCAAGATTACCGAATCATCTAAACATATTTAGGGAGATTTGGGTGCGCCACACAAACATCTTGTCAACCCTACGAGGGCCCAAAGATATTAAACTCCAAATAGAATTTGTTTGAAGGAACAAATTCTATTTTGACTAAGAATAACCCACAAACTTTGTAACATTTACAAACAACCCTTATGACTACCGATTACGTATAGCGTTAAGTTGCTCCAAAGAAATGCACTACATTCATGACACTTATCGGTATCTCAAGTCTCGAGGATAACTATTCATAATTTACTTATAACAATATCCACAAAGTAAATTATGTAGTTGGGATAAGTCCTATATTCAATTCATTGAATATCATCTGAAATTGGTATGCATTCTCATCAATATACTTTCAAGTATATTCTACCACATCTCTCAGATTTGTCTTAGTTTAATGATACTCCCATATCATTAATCGACAATGGACATTTAGAATAACTTAGTAATTCACGGATTAAACATGCAAATATAGGACAACAATATTATAAATGAAAATAAACATAATCCAAACTTTATTTCATTGAAAATAATAAATGTTTTACAATATCCTTTATCCAAATATAAATCACAGTTATGCATGAAACTTTTAGCTAAACGAAGTCCAATTCTATTGGCAAGTCCTACAAGCTTGTCTTTAGCTAAAGCCTTAGTGAACAGGTCACTAAGTTATCATCTCGTGTGAACTTTCGATGAGATTTATTTCACCTTCTGGATTTGTTCCCAAACATAGTGATACTTCCAGAAAATGTCCGGTGCCCTTCATGACTCTGTGTTCATTGGCAAATATGATTGCGGCAGAATTGTCACAATACATATCAATAGGCGATTCAATTGAAGGCATAACACCAAGCCACGAAATGAATTTCCTAATCCAACGACCTCCATTGCGCCCAAGCAAGCTATGTATTCAACTTCGTCGCAGACATCGTAATCGTCCTAATCCAAACGACCTCCATTGATGACAAAGACATAACCCGTCGAGACTTCGTATCATCTTTATCACATCGCCGGACGCATCACGGAACTCGTAACACCAAGCTCGTGTGCGGATTTCCACCATACACTAAAACATTTCTTTAGTATTTACGAGATACTTGAATATGCTTATGACAATCCAGTGAAGTTCACCGGATTCGTTGATATCGACCGGTCATGTTTTGAGCGAGCGCCACATCCGGCCTTGTGCATCTCACAAAGATACATAATAGATCCTACGACCAAGCATAATGAACTTTCAAGCATGCGTGCCACCTTAGCGGTGTTGAAGCACACATATCGCTACATAAGCCATGCTTTACTTCCATCGGCAAATATCCTTTCTTGGAATTTTGCATATTGAATCTCTTCAATATTTTATCAATGTAAGCGCTTTGACTTAAACCAATTAACCACTTTGACCTATCTCGGTAGATCTTGATTCCCGAAATGTATGCGCTTCTCCTAAATCCTTCATAGAAAAACACTTCCCAAGATATGCCTTAACATTTTGCATACTTGGAATGTCTTTTCCCATAATTAATATGTCATCGACATAAAGAATTAGGAAAATTACATCACTCCCACTAACTTTGTGATATACACATGGCTCATCAAGATTTTGAACAAATCCATACCTTTTGATTTCTTCATCAAATCTTTTATTCCATTGCCTTGATGCTTGCTTCAATCCATAAATGGACCTTTGAAGTTTGCATACACGGTTTGGAAATTGTGGATTCACGAACCCCTCGAGTTGCTTCATATAGATGTCTTCATCTAAGCAACCATTTAAGAAGCGGTTTTGACATCCATTTGCCATATCTCATAGTCATAGTATCTTGCTATAGCTATGAGAATTCTAATAGCTCTAATGTCCGCTACGAGAGAAAATGTCTCCTCGTAATCAATGCCATAAGTTTGAGTAAAACCTTGCGCAACTAGGCGAGCTTTATAGGCGTGTACATTGCCATCCATGTCGGTCTTAATCTTATAGAGCCACTTACTCCCAACCACCGAGGCGTTTGGAGGTAAGTCAACCTCTACCCGCACTTCATTTTCTCTCATGGATTGCATTTCCCATTCATTGCAACTTGCCATTTAGCCTTGTCGACTTGCCATGGTAGCTTTATAACTAGTAGGCTCTCCAAGATCTCCTAACATAGTTTCCTCAACCTCACGTTAAGACATAGGCGTTCGGTGCACGTATATTCCTTACGGATCTACGAATGGGAATCACTTCAACCGGTGGAGGACCCAAACTATCGATTCTCTGGAAGTACGTTAGTGTTTTCGGAAGGTAATGCATCTTCATGATCATCTTCCGGATCATAAACTCTCCCACCAATTCTTGAGATACGAGATCCTTTTCAAGAAAATCTCCATACCTAGCAACAATTACTTTATTATCAGTTGGATAGTAAAAGTAGTAACCCATAGTTTCCTTAGGGTATCCTACTGAAGATACACTTTACAAATCTTTGTTGAGTTTATCTGTGAGTCACGTATAACATACGCCTCGCAACCCAGGACCTTTAAATAAGACAAAGTTAGAGCTTTACCATGCCATATTTCATATGGTGTCTTATCAACCTTCTTTGTGGGAACCATATTTAGAATACGAACAATGATTCTAAAGCATAGTCCCAAAAGGATAAAGGTAGAGTGGTAAGATTAAACATAGATCGTATCATGTCTAACAATGTACGATTTCTTCTCTCGAGATACACCATTTTGTTGTGGAGTATATGGAGAAGTGAGATTCTGGACAATTCCATTCTCACCTAAGTAATCTTTAAACTCTTGGCTTAGATACTCGCCTCCTTTATCGGATCAAGAGCTTTAATCTTCTTTCCCAATTGCGTTCTACTTGACTTTGAAAACCTTAAATTTTTCAAACACCTCATGTTTATGCTTAAGTAAATAAACATAATCATAACGGTGAAATCATCGAGAAAGGTTAAGTAGCTAGCACCTCTTTTGACACATGTCTAAGTGGTCCACACACATCAAGTATGAATAAGACCAAGTAGATCGAAGTCCTCTCCATATTGCTATGAAAAGGTTTCTTAGTCATCTTCCCGGATATGCAAGACTCACGCTTATCAAATGATTCATCGTTGATATTTTGCAAAGCCCTTCTTGTTGCGACTTATGCATGCGAGCCTTGCCTATATGAGCAAGTCTACAATGCCAAAGATAAGAAGAATTCAAGTCTAACTTTATCTTCTTGTTAATGCTAAACATTGAATTACTATTATTGTTAGATTCATTTCCAATCATATCAATTTCAAACACACCATTCACGATGGTTGCTTTAAAATAAAATACACCATTTAAAGAAACATTAATTCCATTATGTGAAATAGTATTAGTAAAACCATCATCCAACAAAGCGAAAGGAAACAACACCTCTAATTATAGAAGGTGCGTAATGACAATTGTTCAATAACATTACTAAGCCCAAGGCAATACTAAACTAAACGTTCCTATGGCTTCAACGAGTTGCACGTACGCCATTTCCCACGCTGAGATATTGCTCCCCATAGGCAAGCTTCCTTTCCACTCTAAACCCCCGATGTATTACAAATGTGAATACCACACCCGTATCATATACCGAGAATTATTATGATTTAGAGTAAATAATTCAATGACAAATAAATTACACAATAATGCGGCGCATGCACCCCATACTTCATCTTATTTGCCCGCAATTCATCAAGATAGAGACAGTTTCTCTTCCAATGCCCAACGCTCTTACGGTGGTGGCATGCTTGATCCTTTAGGATTATCCTTCCTAGGAGTAGGTTCTTCTTGGGTTGAGGTTGATAGGCCATCACCGTTTGCCTTTGTCAACCTTTCCTTACCTTTCCCTTCTTGTTGTTCGCAGACGCTGCGGTTTGGCTTATTAATTCTTCCACCACGAATAGCA
The DNA here is from genome assembly GCA_022545495.1 of Chrysanthemum lavandulifolium. Classification (NCBI taxonomy): domain Eukaryota; kingdom Viridiplantae; phylum Streptophyta; class Magnoliopsida; order Asterales; family Asteraceae; genus Chrysanthemum; species Chrysanthemum lavandulifolium. Next base: position 9,260,025 of record CM040241.1, read on the forward strand.
AGTACAGGCGTGAGGAACCTTTTGAGGCAACCCTTTCTCATAATCAATGAGCAATGCGTGTAGGTCGATGAATCGCTTCCCCACGCAGTGCATATTGAAATTTCGACAAAACCATTAAAATCCTTGTTAAGGATCGATTAATTAGATTCACGACTATGTCATCATCATAAGTTTTGCCAAGTGCTTTTAGCTGGTCCATGTAACCTTTCATTTCCGACACATGAGCACTTACGGGTTTACCCTCTCCCGCCTCTGTTGTGTAACGCGTCGGTCAAGTCATAAATCTCGGCGGTGGTTTCTCAAACATAGTTCAAGTTCATTGAGCATATTATATGGGAAATAATGTTGAACTCTTTTGAGCGATTCCATTGTTCCCAACATAAGACAAGCCACATCATTATGACGCTTATACTCTAGTTTCCACTCATCCTTTTGAGCTTGAGTAGCTTTAGGACCAGTTGGTTCAGCAGGGCAAGGTTCATAAAGATATTTCATACGATCAGCAACTCTACATACAATTCTCAAAGAGCGGTGCCAATCATTGAAATTCTTAGAGCTAGTCAACTTTTCTCGATCAAAAAAGCTTTTGAACGCAGAATTTAGAGCAGTGTTAGTGTTATCGGTGTTTTGAGCCATTTCTACAAAAAAAAGTTCAATTATTAGTATTTTCGATAATACACTTTTCAAGAAAATAAATATACCCAACGGTAATATAAACATATAACCATATAATTTTCTCGAAAAACTAGGATCCAAATTATCATAGGTTCATTACATCGAGTTGATCCGCTAGCAACAAACGATATAATAAGGTAATCATCGAACATTAATTGGCAAACAATTTCCAACTCCTAGATCATTATGGGATTTATATTTTCCAACACTATTGCAAATATAAACATGTTTCATCCCATCTTATGCCATTGAGTCCAGGTCTCACTTCCTACTTAACTTAAGTGTCTAACAAACAACTGCAAATATGTCCATGTAAGGTCCGACTTTACATAGAGATTTACCTCTCCATCACAATCTCGCCAAGTTGTCATGGCGTAAATTGCAACTTCAAGTGTTCCTTTTAATTAGATGGCATATTCTTAATTTTAAAGGTACTAGTTTTGATTTTATGTGGTCAAATCAAATATGTACAAAGATGTCATGCATTCATCTTGTAGCATAAATTTAATAAAAACTTTTATTACCAATTCATAAAGATCAAATTTTCAAAGTTTTGATTGAGGTATTGGGTTCACCAATCAAGGAATTTAGTATTAATTATCATCCATTATACCGTACTTTTGCATAAGTGTAAACACTTAGTGTTTCGGATAATTACCACCGAAGTGGCGCATGGAATTAAAACTAATTCGCCCTAAGATGAGCTTGTACATTGTATGGCTTACTAAGTAGCTCCACTTTCGAATTTCACAGGGCGAGAGGACTGTGCACGCCGCTAAAGCACAACCTAAGACATCCATTCGGTGTGACTATGCGCACTTCTTTAAACCCTTTCATTAGTTCATTCGAATGGGTGAGCCGTTCATTCATTGTACCAAAGTCACCAATCAATTAAACTATTTTGACAACTTAACTCTTCCAAAACAATTAAATTTCGCCATTGTTTAGTCCGTATTATTTTCTATTCAAAATTACCCTTTGCTTAAAACCGTCTAACATAATAAACAAACAAGTAACAAAATAAAAATAAACTACTAAAAACAATGCGCACATAATAAACAATTTATACGTGTAAACAAGTAGCCACATGCAACTTATTCGATAAAAACCTATTAATAATCAATATCTAGGTTAAATTAATGTATATATTAATTTAGGGTTTTCACTCCAGCAATAGAAAGTGAGCTACATACATCGATGAATCGATTGCGTAAACCCTTAATTAATTATACCAAATTGTGATTCATTATATATATTAATTGGAGTCTTCCCCAATTCAAGATTTATCATAAATAAATATGTCTCAACAATTAAACAATATATCAAAGCAACTTATCCATGACTAACATGCATGTATAGTCATGGACATCATAACAATTTATACAAGTAAGTCACAAGATCGCATATAAAAAATTTCATGACACATAACAAATTATTCATGAATTTATCACGTAATCAATATTAATTCTAGGTTTTAATAAGGTTAGCAAACAATTTCAAAACCCTAAAAAATTTATGTGTATGTCGATTTTAAAAAAAATATGGTACGCCCCAATTTAAAAAAAAAATCGACCAAACATAAATAAGCATAAATCCAAGATAAACATAGCAAACAACATACAAGTATTTGTTTTATTACGCGTTTATGTAATTAATTACTCATTAAAAACCAATGACTCGCGATGCCACTGTTAGAATTATATATCAAGACATTCAAATAAATAATCACCAAAACATCAAAGTAATATTGCGGAAGCGTATAGGATGTATTAACGAATAATTAATTAACATAAAGAATATGCGTACCTTTGTTGATTCTAGCGAACAAGAATCAAATCCACAAACTAGCAACGGATGAACCCTAATTTGATTTAGTTAGGATTATATGAATTACCCTCACCGCTTTGTAATTCAATCCAAGATAATAACAATAGTGTGTTATTACTATGTTCTTGTACACACGTACTAAACCAAATTAAAGTAATGCTAGTTTTTATAAAACAAATAACTTGGTTTTGTGGAAAAGACTTGGATCGACACACAAAGTGTAGGCCGATCGGTTTGGAGAGCAAAACACACACAAAATGATTTTAGGTTTAGCTAATGAATACAAGAGGTGCAAAACAAGACCCTAGCCTTGTTTATATACCCAAGAAACTTGGTGAACAAGTTGTGGATTGTTTCTAATACCCTAGGCCGATCGGTTCATAACCTCCACAAGGGTTCCGGAATCTTCAAACTTTGCAATTAAGTCCTTTTCCAATACCTTTAACGACCGTTAGTCCATTACATTAATTACTTAACGTCCGTTAGTTATTTCGTTTAATAAATAAATAAATACAACATTTATATTTAATTATTCACTTTAAATTCTCATACGTAAAGTGTGCAATCCCATAGTCTTGAGTTCGATCCTAACTCACGTCTACTAATTTATATCCATAAAACCAACACTCTCCTCCGTAACCGGCCAAGGGAAGAACACCAAGAGAAACCATAAATTTTTGAAGTTCAAGTATTAATCAAGCTCATGTAGTAATCTAGTATAGGTTTTGAAATAAAAACCTCATGATTTATTTAGGTATATTTGCAACAAAACTCTTCAATCCTTCAAGTAAGTGTTCTAATAATTTTTCATAATCTTTCATACTTTTACTTGATGTATTTTTATGTTTCTTTTAGAAAAACATGCATGAATTCCATGATCCATACCACTTTTTATTCTTTTTAAGTGTTATAAATATATATTCATCATCCTATAATTACTCCTTGAAACATATCACTTTTGGTGATGTCTAGGAACCCATGACACCCTAAGAAGGTGTATGGTAGGATTAGAATAGCCCGGCGTTGGTTTGAATTGGTTAGAATAGGTTTTGCGAGAAAAACTCATTTCGACACCTATAATTAAGGGTCGATCTTATTTGTGAAATCTGGAAAATCCGACAGTTTACAAAAATTTTGGGCTAGATATTTAGAAAATATACTTTAAAAGCGAAAACGTGGCGCTTGAGCAGGGTTAAAACGGAGTTATAACGAAGAAGTTATGCTATTTTTAAGTTTAACGACGAAAACTATTTGTTTCGAAAATTCAGCATGTATTCTCAACTTTTACGAGTCAAAAATGAGTCTTAAGCGTTATAAATGTCGACTTATCAAATATATATTAGTATACTTTTACGAAGCTAAGGACATATAAAGCGTAAAAGCGGACTTGTAACGATTAAATTACACGCGATTTAACAAAGTTGGCGTAACTATTTTATATAAGTATAACTATATATTTTCTAATAACCAAGAAATATCGGCCGCGAATGACCATGTTGAGGGTCGTTTTTAACATTGATAGAGTACTTTTCAGAAAACGGTGTCTTCTAGTAAAAGTAAGTTCACCTAGCCTATTTTTCAAAATGTCCAACCGTTCGTCAAACGGAGTTGTAACGAGTAAAATACGGTCACTCCAACTTTGCCGAAAGTTACCTTAAACAATATTTTGGATACAAGTACCCTACTTTACCTATGTTTTTCTCCATGATCGAGACCTCTATGATAAAAACTTAAAAGCTAAAACTTTGAGATAATGATACAAGCTTTCCAAAACCGTTGAGTTTGTTTCCTAACACTCGTTGTGCACCATTTTACGACTAGCTTTTCGAGGCCATTTAGTCACTTTCATGAATTATCAAAGTACATTATTTTACGACGAAAAGCTATAATTTCTTAATAAATCACTAAACGACTATCGTAGGAGGTTGTTTCAACGTATATACTTGTAAAGTATTTTATAACATGACGATATGTCATAAACATATATTTCGACGATAAATATTTTCAAAAAGCATACAAGTGGTATAGATTACATGTGGTTGCATGCACGACATTGTTTCATGATTTACATTAGAACATATCATTCATAATAGGTCACGGTCGGAGGTTGCGCCTCATTTCAAGATGCCATTATATCATCATGTCGGTCAACAAGTGAGTTTTCATAGCCCGATTTTATTCAAGTTTATACATTATTTCAAACCTACGGGAGAATACATTGCACATCAATTTTATTATGCTACCAAGTATATCAAATTCATTACATTGCTTAAGTACCTCATTGCCAATTGAATGTCCCCATATCGTAAATCATGAACCGTTAATTCTTGGGTAGCGAGTGAGTGGATAGATCTATCGAGGTGACTCCTCCATCCGGTTGGTGGATTCCAACCGTCAAATGGATGCATTTCACTTCATGTCGATTTGAGTTGTTTGGCAAACACTCTGTTGGGCGAACATCATGATCGATCAAGCTTCGTGTCATGTGCTTATAGCAATTGTAACATTTTATGTGACATTTTTTCATACATGGCCTATACTTGTGGTAGTCGTATAAAACGTTTACATGAACTCTATGAACTCACTCAACCTTTGTGTTGACACTTTTAGCAATTGATACGCTTACGCAGGCGCATTCGGGGTCAAAGGAACTTCCTTTTCGTCGAAGTTTTTCAACACCCTAGGCGATGAACCTAATCGTTGTAGTGTAGTATTAGGGTAAGCCACGGGTATTGATATCATTCTCTGGGGAATAGGAATGCTAGTGAGAAGTTACTACGCTAAGGTTAAGGTTGAGGAAGATTATTTTTATCTTTTTATGTTTTTAGGAAATTGAAAGGTACGAATCTCGGTATTGGATTGGGGTTGGTATTTCTACCGATTACTCTACTATTATCTAATTATCTAAACTAAGGTGGTGGTGGTCTATGTCTAATTAATGTGTGCTCGTATGATAGTTTAAAGATGTGTTTACTTAGGTTTTACTACTCCTTAATGATCTCCTATTGATGGTTGAGTTGTCACTTCCTTATTCTTAGTTGCGTTGTGTGTCTAAAGTTGTAGGGTGTCGTTTCTCCTAACTCTTTGAACTTACCAAAGGGTCTCGTCTACAAAACCCACTAGGGATAATAAACTCTTACTCTAAGGCACTTTTGGATGGTTTAGCTTACAACTACTCGGTAATTATATTCTAAGGTTCACAAAGATGAATCAAGCATTAAGTACACAATGAATGACCTATCGCATTACTAGATCATTAATCAACTAAGATAAGAAATAACCAATCAATATTCAATAATTAAGTTTCTTACTCCCTAAGCAAACACACAAATAAATTAGCCGGACATGGAGAAAATTCAAGCATACACACAAATAATGAAAGACATAATTTAATTGATGAAGTAAATACTTATCTTGATGTAAGATAGGGTTTGGAACCCTAAAATACTGTACAAGACACCCTTGGTTTGGTTTTAGGTTTTACCCCAAAAGACTCTCTAAAACTAAAAATTCGGATTCTATATAATATTACATATGCGACGGCGTCACCTTATGTTTTGTGACGCCGTCGTGTAGCCGCTATTAGGGTTTCGTCTTGGCCACGTTAACCTTGACGGCGTCACCTTATGTCCGTGACACCGTCCTCTTCACCGGCGTCGTGCGGGTCGCATCTAGGTCGCCCGAGTAGCGACGACACTCTTTTAAAGCCCGACGTCGTCACTTGAAAATAGGGTTTTGGCTTAGTATCGTCACAAAATCCTCCGACGTCCGCAGAGAAGCGATGACGCCGTCGCCTTTTCAGTGACTTTGAGTGTCTCGATTCGACTTTGGCCATTTTCTTCGTATATTCGCCTTTTCGTCCAAATAAGTGCCATTCCGAATTTTGCCTTCAAGAGACCTAAAAGTGAAAAGAAACGATATTAAGTAATAACGGATACAAAAGTGATCAAATAAGGGTTAAACGACCCTCAAAATGTACCTTTTAAAACCTTATTAAATATCCCTACACTTGTTATTTGCTTGTCCTCACAAATGTGCTTTTAGCCAATTAATTTATAAGTTAGAGGTCATGAAGCATTGATTTAAAATGGTCCACAACACATATAAGCCCATGAAAGTCATAACAAGCACGGAATTACATACTAGCACCTCACATGGGGTGTTTGGATACTCACATCTCTCTCGGTGTATATATGAAATATAACAAATAGGAAATGGAAGATAAACACTCATTAACCGGTCCTAGTACATAGATTTCCATAGGCTTGAGAATAGATCAAACCTCCATCGCTTTGGCGTAAACACCTAGGAAAGACTATCAAAGAGGTCTTTATAGGGTTGTAATGTTAAGCTTGCGGTAGGGAAACAAGGGTTTGGTGGGATAGGCTATTTAGTGGTGGCAAGTCAAAAATCTCTATGTTAAATGCATACGAAGAATGGCGTTGCTAAGCCAAGACTCGACACTCTAAAATTCTAGGTAACGGAAATAAACAAACATAAATTTAAAGGATAGATGTAGGATGGTAGCCCGTATGTTTTTTTTTTTTTTTTTTTTTAATTTTTTTACACTCTATTTTTTCTTTTCTCTTTTCTATTTTTTTGATTTTTTTTTTTTTTTTTTCATATACTTTTACTCTACCATCCTCTACGGTAACATTAAAATGATAAGGATTTATAGGCACATCCCTACACTTGAGTTTTTATTACTCTAACACTAATTTGACCAATTGAAAAGATCAAAAACTTGGGGTACATTATTACGCAAACAAAGGAATTTGAATTTAATGTTCCTTCCGTCATTTCATAAACTTTAACTTTTCTCATGAATCCCAATCGTCCCAAAGCTGTATACAAAGGATATAACTCGACTTAGCAACTCGTGCAAGCAACCGGATAATTGAACTAAGGGTTTAGGGTGATAACAAACATTTGCACTAAAAGTGAGTGCATAAGGGGTAGGCTAAGGCGATTTGGGTGTATATTGGGGTGGGGTGTAAACAATGCTCTTCATTGATATTCGGAAAAACCAAATCATCACGAGAACCGCGAAAAGGATAGGCTCTGAGGGGTTAACTAGGGGTATCGTGTACTAAAGATGAGTACAACACAAAGGGTGTGGGGGAATTACTCAACCGATGTGGAAGAAGTAATTATACTACGAGTATCAAACAAGGGTTATCCTAATGCATCTTATCATTTAGTTATTCCTAACTACACAAGTGTAGTCTCACTTGCGATCTCGGAATGCATCACAAAACAAGTTCTAGAATCTAATATACTACCGGTTCACACTCTAAGCATTGAAGATGAATGCTTTTAATTCCTACTAATCTAAGGGCGATCCTCACATTTTGGGTGGAATTTGGGTGGTAAAGGGTTTTTTTGTGCTAGTCATATAACTTCCAATCCGTGAGACGCTTTTGTTAAGACTAATGGCCCACTCCTATATGTCATGAAAACTTTTAAATTTGGTGCCAAAATTACCCTAACCGACATTTTCTCATGGTTTATTACACAAATACAATTGGACAAAGCAAATAGTCAAGGATAAGTATAGTTTCAAAGTTCCCGTTTTATTTTCCCTCCCTACACTTAAACTGAACATTGTCCCTAATGTTCCCCGAAATTATCAAAGTTAATAATGCCTCCTTCTTTCCCACATGAATTTATAACCTTTTTCAACATCTTCCTTGCTCTTGTCCTCAAAAGCTTTGATGTTGTCTCGATCATAAATGGACAAGTGGCCATACTCATTTGTTTTCCAAGGCATCCTATAGGTGATCTCATTGGTTCCTTCCTTAAACCTAACTGTTCCATCATGCTTGTTATGGCTCATTATAGATGTTTCAACAAACGGTTTCCCTAGCACTACTTGGGATAAACTATAGTCAATGACGCATCCTACATCTTCTAGGACCATAAAATCAACTAGGTAGGTGAAATTTCCTATAAAGACATGTACGTCCTTGACTCTTCCCACAAAGTTGCAAACTCCTCCTGGATACTTAGGGTCTCTCCTAATATTAAGTCGCTCATTCATAACGTCATTATAGACAGCAGATGACATTACATTAATGGGAGATTCCGTATCTATGTAAGCGTGGTCGACACTCCTATATCCGATCATACAAGGGATTTTTAAGTTCCGGGGTTTTCTCCTAATCTTTGGGCATATCCTAATGATAGGTGATCGTGGATTATTGATTATGTATTGATGGTACGCAACCTCTTCCTTAGTGGGGTAAAGATTGAAGTAAGCACTATTTTCCACATCCACGTTGTTGTTTATCATTCCATTGTCCGACCATCGCCGATCATAGAGCCAACTTCTGAGGCGCGACTACTTTCTCAACAGACTTCCTAATTGTACTATCGAATATTTTCGCAAATCTCGAAGGTCGGTGTTTCTACTCATAAGCGGCTTCGACGGTTGTGTTGGTTATTGGTTTGGGTTTTGAGTGACATTGACTTATTTGGTGTTGGGTTATCAAGTGGTGGTTGGTTATCACCTTCCATGATGAAAAGTGATGGGGTTACGAACAAAGGTCACGAAGAAGGGGATAGACTAAGAGAAGCTAAAATGAGAAGAATTTACTTGATAGGAATCAAGTAAAGAAACCTAAACGAGGTGGACTACTAACTAGCTATTCTATTCCCAGCGCGCCGTAAAACTTGATACGCTTCTGCAGCGGCGCTCGGGGTCAAAAGAACTTCCTTTCGTCGAGCAAGTTTTTCAACACCCTAGGCGTAACCTAATCGTTGTAGTGTAGTATTAGGGTAAGCCACGGTATTGATATCATTCTCTAGGGAATAGGAATGATAGTGAGAAGTTACTATGCTAAGGTTAAGGTTGAGGAAGATTATTTTTATCTTTTTATGTTTTTAGGAAATTGAAAGGTACCTAATCTCGGTATTGGATTTGGGGGTTGGTATTTCTACCGATTACTCTACTATTATCTAATTATCTAAACTAAGGTGGTGGTAGTCTATGTCTAATTAATGTGTGCTCATATGATAGTTTAAAGATGTGTTTACTTAGGTTTTACTACTCCTTAACTATCTCCTATTGATGGTTGAGTTGTCACTTCCTTATGCTTAGTTGTGTTGTGTGTCTAAAGTTGTAGGGTATGCGTTTCTCCCTAACTCTTTGAACTTACCAAAGGGTCTCGTCTACAAAACCCACTAGGGATAATAAACTCTTACTCTAAGGCACTCTTTGGATGGTTTAGCTTACAACTAATCGGTAATTATATTCTAAGGTTCACAAAGATGAATCAAGCATTAAGTACACAACGAATGACCTATCGCATTACTAGATCATTAATCAACTAAGATAAGAAACAACCAATCAATATTCAATAATTAAGTTTCATACTCCCTAAGCAAACACACAAATAAATTAGCGGGACATGGAGAACATGCAAGCATACACACAAATAATCAAATACATAATTGAATTGATGAAGTAAATACGTATCTTGATGTAAGATAGGGTTTGGAACCCTAAAATCTTGTACAAGACACCCTTGGTTCGGTTTTAGGTTTTACTCCCAAAAGACTCTAAAACTAAAAAATTGATTCTATATATAATATTACATATGCGATGGCGTCACCTTATGTTTTGTGGCCGCCGTAGCCGTAATTAGGGTTTCGCCTTGGCCACGTTAACCTTGCGACGGCGTCACCTTATGTCTGTGGACGCCGTCCTCTTGACCGACGTCGTGCGGGTCGCATCTAGGCCGTGCGAGTAGCGACACCCTACTCTTTTAAAGCCCGACGTCGTCACTTGAAAATAGGGTTTTGGCCACGTATCGTCACAAAAATCCTCCGACGGCGCCAGATAAGCGATGAAGCCGTCGCCTGCTTTCGCCAGACTTTGAGTGTCTCGATTCGACTTTGGCCATTTTCTTCAGATATTCACGCCTTTTCGTCCAAATAAGTGCCATTTCGAATTTTGCCTTCAAGAGACCTAAAAGTGAAAAGGAACGATATTAAGTAATAACGGATACAAAGTGATCAAATAAGGGTTAAACGACCCCTCAAAATGGTACCTTTAAAACCTTATCAGCAATGTATTTTCAGGTAACTAAGGCATTCACTTCATGGCATGCATGTGGACATATCATAGATTCGCGGTAACGACGCGTCTCACATAGGATTTATACACTTTAAAAACATCGTTTGACTTGTACCAAACTTATTTTCCGCACATGTTGATTTTCATTTGGGACCTATCTTTGTAACTCTGAATGTTTTAAATATATCTAACGATGTTCTTTTCAAACAACATTTTAGGTCGCTCAATATATCGTAACTATGATTCTATGACAACAATCCCGAGAATTCCATTCCGCAAAAATGTAATTTGGGGTGTGACATATCGGCATCGAGCTTGGTTATAGAGAACTAGGTTGCATCATTGACCTAGACTATAACTACATCATCATAGCATCTCATTATTTCATCATAAGTGCATAGTCACTATACATGCGATTTTATACGCACATTTTACGAGTTATTTACTTTCATTTCAAAATCGATTGTCACATAGATGCCTTCAAATACCCATCCCATCATACTCACATCAAACTTTGACATGGAGAATGCCCTGTCATTCCCTATCACAATTTTAACATCAGTTGACTCAACACCGATAACATCAGATGATGATACTAAACCATTTTAGGAGGACGAAGTTGCACCTACACCATCACGATCACCATTGATTCACTGTAGGATCAGGACAGTTTTCATTATTCTGTTGGGACAGATCATACCATTTGTAGAGCTTATAGGCTTAGTCCTAATGAACCTATTTTCTTAACTCACCCCAAGGATTTCCATTATCATCATTGTTATCATTTTCATCATCATTGTCATCTAGAGTACCATCCGTGCTATCACATTTCATAAACACTACTCATACATCTGACTTGCAGCTTGGGAAGCGTGCATGATTTAACACAACATTATCATCTATCACTAAGACTACATAAACTACACTATCTTATAGATTTAAGGACTGTGAGAGTTCTAGGGCTATTGCTGCTAGAGCGTCTACTATTCCTACACTTGAAACACTATTTGACCATCAATAGGAACAAATAATAAGTACCTTTCTAGCTAATGTAATCTGTATCATTTATTATCTCCACGATAATCACAACCTTTGTTTATTTCATTCGTTATTTCAATTGCCCAATTTTCAATCATTTCGCGACGATACATCACTATCTTACTAGGGGTTAGGCCAACTTTATTCTTGACCAATTAGGAGACTATTACCACTCTATGAGGTTCTTCCATGTATCCTACAAACCATTCAACAAATTTTATTTCAAGTTATTTTGCTACTATTTCATGAAATTATTTCACTTAATTTCACCATTTTAGAAACATTGTTTCATAAAGTTTTAAAACAAGTTGTTTCGTTACCACCCTATCAATTGGCTTTCGGTCATTTTATCAGTTATTTAATACCATCATGCGAAACAATTTTCATGTTACTCTGAAAAATTATTGAGCCATTATCCCACAAAACAAAACGTTGAACACCATCTAAAACTTCGGAGAAACATAATACCATTTCAACAAAACCAATCATCACATCATTTGTCCTCGATTATACATAGCTTGATCACATATGTATAATTCAGGAAGAATTGTGTCATGAAAGTAACAAGCATCATTTCAAATCTCTTAAAACAATCATCACTCAAAAGCAAGGATTTGTAAACAGATAAATTGCTCATAAACACCTCCTTTGTCAACACTCTATAGATACTTACGCTATTCATCCCTCACTCAACCGATAAGTTAGAATTTGACGAGTTACTTTTCTTAGGAAAGACTTACTATACCATCTACGAGGAGCATTCCTCAATACAAGAAAACAATGAAAAGATTTCAGAACTACCAACAAGGACTAGAACTAGGTAGTAGGATGATTCAAAACCCAACAAAAATCTTAAGACATCACGAGACATTCCGAACCACTATCTTTGGACTAGAAGCCAAAATATATCATTTCAAAAGTACTAGCTAGACCGAGTTACAAGATTTAATACGAAGCGAATACCCACGAAGCAACACTATAGCGATAAACCAAGTCTTCTAACCAAGACTACAGAACATTTCATTAAACATGGCCTCAACAATATGTGAACTTCCCTACAATGAGTTTCCCTTAACGGAAAATTTGGTTAAGTTAAGGATATCGATATAAACTTCCCCTAAGGCATTGTGTTCTCCAGAAACTTCAAGTAACCTCACTTCTATATCAAGAGATGCAACATGTCTGAACATATCGGGCAATCAATGACTCCCCACCTACAAGTGAAATTAGAACAAACATTCTTCGACATAGTATGAGCTGAAATCTATGTTTTTGCTAGCATGATAACAATTTAGGTGATGAACTATCTTAGCAGCACTCAATATCAGAACAAATCTTGGAAATCAATCACCACATCACATCACTTAAATATTTAAGGTTTTGTGACTTGACAACATATAGCATGGAAACATTTCGATAATCAAACAATAGACATTCTAGTAATGGAGACTAAGCACCTTAGGCAAGTAAGACTCAAGTAATGACATTCGCTAGAACGAGAAACGCGAGGAATCACAACTGTTACCTATAATCTATTCTTTTCAATAATGCCCTTTTTGACAGACTTGATATTTCGGAATTTGTCATGAGACACATGGTATCAATTTCAATTATACCTAATAGTATAAGGTAGCCGATTCACCTTAGACTTCTGGTAATCATTTCAAGATTCCATGGAACCTACTAGGACATGAGTACCGCCTGTTATCCTCAGCTCAATGGTTAGAGCGAGAGAACAATTCCAACATTAGAAGATATGCTCAAAGCATGTATGCCTTTCTAGAAATTATGAAGCAAATTATTCTTCATCGAACAAGTTACCTTACAACAATAGTTATCACATGAACATATTGACTGCACCAATTGAGGCAATCTATGGTTGAGGTGTCAATCACTTATTCACGGGTCAAAACCAGGAAAGTTTAACTCACTAATCCATAAGTCATTCATGAAACAACAAAGTGATCGAACAGATCAAAAATCAGTTACAAGTAACAACATATAGCTAGATAAGCTACGTCGATATACAACGCAAAATATTGGAAGTATGTTCCATAAGTCGCAAATCATTAGAATTTCAAGTTGGCAACAGATTTATGTTCAAAGTCCCGTCTTGGAAAGTCGTGGTACGATTCAGAAAACATTGGACGACCCAATGCGACTCAGATATCCTCACCTTTTCACTGACAACACCGTAGGACCCAACATGGACTGAATTCCTTTTTGGGTGGGCGAATGTGACAACTCGTAATTTCAGGTCATTTTACAAACTTTGGAAATTTCACTATTCATCTCGGGAATTTACTATTCACTGGTTACTATTCATTATTTTACTATTCATCATTTTTCGAAGTCGATTTGATATTTTGAAAGGGTATTTCAAAATTTTACTATTCACGAAACACTATTCATTCCCGGAGAAAATCACTATTCATGAGTCACTATTTATCATTTTTCGTAAGCTAGGTTTACGAGAATCAAATACGCGTAACCTGGAGGGTTAAGCTGCGTATTCATGGAAAATCATTGAGGACATGTCATATAGACTAGATTTAGTCTACATATCATCAATAACATCATTTCATATCGGTTCATGCATGGATTTGCATTTTCAATTAAACGCTTATTTTCCTATTAAATAAACGCTATCGCTAAACATTTATTTTGAATATTGATCCGACACTTCCAAAAATAATCCTAATATATTTTATACTCATTTTAAGACTATAAAATTATATTATTAGTTTACCCGATGTTTTCAATTTATTTTGTACATAAATTGTTATATATATATATATATATATATATATATATATATATATATATATATATATATATATATATATATATATATATATATATATATATATATAGTGTAGGTTATTTTAACCAAGAAAAGGTCGAGAACCTGAGAACCGATCTAAGCCATCCAATTTTTGATCAATGGATATGAACAGTTGTGGCAAAAGGTAATTACATGAAATATTATGTGACATTTTATAAAAATAGAAGGGTATGTATGGTATTTTGTTTCACTTATTTGGAAACCGTCATCCACACCATTTATTTGAAACCGTTATCTCACTTTTCAGATCTCTTCTTCAATAAAACCCTAGCCGCCTTATGTTCTAAATTCCGTTTCAGCATCATCCCCATATGTCACGACTGCCTTCATTCCACGGCCTTATTTCAGATTTGAACATATTTTCGATTTCATTGTCTTACGGTTGTGTTGGTTCATGAGACACACCACAAATCATGGGTAAGTTTTTTTTGTTTACTAGATCCGATGTCAACCTCCGTATGTTGTTGATGTGACACTACACGTCTATATGTTTGCTTACCCTGCCTTTCTCATTCATGCTGCAAGTCGGTTTCATATTTTAATAGCTTACTTTCTAACTTTTATATGCGATACCAGACAATTTCGGAGCAGCCATGGCGCTTGTCAAAACTGATGTTGGTGGTAATATAACAGTAAGTACTCATCCTTTCCCTTCATTTGGATGGCGGACCATTTTCCAGTTATGAGTTTGCGTTATTATTGTGTATGGATTAGTGGAAATGAATATATGCTGTCACTATGTTTGAATTTATAATTGGTGTGTTCACTCTATGTTTGAAATACATGTGCTTCTAATCGAGTTTGTTCACCTCTTCTTTTAATATTTATAATTGGTGTGACGAACAGTGTGAAATACATGTGCATAGTTGTTATATCATGGTTAAACTTTTTTATTTCACTCTATGTTTTCGAGTTTGTTCTTGTTCATAAGTGTAGAAATATAAATATCAACATGTTGCAAGAAACTGAAAATATATGTGCTTCTAATCGAGTTATTGGGCCATATGTTAATGTGCATTATTGTTTATTATGACCACTACATGTATCTTAGGTTGTTTCTTGTTATTATGCGTATGTGCACTATTGTTGGTTCTAACAAATTTGGTTTTTATGTTTGAAAATATTTGTAGATTTTTTGAAGACGATGATGATGTAAAGACACATGTGCACATTGACGAATGCGAATACATGTACATACAAAGATCATGAGAGTCTCTTATTGCGTTAATTATTATTAGTGCACACATGTATAATCGATATATTGTACTTGCATTTTTTAAGACATATGTATAATGTTTATGTTATTGAATTTTAGTTTTTGAATATTAAAGAATTGTACGCTAAAACATATGTGCAATTATCTTCTTAAGTGAAACACATACGCACCACACTTTTAAAAAAACATAAATGTTGAAAAAAACTATTCAAAAATTTAAGTGGTTTAAGCAATTGAACACTACATTACGAAGAAAAACACATATTTAAAAAACACATGTGTACCTTGACTTATATGAGAAAACACATATGCATCTTACTTTTGAAATCATGAAAAGAAAAGAAAAATTTCCAAAAAAAAAAAAAAAAAAAAAAAAAAAAAAAAATCCTAAAATTTAGGAACTAAAAAACGTTTTTATTAAAAAATCAAAAGAAAATAAAAATGTACTTTTACTATTATGCCCTTTTGAATTAAATAATTAAATTAAATATCCAAAAAATCGATTGGTTAATCTTGGTTCTCGCAGCTTCGACCTTTTCTTGGTTCGAAAAGAACCCTTCCTATATATATATATATATATATATACTTACGCCAAGATTCAACACGATAAATATTTGTTCACTCAATTCTAGTAAGAAATGTATTTTTATAATTTTTACGGCTTCAATATATTTTATTTTGTTCCGTTAAAATTTATTTTTAGTTAACGCTACACTAAATACCTATTTATACCTACAAATTACACATTTTATTTACACTTAAATACTTTAACTCATTGAAAATACACCTCACCCCCCCCCCCTCCGTATGACTCATGGCCGGCCACATGGTCACAACAAGTGACCAATTTTGTTTTCTCTACTCATGTACACCTAAACAAGATATTTGTATAATATACTACATAATATCTAATTAACACATACACTACACACAATGCCAGGTGAAAATCAAATAAATCCTCTCCTCTCCTCTCCTCCATAACCGGCCAAGGGAAGAACACCAAGAGAAACCATAAATTTTTGAAGTTCAAGTATTAATCAAGCTCATGTAGTGATCTAGTATAGGTTTTGAAATAAAAACCTCATGATTTATTTAGGTATATTTGCAACAAAACTCTTCAATCCTTCAAGTAAGTGTTCTAATAATTTTTCATAATCTTTCATACTTTTACTTGATGTATTTTTATGTTTCTTTTAGAAAAACATGCATGAATTCCCTGGTCCATACAACTTTTTATTGTTTTTAAGTGTTACAAATATATATTCATCATCCTATAATTACTCATTGAAACATATCACTTTTTGTGATGTCTAGGAACCCATGACACCCTAAGAAGGTGTATGGTAGGATTAGAATAGCTTCGGCGTTGGTTTGAATTGGTTAGAATAGGTTTTGCGCGAGAAAAACTCATTTCGACAACTATAATTAAGGGTCTGATCTTATTTGTGAAATCTGGAAAATCCGACAGTTTACAAAATTTTTTGGGCTAGATATTTAGAAAATATACTTTAAAACGAAAACGTGGCCGCTTGAACGGGTTAAAACGGAGTGATAACGAAGAAGTTATGCTATTTTTAAGTTTAACGACGAAAACTATTTGTTTCAGAAAATTCAGCATGTATTCTCAACTTTTACGAGTCAAAATGAGTCTTAAGCGTTATAAATGTGTCGACTTATCAAATATATATTAGTATACTTTAACACGAAGTTAAGGACATATAAAACGAGAAAACGGACTTGTAACCATTAAATTACAAGCGATTTAACAAACTTGTCAGAACTATTTTATATAAGTATAACTATATATTTTCTAATAACCAAGAAATATCGGCCGCGAATGACCATGTTGAGGGTCATTTTTAACATTGATAGATAACTTTTCAGAAAACGATGTCTTCTAGTAAAAGTAAGTTCACCTAGCCTATTTTTCAAAATGTCCAACCGTTCGTCAAACGGAGTTGTAACGAGTAAAATACGGTCACTCCAACTTTGCCGAAAGTTAACTTAAACAATATTTTGGATACAAGTACCCTACTTTACCTATGTTTTTCTCCATGATCGAGACCTCTATGATAAAAACTTAAAAGCTAAAACTTTGAGATAATGATACAAGCTTTCCAAAACCGTTGACTTTGTTTCCTAACACTGCTAGCACCATTTTACCACTAGCTTTTCGAGGCCATTTAGTCACTTTCATGAATTATCAAAGTACATTATTTTACTTACTAAAAGCTATAATTTCTTAATAAATCACTAAACGACTATCGTAGGAGGTTGTTTCAACGTATATACTTGTAAAGTATTTTATAACATGACGATATGTCATAAACATATATTTCGACGATAAATTCTATTTTCAAAAACGTACAAGTGGTATAGATTACATGTGGATTTGCATGCACGACATTGTTTCATGATTTACATTAGAACATATCATTCATAATAGGTCACGGTCAGAGGTTGCGCCTCATTTCAGTATTGCCATTATATCATCATAATCATTGCAACAAGTGAGTTTTCATAGCCCCGATTTTATTCAAGTTTATACATTATTTCAAACCTACGGGGGAGAATACATTGCACATCAATTTTTATTATGCTACCAAGTATATCAAATTCATTACATTGCTTAAGTACCTCATTGCCAATTGAATGTCCCCATATCAGAAATCATGAACCGTTAATTATCGGGTAAGCGAGGTGAGTGGATAGATCTATCGAGGTGACTCTCCATCCGAGTCAGTGGATTCCAACCGGTCAAACGGATGCATTTCACTTCATGTCGAATTTGAGTTGTTTGGCAAACACTGTTGGGGTGAACATCATGATCACCAAGCTGTGTCATGTGCTTATAGCAATTGTAACATTTTATGACATTTTGTCATACATGGCCTATACTTGTGGTAGTCGATAAAACGTTTTAAATGAACTCTATGAACTCACTCAACCTTTGAGTTGACACTTTTAGCAATGTATTTTCGTGTAACTAAGGCATTCACTTCATGGCATGCATGTGGACATATCATAGAGTCGCGGTGACGACGCGTCTCACATGGGATTTATACACTTTAAAAACATCGCTGACTTGTACCAAACTTATTTTCCGCACATGTTGATTTTCATTTGGGACCTATCTTTGTAACTCGAATGTTTTAAATATATCAAACGATGTTCTTTTCAAACGACATTTTAGGTCGCTCAATATATCTGTAACTATGATGCTATGACAACAATCCCCATGAATTCCATTCCACCGCAAAAATGTAATTTGGGGTGTGACAAAAACGCATAGAATTGTGTAAAAAGTATATAAAACATTTTAAAAAGCGTATATAAAACGTAAAAAGCGTACATAAAACCGTGTATAAAACGTGTAAAAAGAGTGTATAAAATGTGTAAAAATGTTTATAAAACGTATGTAAAACATGTTTAAAACGTAAAAGCGTGTATAAAACGCGTGTGAAAAGATGAAAGTCAAAGGACTAACGGTGAAAGTCAAAGCAAACCACATGGACCATTATCGAACTTTTTAAGAGAAAAATGTCAAAGGACTAACGGTGAAAGGCAACGCAAACGGCAGGGACCATTATTGTAACTTTTAAAGTGGTAACTCATCAATATTACGTATATTGGTAAAGATTTGAAAGTATATTACGATGTGGAGATTAAAATAAGTATGTTACGATATTGGGTAATTTGAAAAAGTTTGTTACGATATTCAGCCTTCACCCTATTTTAAACTGTAGAGATCCAAAAGTGAGTCAATTTCTTTGTTAAACATTCTTGTTATTCATACCAAACAGTGATATTTTCTTGACAAGGTAAAGCTATATTGGAATGAATAAAATGGCAACGACTGAATATGTGATGTTTTTTCTTATTTTGTAGATTTGATTATGTATATGCTTCTCTAAGTATGATTAGTTTATTATTATATTATTGATTAATCGTAAAAAATAAAGAATAAAAAAAATACGAGTAATTAAATATGATACCACTTGTTTAATGATCGAGTTTGATATAAATGATAAGGTGCCTCCAAGAGGGATTCAATCCCTTACTTTTCAACGCCACGCCGCCTTTCTCTCTCCAAATGACCTTCAGCGATTCGATTGCCCAAAGAAGGGCGACCAAGTTCATATAAAAAAAAAACATTTTTAACACAAAATAAAATTTCATTAATAATTAAAATGTTACAATACTAAATAAAAACAATAATATATTAAATCTAAAAACGATACGAAATACATAAATCATAAATCTAATCGAATGCTCACCGCATGCGAGTCACACGAGGAGTACGATAACCGCAAATCCTCGATGCGAGCCAAATCTTCCTCATCTAGCGAGGCTCCCCGTAGCTCAAGTTGAAGTCAAGTTGATGCACCTACACCATCTTTTCGCTCTCCCGTAGCTCGAATTGATTTTGGTGTCGACGTTGTCCGATACCTTTTGAACACACCGCCACAACTTGTCGCCTTTTTTCGTTCGCGTAATGTCATCGCAATTCTTGTAGTTTTCTCATCTGTTCCTTCTCCGCCGCTCGTCAAACAATTCGATGACGCTTATAATAGCGTTTTTCGAGCCTCATCGCCGTTATTGCATTGATTTTGAACGTACACTTGCATATCTTCAACGGAATGGGGGTGATGGCAAGCCATATTAAATCTTGTGTTGAGAAGTATTTTGAGTTTGAATTGTGTGAAATACATGTGTGGATTGAAGTGTGTTTGTATTGTGTATTTATAAAGGTATTTTTGTTAAACCGTTGCATATAAACGGTAAGTTTTTTGAAATTAAAACCTTTAAACTTGATCGTGATCGTGACCAAGTGAAGTTATTGTTTTGGCGATCGACTCGCTTCACAACAAGGACGATCGCGTCTTCAGTCGATCGAGCATTGCCTCGATCGACCTATTGTAACCAGCCTAATGCTTATTTGTAATGATTGATCTATGGTGGAGTGGTTCTCCTAAATTAATAGAGTATAAACCCACAATGCCTTAAAAAAACATGTTGAAGCATTTTGGGTTTTTAAGAAAACTAAACTAGCACTCATGCATAATAATGAGATTTTATAGTAGCAACAGTTATAGTTGCGCTATTATAGTCTTCACACAACTTTTTGCTTTCTTTTTTTTTCATAATGATTAAATGCATTGTTAATTTTAGACACAAAAAAGTTTAAAAAAACATGTTTAAGTATTTTTCGTTTTTAAGAAAATAATTTATAATTTGAAATGGTCAAAACAACAATAAACGATTAAGCTTAAAAAGGTGTTTGTTTTGAAGTTTGTTTGTTGCTAACTAGCTAATTAGACTCCGTCTTATATTTTATAAGCTATGATTTTTCGGTTTATTTTTACGCCTATTTACTTATATTTTAATCTTAGGTTGTCTCTAATGGTCACATTTCCACCATCTCCACCTCAGCAACACATCAGATTTTTGACACATAAATTTAATCCACCACTTAACAGTCGTAGTCGTAATCACTCAACCAAATACATAAAAAAAATGTCTCGCTTTATACATTATATCCTACGATATAAACCAAGCACTCATTTAAAAAAAGGTAGTGCACCACGTTAGGTGGTCTGCACCACCGAACCAAATCCCTAAAAGGCACCTATGTGTGTGGTGGATGCGAGGTGGTAGTGGCTGATGGCGCGTTATAGAGGCTCACCACGGGTGGTGGATGCCTCCATTAGGCCCGATCTTAAAATTTGAGGTGGGGTATGGATGAAAGTTTGACAATTACACATACTTTAAATAATCTTGGACTAAGCTTGAATAGCTTGAAAATTCATGTGAATTTGAGGTGGGATGTGGATGAAAGTTTGCAACAATTGTCTTTACCAACCAACAACTCGATCATCACTTTTATCTATATCATAGTTGCTGCAAAATTATACAAATAAATGAGTGATGGTTTTGCTGCAAATTATAAAAAAAAAGTAGAATAAAAGGTGTGGTGTGATTGGGAATGTGGGACATTATACAAAGGGTGGTACTGGATTGAATGGTGGAGATTAATTAGAGTAGTGTTTTTGTTTGAAAATGTTGTGTGTGTGAGGGGGATTGCCATCGTCCCAAAATACTTATAAACAAAAAAAAACATAAACTTAAGAAAATATACTTCATCCGTACTAAATTATAAGTTCATTTTCAATTTGCACAAAGTTTAATAAATTTCCACTAACTAGTTTAATCACCAATCAAATATTTTCTCTCTCCACTAAAGTGTCTTTTGATTGGTTCAATTAGGAAAATAGACAAGTATTTTAGGACAACCAAAAGTAGAAAAATGGACTTATAATTTGGGACGGAAGAAGTAACTATTAGTGCATTTTCTATCTTACTTTTTTACAAATGACAATTTTACACTTATACAATTAATTAAATCTTTAGTTAAATTACTTAGATCGTCCATGTGATTTGCCGGGTGTAACGAAAATAGTCTCTATACTTTTTTTTTTTACTTGATGGTATTAGAAAATGATAGTAGTTGTTTTGCTTAAATATAACTTTTGATTTCTGATTTGATGGTATTTAATTGTAGATCTCTCTCTCTCTCTCTCTCTATATATATATATATATATATATATATATATATATATATATATATATATATATATATATATATATATATATATATATATATATATATATATATATATATATATATATATATATATATATATATATATATATATATATATATGCAAGTGTCTTTAAATAATCAGGATTTTGTTCGTTATGAAAACAAAAACATGTTTATAATCTATTATTGATCTAAACATACAAGGAATATAGGTGTTTGATTGAGGTGGTCGGAATATTGATGACCGGAAATAATGGTGGTGGGAGGTGGGTGTTTATGGGTGAAGATGAAAAAGAAAAAAGGGTAGTGGTGGGACCTATATTGGTGGGAGAAGATGATAAGAAAGAAAGAGGGACTAAAATGACATATTTACTTTCATGTGCAAGTCGCATGTGGGGTGTTAAACAGTCAAACTCAACGTCGTTTGGTCAAGGGACTATGAGTGTGAAGGGTTTTAGAGTTGGTGACACTACGTGCAAAAGAAAGTCAAAGAACTAGGAGTGAAAGTCAATGCAAACCACATGGGCCATCTCTGTAATTTACTCTATATAAAATTAGGGGAAGTGATTGGAACACTTTAACTTTTTATTGAAACACTTATGATACAAATACTTAAAACATTTTATACTAAAAGTACAATTGTTTAATTCATAATGAGGAGTGTTTTAATAAAAATTAGAAGTGTGCCAATCACTTCCCATAAAATTAACCTTTAAATTACTTTGAATCATTTTTTGTTAAATTTCGTGTATAGAAAAACATCCACAACAAGAGCATAAGTGTCAAAAATCTAAAAAACAAAATTACCAAAAAACGACCATTGTTTTATAAACTTCAACGGTCAAAAAGCAATCCCCTTTTTATCCACACAACAACCAGATTGGAAAAAAAATCAAATTAGGTATAATTGTTTTCAAGAGTTTCGACTGTTTAAAGATATCAATATATAGATGAAGAAGAATGATATTAAGTTGTTGGTCGTTGTTTCGCTTCAAGAGAATCAAATACCCTTCATTCTAATAAGGTATATAAATTTTATAAATAATTACTGTTTTACAATTTATATAATCGATATCGCTTTGTTTTAAATTGTGATTGTTCATATGGGGATTTTATTTTGTTAGTTTAGTTGATGAATTAAGGTGTTCATTAGTGGTTTATATAGGTATGCACATCAAGTGTTAATTTTTATGCCTTAATGAAAAAGATTGTTTGGGGTTAGTGGCTAAACCTTTTTTTGTATGCAATTATGTTACGCGTGTAAGGACAAAATCAAAAGGGCTTACGTATAATAGAGACCAAAACCAACGATATAGAAAAATAAACAACGACAAACACCTGTATCTAAGACCTATTAATGTAGTAGCCATTGAAATTCTTCCGTATCATTTTAGCCCAACTGGAAATCTTTATGGTGAAATCTCCCGGTGTTTTTGTTTGTTTGTTCTAAGTGTTAGATATTTTATTTAATTTATAGATTAAATAGGCTATAAGGATAGTCAGTAAGTTAAATGCAATTGCCCTCATTGGTTTCTGCTGGCCCTATGGACATTAAGAATCCCGTCGATTATATAAATCGCCATTGAATATTTAAAATCGTTATGCAACGCAGTTTGTTTTATGTTTGAACGTATTTAGACAATATTGCATTTGTACTAACAGTTTTGTTAGACAATATTGCATTTGTACTAACCATGGGTGGTGGATGCATCCATTAGGCCCGGTCTTAAAATTTTCAAATCTCACTTAAATACTTCAACCAAATAAAAGAATTGTCTTCCTTTTGTATGAAAAACATAGATTTAGGATTTTATTTTTTTAGCCGATGTAATGATTTGTTGAAATGTGTTCGCTTAAAAGCAATGTCAAATACAAACAAGCTACAAACATCAAAAGCAATGTCAAATCAATATCCTAACAGCTACAGCTGACCAAATCCAATCAAAAAAGCATCCAAGCTCAAAATATCAAAACTGAAAACCTAAACATCATAACTCAACGATCCTAAATTCATACCAAATTTCCTCAACACCATAATTCACCCCATTTACACGCAAAATATACGCATCCAACAAGGGTAGTTACACCGTCACTTATCATCAAACACTATCAAGTAGTAAACATCAGAAGCAATCTTAAATCCATATAAAAACAATTCAAATCTTAAACAAATAAATAAATAAATAATAAAAAATTCATAGATTTTGCAAAATCTTGAAAACCAAAACCTGAAAAATCATTCAGTTAACAATTAAAGCTAATAAATCTAAGCTCACAAGAACATCAACAAATCTCACCATTATCTAAACATCATCTACACAAAAATCTAAAAAATAATCAACCTAAAATATATAAATTCTAACTCTTTCTTCTACAAACAATTATAAGAACCTTTTCATTAAACATCTCGTCAATACTCAATGTAAAATGAGCTAATCTATGGCTTTTCAAGTATGTATATATGTCAAGAACACACAAACTTAAAGAACCATAGATTGACTGATTTTACACATACTTTAAATAATTTTGGACTAAACTTGTAAATGAAAGTTCTCTTTAATGTGAAATGAGTGAAACAAACAAAAAAGGGAGAGTGGTGGTTCTGGATTGAAAAAAAGTGTGGTGTAATTGGTGGATATGTGGTGGTTCGGATTGGAAATGTGGGACATTGATTCTCCGTGAGTGGGAGGATTGACGGTGAAAAAAGTTAGACCAATCAATTTGTTCGATTTTGACATGGCAAAATCAAACAAATAAAAAGTCAAAATTAATTTGAAGTGATTGTTTGTTAAATTTCATGTCTAGTAAAAATTCCACGACAAAAACGTATTAGCACCGAGGTTTTAAGAGCTTATAGCAGGGTATCAGCGTAATGCGGTGGCGGGTATCATGTAATTAAATTTTATGGCGGCGGGTACACTCGGCCTTATTGGTGATGCTTTAGATGTGTGTGAGAAAGATATGAAATGGTTTGTGTGTATTTATATAATGGATGCGGTTATATTTTTTTAATAATCATTACTGATAATAATGATTTTTAGTGGTTACACGTTTTTAATAATAAGTTGCAAATGATTTGAAAACCGTATTTAATTTAGTGAAAACGTCTGCATTTAAGTTTGAATAATCTGATGTACTCAATTTTAAGACTTCTTTTTATAGTAAGCGTGTAGGCTTATTTTCTTTTAAGATTTTCTTTCTAGAAATGACCTAAATGCATTATAATGTAGTTAAGATAGGGGCTTGAGCTTTTAAAATAAGTGAGTTTATGAAATAAGCCTTATTTGTCATACGGACTTATAAAAGCTTTTATAAGCCATAAGCATCCAAAAGCCTAAGCCCATAAAAAAGGGTTTATAGTTAGTTAAATTATATAAATATTTTTCAAAATATAATAAATTATCACGCAAAAGCTGAAAATATATATAAATTTAATTTCATATATTTTTATGCAATTTTACATTAATAAGCTTTACCTCTAATTAATTCATCAAACAACTTTATAAAAATATAAACTTTAACTTTCTCCCCTCTGACCCTAGCCCCAGCTCATTCCAACACCCTACGTGTCTGAAAAACAAAATTGGGTGCTACTAAATACACTAACAAAAATATTGGTCAATATATTGGAAACTGAAACATCATTTACAGAGTATTATAACCTCATTTACTTTCCTACTCATGTTTATTGAAGCTACCGGTCACACCTATATATAGGTATGTATGTATATATACATGACAAAAATAAAAATACTTATAAAAAATAAATAAGTAAAAAAGAAAGAAAAAACAATAACAAAGATTAACAATCATTAGCTAATTATAACTAAAAGGTAAAAGTAGAAACAAGTCAATAATTAAAGGGAAAATTCTCAAAATGCCCCAGTTGCCCAACTTTATTACCTCAAATGCCCCACTTTTTTTTCACTTCTCAAAATGCCCCATGGGCAACTCTCCCATGGGCAACTCTATCAAATATTTAGGCCCACTTTATACTTACAAAGTACAAATCTAACACTTTGTCTGTTGGGCAAATTTGACCTAATATATTGGGCAACTGACAATTTTTGTCTTTTAGTGAAAAAGCAAAATTTTTATTTTTAAATTTTTAAATACAAATAATTTGGGCAACTTGGCCCCACACATATGTACTTTTGGGCAACTCTCTATAAATACCACTCTATACCATACAAATACACCTTTAATAAACCAAATTACACATCCCAAATAATTATTTATTCTCCTAATACACATAAATACACCTAAATACAAAACACAAATTACCCAAATCATCCCACACACACACTACTGCTTTACCCCACACACACCTTCCCTCTCAAAGGCGAAAAATCATTTGCAACTTGAAACACATATCCTTCCCTCTCAAACTCAATAATCCAACGCCCTAATCCTACTCCCTTTATAGTTCTTCTTCCATACGACGCATATTCGTACATTCAAATCAATCCGACGCATATTCATACAATCAATCGCTGTTCTTCAACATCTCAAGAATCCAACCACGAACATGTTTGATGCAAAGTTAATGGTCAGATCTAGAT
Source organism: Chrysanthemum lavandulifolium (assembly GCA_022545495.1). Classification (NCBI taxonomy): domain Eukaryota; kingdom Viridiplantae; phylum Streptophyta; class Magnoliopsida; order Asterales; family Asteraceae; genus Chrysanthemum; species Chrysanthemum lavandulifolium. Next base: position 9,286,869 of record CM040241.1, read on the forward strand.
TAGAACATATTTCTACTATTAAAGGTGCATTGAATGTGAATAGAACCAAATTGTTTAGAGAAACTGTCTTTGGCCCTTGGTTAGATTTTACTAAGTATTCCCCTGACAACCACTTATACCATTATTTATATCAAAATGCGCTTGAGGTGTCAAAAGTTAGTGATTGTTGTCCACCTTAACTTTTGTACTAGGTGATAATGTTTTTGATTTTGGCCGTGAACAATTTAGTCTTCTAACCGGGTTTCGTTTAGGACCGAGATAAAAGTGAAAGTGACCACAACCATCTTGTTAAGGGTTTAACATACGATCCTTTTTGATCGGTTGTTTCACGATAAAAAAACTAAGAACAAAAAGTTAAGGGTGATGACCTTTTGGCGTGGTAAAGTCGGCGGAAAGGTGGGAATTGTTATCCGATGAAGATGCTGTGAGGGTTGCTTTGTTGGTGATTGCAACATTTGTATTTATTGGTCGGAAGGAAGGTTTAATGTTCCCGACCATTTGCTAAGGAATGTTGAGGATTTTGTGTATGGAATGAGTATCCATGGGGCGAATACATGTGGGCTCATCTTTATAAAAGAACGGTGAATGTTGTTCCTAGGCATCTTGAGGCGTAACCAAAGAAGCCTGCTCAAAAGATCCAAAAAACAAACATACACTCTGTATGGATTTACATGGGTGTTGAAGGTTAGATTTTACTTGTAACATACATTATTTGTGCTTGTATATATTCTGATGGTTAATCTAAATAATGTGTTGGCATTGTTCATTAGGCATTGGCTTGGTTTCCTAGGCATTGTTCTGTAGTCAGTGTAAGTGTTTGTGTAGATTTAAGGATGTTATGGTTGATGGTTTTGCACTAGATAAATACATAGAAACGATTTGTAAACGGTTGCTTGAAACCACTGACAATGTGTCTTCATCCACTGCTAGTTCAGAAGAACCCACTGCTGCAACAACACATTATGTAATTGTATCCCCTGTTACTACATATACATCCAATGCTATCCTAACCACTGCAACCATAATCACAACCACTATAATCACAATCACTAACTCTTAATTCGATGTATTTGTTATTTCAGATTTGGATTATGGAGACATTCCCAAATAGCTCCCAGTTCTGGACCAAAGACCCAAAGAAGATCCCACGTTGTCTAGCTTGGTCAAAAGTAAAAACTTTGAAAAAACATTACACAATTTTATTTGATCCGTAAGTAAAACCCAAAATTAGTTAACCGTTGTATGTTTTATTGCATTTAGCATATCGCCTTATCTCCTTTGTTATTTAGGCTTTCGCACCACTACGGAAGATTGGACCAACAAATGACGAGCTGAGTTGTCTGTGGTACATTCGCAGTATGGAGTACATCCGTCAACTAGATTCCCAACTTGTTGAAAGAAGAGAAGAGTTGGCTGACCAACTGATGGTGGAAGAAGAGGAAGCTATGGCTGGTATGGATGTATGCGGTGGAATTCAAGCCGATTTAAATGTCCCTTTCTGTGACGCCGATGAAGTAGTTACAGAAGGTCAAACGTCTTGTGTCAATGACAAAGCTTTTGAAGAAGAGAATGTTGTTGGGTTTGGTGAAATGTTTAATAAGAATGAGCCTGAGAAGGTTGAAGATGTTGTAGCCGGTAATGTTGAGGTTGCAGATGGGATCAAATGTGACAAAGCGGAATCGTCACATACCTTAGATAAAGATCACTTTCATGCCGAGCTTAAATACCTTAAGTCTAGGGTTGGTAGTATAGAAGAACGTGTAGGAGTAGTTGGTGTATCACAGCTCTTATGTGAGTTACACAGCGTAGAAAAGAGAATTGTGGTACTTAAGGAAGCTTTAGGAATAAAGTCAAAAATGATGTTGGTGAGATTAAGGTAAAAGTCATTATTTGAATATTTGTTACTTCATTCCACCAAAATGGTCTCTTTGAGTGCCTAAGTAAGTTCACTTTTTACAGTGGATAGTGTTGATGCCAACAAACCGCTGGCTACTCCGATGAACAAACCCCAATCAGACCAACGTAGGATCCGATGACAAGCGTGTCGCTGTATACCGATTCTAATGAGTTTACCGGCCTATGACCCAAGTTATGAAAGTCGCTTTATCGGAGGTCCCGACGATGCTCATCATTCCAACAATATAATGCAGTGGATAACAAATTTGATTGTGCTACCTTACCAAATTTGAATGATGAGTTCTCGATTATTGCTTACGATGGGTTTGATCCAACTCCTGACGACGCATATATATATATATATATATATATATATATATATATATATATATATATATATATTTGTTTTTACCTTCTTTTACTTTTTCTATTTCAATATTAAACCCACATACCCTTTATCTAGGAATCGATGGATGTGAATGGTGCGGAAAAGAAAATGACGGTCATGAAGGGTAAAGAAATTTTTGTGTGCGCCACACCTTTGGTGGGAATGGTTTGTGCTGCTTTACTCGGACATTGTTAGAATGGTGGCGCAGCAGGGCTTTACCGATAGACAACGTTTATGATCCCGTCAGCAAGGTCTTTGCATGTAGACACATTGGATATGGAGGTTCAAGAAACGGCTATGGAAGGGGCAGATACACAACCTGTTGAAGTGATATGCCTTGATTATGAGGATGGGCAGGATGTTGTCAAGGTACATTTAATTATCTTATCATTTGTTAACAACAAATGATGCATAATAGTAGTACAATCCCAGAGCATACATGGAAAAAATAAGCTGAGCAAAGACATTTAATAGCGACAAACAAGTCCCTGCTTTTCATTTGATTACTATATACATTAATACATTTGCATAGATAGCACATAAACACACATTAAAACAGTTTTGGACACCTAAAAAACAAATATGATACTAAAAACATAAATGACCATCATGATAATCTACATTTTAGTTCCAGCTCTCTCCTTGCATTTCTTATTTTCCTTGAGTCGTTGAAACAAGATTTCAAGACTACTAATCCTATTTTCCAAATTATACATATTCTCAAATAATGTAGGATTATTCACATGTTGGTCCAATTCATTTTTATCATCTTCCTCGCTTGTTGCACCACCTCCTTTGCTCTGCATCACCTCACTTTGAAACTCTATCACACAAAAGCAAATCGTTGTTTAAGACAAACTCATACTCTTCTTCATCATTTTGAAAGTTTCCATTTGGTGTTGCCATTGTTCTTGAGCGAGAATAAGAGAGAATAAAGTTTGAGTTGTGATAATAAGAGAGCGAAACAAGAATCTTATTTTTACATCAAGAATCTTGTCTTTTACATTGTACTTGAGTTAGAATAAAATACTAACTTTTACACCGTGTAAAGAATCTTATCTTATCTTTACAATGTGCTACAGCTTGATATAATTATTAAAATATAAATTTTTCTTTTCACTTATTTGTATTTAATACACTAATACATTAATACATCACTTTTACAAACTAGGAAACATGCAAACTATTTTATTTTTCACTTATGGTTGACTTGACTGTTTGAGTGTCTTACGACAATTCATTTGCTTCCGAACATTAGTTTTACGGCAACTAGGACCAACATCTTGCGCATTGGGTCCCAACCTTTATGATTGCTTAGAGTTACCACCGCCAGTTGGTTCTATAACTTGTTTTATTTCAATACCGTATATCTCTCTTCTTATGTCTTCTAGCACTTTAGCTAGTAATCGGTAAGTGGGTTCAGCATCTGGTCCATATAATTCATATATTTCAGGAAACATTACCTCTCTTGCTACCTTTATCGACCACTCCCTTTCATCGTGGTTTTCCTCAAACCTAACTCCTTTAGAACTCGACATACATCAATTAATGTGATGGAAATATGGTTATGAAACCGAAATGAATAGGAGCAAATATTTGATGGAAATATGGTGAACAATAAGATCATAGTTTCGCTATTAAATAGACACCATGTGCTAAGTCACATGTAAACAGCTTAAACATACATAGTCAACTTTGCATAGGATTTACTTTTGAAAATAATAAAGGGCCTCAAGAAACAAATATGATTTGTTGTTCATGTCCTTAAAATAGACACCACATGGTTAGTCATGACTAAAAAAATTTATGCCGTAGAATATCAGTTGAGTATTGAAGTTATTTAATTGTTGGATAGTCGAGGTGTTTGTTAAAAGATGTATTGTTCCTTCTTTTTTAAGGCTGCAAATATCAGATTAGTTTTCAACTCCCTTAAACGTAAGAGGAAGCCAGGGAGATATTGCACCTCACCCTATACTACTCCACCAGCCACTACTCCAAAGAGAAGGCGTTCAGCACGGATTAATTGTCAAACCCCATCCCCTCCTAACGCTCTAGATTTTGATGATACATTGGAACCGTTTGTGGAGGTATTTGACTGTGTCAACTTATATGTCTCTTACTTTGTAATACAAACAATAACTAAAAGAGTTAATTTGTTCTAATTTAGAATCTGTTGAGAACTGGAACTGGGAAGAAAAAAACAAAAAAGGTAACTGTGCCATGTTCCGTTCAAAAATTTTTGAAAGAGAATAATGGTACTAGGTTTATTTTCCCATGGGGCAATGAAGACACTATTGCTGATCTCCGGTTTTGGGACTGTTTATTGGCAACGGGTGCCAACAAGGATGGATGGTCGAGGACGAGGTGCGATAAAATCGCTTGTTAGTATTCTACCATAAATGTTTCTTTGTGATTCCCACTTGTTTTTAATAATGTGCCCAATTGTGTAAACAGCACCTTGACCTATGGGTAGATTTGCTGTGGCATTTCCGACCATCAGATGCCGACTGGGCTATGGTCGGTCCCTTTTTCACACCTCAAGTAGTTAATGACATGCTTCGAACCTATTGGGCAAATGGTGTAAAGTACCCGGTACCTTGGGCTGATGTCGAAAAGGTATTTATTTCTTTCTATATTGCCGTAGGTATAGATTGTTCAGCGGATGCGTTATGCTGATGTCATGAATGATGTAGGTACTATTTCCAATAAACGAACCCGACAAGCATTGGGCGGTAGGAGAGTCGCATATCAAGACGGTGTTTTGACATTGTATGATTCGTTTCACCTTTACAAACAAACGGATTTGGTGGAAGGATACCATGCCCGCAAAATTTCAGATTGGCGCCAAAATTACTAGACAAACGGAGTCTTTGCAAGAAAAGGCATAGATATCAAGACTTATCGATTAGCTTTCAAAATGTGTTGACGCCCCAAACAAACAGTCAATACGGTGATCATGGATATGGTCTTGCATTAACCTATATAGGCCGAGTCATAACATGCCATTAAAGTCCGGACGATCCTGCGAGAAATGACTCTTGCCTATCGCGAAAGAATGTTTGAGTACCTATGGAAATACAAGATTGAGTATCTTTGGTCATTGACTATATTTATTACAAGTTGTGGTATCGCCAACTCTCATTGACTAAGTATGTATATAATTGGTACATAAAGGTGTTAACTCATAAGGAATGGTCATTCTCATTGACTAAGTATGTATATAATCAATTGGAATGATAAATCAGAATATCCAAAATGTTTTGTGAATGTTTGTAAATATTATTTGTTGATATTAGTATTGCTTGTTTAAATCATAATAATCACTACTCAAACCGATTACATATAAATTATGATATTACATTTAAACCGACTTCCAATCTTCTACTAGCCGTGGTTTATTCTAAACTAGCCGTCAGATCTTCTCAACTAGCCGTGGTTTCAACAGTGCTTATAGCCGTGGTTTTGATCATAGTAGCCGTGGTATCTTTTAAACTAGTCGTGGTTTTGATCATACTAGCCGTGGTATCTTTTCAACTAGTTGTGGTTTCAACAGTTATTCTAAACGTGGTTTCTTCATACTTGCCGTAGTTCCAAAAATAATTCAATCCATGGTTTGACCCACCATCCTCCTCAGCCTTCTTATTAAATACACCACCCATTCTACTTAACCTTCCTTGAGACTTTTATTGCCAAAGGACCTTGTACACCAGAAATCTTTTGAATCTTCAAGAGCAATTGATCTACCATTGGATTTGTTGATATGGTTCCTTGTGGATCAAGCGTCGCTTCCAACATTTTCCTGGCAACAGTTTTGGACAATGGATATGGTTTATCAATAAACATGAAAAACTTATCCTTAGTAGATTGTACAACATGTACTCTGGAATGCTCATAAAGCATCCATTCAACTACTTCAAATTGTTTCCAGAATTTGTCCGCTGGATTCGGTTGACACATGTTTTTCAATGATCTCCACACGAACCTTGCTAATCCTCCAGTTGGCCCATGCTTTCCATATCTAAAATCAATGACTTTCCATAACTGTTCCAAATCCTCTTTTGATAGAAAGAACAACAAGCGCCCAAAATCTACGTATGTACTTCGCATCCATCTCGCTTTGTTATTTCAATCACTTCTACCATTTTCAAGTGATTATTTTCAAATCATGAATCGGTCGACTTGCGCTTGGTGGTGTACGATTAATCGGATCTTGTATATCACTCACCTTAAGATACACATCCATTCTTTCTTCCTCTCCATCCCTTCATCCAATTTCCGCTTAGAACGCACATTCTCCAATTTCGCTAGTCGCTTTTGTTCGTTCTTGATCCAATCAGCTTCTTTATCAGAATTCATAGGATTGAAATCATCTTTCATTCTTAACCAACGTTCATACAGCTCTTCAATCTCTTCGTCCGTGCATTTTTTCAAATCCTTGCCTTTGCAAAATTCCACGTGCTTGAGAATCGTGATCATGATATTTCTCCTTTGAGCCCTAGTAGGAGGTTTGTTATTCTTACTATTATATGGTACGACACTTCTTTCCTTCTGCATTTGTCTCGCCCTCGCAGCCAGAACCTTTGACCTTGATGGAACATCTAATAGTACCCATTCTTCATTACTCCATTCCAACTTTATCATTTCAGAAGCCTGAAGAAATGCTTGTTCCTTGTTCCATCGTTCAATCACTCTCATACTAGCTTCATCTTGTTCTTTCTTTTTTTTTTTTTTTCAAAAGCAAGATCTTCAGCCTTAAATCTTTCATCCAATTGTATTGATAATTCATGATCATGTGAAATCTGATCCTCCTTACTATCAAATTCAAGTTCATCTACTTCAGGTTGATCTACTACTTTATTCACTGGCTCCCCATTCTTCAAAGTATTAGCCAATGGTTTATTTCCGGGGTTCAATTACAATGGGACTAGTAGCAATGTGGTTCGAATTGCTAAGGTTGTACATATGTTCGGTACACAACCTCCTTCTCAACTTCCTTCGCCTCTATGGTGGTACATAAGTTGTGATAATCGTACCATCGCTGGTTGTAGTAGCAATATGTGTATCTCAAGTAATGTCGATGAAATAACCTCTCGAGGTTACAGAGAGGTCTTGCCATTTGTAGTATCACTAGATCTGCACAACTTCTTCCTCTTCGTATTCAACTGCAACATTAAAAGGTTCTACCATTTGTTCTTTTCCTTCCTCTACCAATTCTGCTTTTCCAACCTTTAAACCTTTAGCCAAAGGTTTAGCCAACGGTTTAGGACCAGTGGGTCTAAGTATAATAGGAAAATGTGCAGTACCCGATCCAGTCCGACTGGGTAAGCTTTTACATAAGTTCATCAAGGTACCGACAACCTCTTTTTCAACTTCCTTAGAGTTGGGTGTTTGTGTGACCGTGGTTGTCATTAAGGTCGCATCAGTGATTTTATTTGTTCGTTCAAATGTATATCTAATATTGAGTGGTTGTTTCTCGCCCACTTCATCCTCTTCGTTTTCAACTACAACCTTGAAGCTTCAAGCACGGCTTTTTTTCCTCCATGTCAAGAACTATATAGTCACCACCATGATCTCCACTATCGAAATCCAAGTAGATGCAAGAAACCTTGGTCTTCTTACTCTCTCCAACACATAAACCCCGTGCTTCAACCTTCTTATTGTATTTTCCATTTGTGTACATTTAGCCTTCAATTCATTCACTACTTGTATAATATTCTCACCACATGTGGTACCCATGGGTTCGAGACGGTGGCATTGGGTTGAGTCGATGGTAGCGAGGGGATCGACACGATTGGTTGTATATGTTGTTAGAAAAACGAATAACATAATGGTTTAGGGCAAACAAGTTATGCAAGAGATGGCACCAGTTATGCGTAAGGTGGGTCTGCTCATTTTCAATTGAAAGATGACCACAATCGCAAGTGGACGACGAGTATTTTCAAAATGGGAGAATTTACCAGATTGGGATGCCGTGCGTTGGGATGGAGAACCAACTAACAGATTTTGGGAGGTTACGATATAATTCGGCATTAACCTAAATTCACCCCAAATCATCAAATACTTATCACTTGGATGATTTCAATAACATGGATACTTGCTAGGTCAATGTTCTCTTTATTTAACTAATGTAATAGTTGCTAAATGGTTGTGTAAGGCTAAGTATCTGTATGCTTAAAGTTAAACAGTACTACATATGGTTGTGTGGTTTGATTGTTGTTCCAAGATTAACTTACAAACTATCAATTATTGGTGTGTTGCACTTTGATAAGTGTTAGAAGTAATAGTTTTAACCAAGTATTTGTATTTTGTCGTGAATAAAACGTTGTGTTTGTGTATGAATGTTTTGTTAAGTTTTATGTTCAAGGTCATGGTAAATAATTGTGAAAGTTTAGGCAATGCAAAGGCTAGTGCAAAACCAAATATGATATGTCCTGCTTTTGGATGTTTGTTCGAAATAGTAAATCTTGTGAGCATGTGTAAGTGAAAAAACAAATATAGTGAGAATATGTGGATTGGGTTTAAAGTATTTGAAAGGTCAGTAATTTTTATTGGATGTTATTCAATAATATGGGAGCATCTGCATCATGTGACAAATGCTATATGAGGACATGGATTGGTGTCATAATAATACAAATCTGATTAAAGAATGTATGTATTTGTTGCTTGCCTATTTAAAGACGGCAAACCCATCTTGTTAGTTAACCGCTTATTTATTTTTTATTTGTGATAACGTATTGGGATAAGGAAATGTCTAGATTTCCTAGGTGTGATAAGCTTAGAGCCGATGCAAATTCTAACAACCGGCCCGATATGTTAGTCTTCTATTGCTACCAAGCCTCGGTGAAGATGTTCGTATGGCACAACAATTGAATGCGCTTATGGAAGATTGCTTCAAATCATCAAGAAAGGCTTAGCTTCATTCAAGAATTGGAGAGTGTTGAAACAGCATGCTCAAAAACAAAGAATATTTTAGGGGTAATGGTAAAGATGATCAAAAGATCATGCGATGCGTATCCTTTCACGGAACCGGAGCTAAATGTCATGAACAATGGCATCTTTATCGAGAGACCTGGGCTTGATGGATCTCTAAGTGTGTGTCTTTTCAGTGTGTTCTATGTTGTTTGTTGTTTTTGCATTAGTATGTGTCCGTTATCTTATTATGAGTGTTGTTGTAGTGATTGTGTGTGACCCATGAAATGCGATTGTAAGATATTGAATTGAATAAAATAGGTTGTTAAATTTGTATGAATTAACTTTTTTTACTAAGTGGTTATCATTCGACATCTATTTGATTCGCACTTTTATTTTAAATTGTATTTTGAAGTGGTTATCATAACAGTGTGTGTATATTAAGTATTGTTGGATAGAATTACCTCACAAGTACTAGTTGCATTGGTTTGTGTTAAAATAGCAGTGGTTTCTTCTAAACTAGCCGTGGTATCTTCTCAACTAGCCGTGGTTTCTTCTGAACTAGGCGTGGTTTCTTGTCAAGTAGCCGTGGTTTCTTCTCATCTAACCGTGGTTTCAGCAGTGTACTAGCCGTGGTTTCTTCTCAACTACCCGTGGATCAAAGCATTCTTGAAACCACGGCTAGAAGGATCAAAGCACTGATCAATGTCATTTAAAAAGATGTTAACAAGAAAATTACTAAGTAGTAGTAAATTGGCCACCATGAAAAGGGCACTTATCTTGCAAAATGAGATGAATTCCATCGACTACATTCTTTAACTTTGCGTAGCTTGTTTCTTCTACAGAGTAGCGGATACAAAGAACATAAAGCAAAATGAAAAGCTTTTCAAGATTTAAAGATAACTTAACAAGAAGATTAATAAGTTGTAAATAAAATGCCACCATGAAAAGGGCACTTATCTGGCAAAATGAGAAGCATTCCTTCCGATAATTTCTTTGAATACAACTCGTTACAAAAAACACAACCATGCAAACACTTATAATGACAACGATATTAACAAAATAATACTTCCCTGTTTGGGGTTCACATTAATTAAACTAGTTGATACATCAGTTTAGCTACTACATACCCTGATACAAAATTCATCCCTTGTTACAAACACTTAGGATTACAACCACATATGACAACAACATGTCTACCAAACACATACCCTGTGTTTTAAAAAAAATTTTGCCATATGCTCACGATATGCAAGGGCAATCTGACAGGGTTATCGACGCCAATGACTTCCCATGTGACATTCTCAGATAAGAATATGCATACCAGATACCACAATCACCAAACAGAGTCCCCTCGATCCGAACGTTGGGTGCATTCTTGAAGGTAATTGCATATGTTGTCGGATTTATACCTTTCTTCCGGAAGACACTGGCTTTGTCTAGAACGATTGGTAGTCCAGCCTGTATATACATCCAAACATATTTTGTTATTTTACATACCAACTTAACATAATACATAACAACTTAAATGTTTACATCTGACACACTGAAGCTACGGCAAACACTAAAAACATAAACTACACCAAACTAAAATGAAACAAGACATCCTAATAAACAGCCATATCACGATGAGTCGGCAAAATAAGTGATTCACGTAACGGTTTGAACATAAAGGACCCAACATCTCCCTCGATGCCCAGGTGCTGGAAGTTCCCAGTAGCAAGCTTGTATAGTACAATGGTTGCGTTAAATCCTTCCTGGTTTCCAATTTCAATTACAGGGTCGTCGTTGTCATCAAAACCAATTAATTTGAGTGCTATTGGGGTGGTAATGCTAAGAAGTTGTGTAGCAGATGCAATCGTACCACCAACAACTGTTAAAACCCATATAGAGAAAACAGAACTGACATCCCCTTGAATGTTTCCCGAAACGACCAGACTGTCTCGTATGTTTGAAACACAGAACGGTAAAGGAAGGTTGCCTATTAATTCATCGGTATGTCCGTGACTTGGAAACGGTTGGTGAGCAAGTCAAAAGACACAATCAAATAGTCGTCGAATGTGCTACCATCGTTAGCATACAACCGTTGATAACCACACCAATAGATGTGACCCCAACATTAGCTTGACTTGCTTTTTGATTCGATTGTGTTCGAAGCAAGCAATGCCGATCTAACACCGTCCATTTTTAGAGGAGAAGGTGAAAATTAAGACAATGCATGGTGTGTTTCATTGAATGGGTATGAAATTTTTAGGAAGGTCGGATCAAAATTGTCGGGACGAATCCCAAAAGCCATAAAGCGTTTTCATACTCCGTGATGTCAAAACATAGGGACAAACGTGGCGACCGATCGGTTGATGGAAGGGTTCCAAACGACCGCCATGGTATCACGGACAATTGGTATATAGGTAAAACCCCAAACCCATGTGACCAGCCAATTGGTTTGATGTCAGAAAATGAAATGTTTGAGGAAAGAGGGTTCAAGTCAAAATTTTGATTTACCAAACCCACGTAACCTTTAAACCTCTGCTTGTACAACAAAACGTATGAAACTGGTGGAGTGATTCGAACACCAAACGGACGGTGAAATGCATGTTGTCTATGCAAGACTTCCAAGCCTTGCAGACACTGCGGCATTGAGCCACACACCTCACTGAGAGCCTATTAACTATGTCCATTTGAACTTCAAGTGGAATGTTGTCAGACATCGTGAAATTATATTGGGCAACTGTGAAATCAGTTAAGATGGGCAAGTTTCACAAGAATTTTGTGGGCACCTATTAAACTGTAAGTATGTGTTTAGTGTTGTATGGACAGTAAGAGTATTATAAATAGAACAATTAGAGCATTCATATCTAGGGACCAACCCATAAGATATGCATTTAAGAAATAGTACATGTATTAAATGGTTAAACATTTAAGTTCCGCTTAAAGAGTTGACTTGTGCTTAATACTACCATCAAATTAATGATCAAGTACAAGGGACAGGTTCATAAACACTTGAAAGTGTATGTTACATAATTAATTATAGTTGGGCAACTATGACGCATGGGCAACTTAGTCAATAACTAGTTTGTTTGTAACTACTAGTTACAAAAATGTTGTTCCTTTTTAAAGTCTGATAGGCAACTTAGTCAATAACTAGTTTGTTAGTCAATAGCTAGTTTGTTAACTTTGTTGTATTGACAAACATTTATCAATTAAGAAGTTATAAGCAATGGTACCTGTAAACATGCCCGCATCTTCTTGTACCAAGGATGCCACTCAGCTTCAGGCTTATAGCCACTGTCGTAAAATGTTAAAACCCCCGTCCTAATATGGAATCGAGCCAGAAACCAATGTTTTCCTTTTCATTGATAGGCATATAAACCGCCAGATAACACAAAAGGCCGCTTAGCAAAACACATAACAATATATGTATAAAGGAATGAACACAACTATTACCTGTTCAACATCAGCCCATTGGTGTTTGTACTTTTTCCCGTTAACATACCAAATGGGGATGGAGTCTTGTAATAGCAGTTGAACAAAGTATGCAGTTACCATAGCCCAATCAGCGCCATCGGGTCTGAAATGCAACATGTATTCCACCCACAACTCTATGTGCTATAAAGCAACAATAAAAAATGATTAGGGTATAAAAGCAACAATATAAAATGAATATACTATCGGGGTAAAAGATATGCGTGGCTGTTACCTCGTCCATAAGCCAACCTTTCTTAGGAGGGTCTAACCACACTAAGGATTCCCAAAACCTCCGATCCACACGAACTTCTTTGGACCAAGGAAACATACATCGAAGGGCCCTCGCTTTCCAAGAAATTGTCGTACTCATCAAGAAGATGTACTTTGTCGATAGCCTTGTTCCTTCGGAAAGAACCTACACACACGTTGTTACTAACACGTAAATTAAAAATAGTTTAAAAAATATAAATATTAAAAGTTGTTTTTCATACCTCAACCCAAGGTTTAACATTTTGTAATTGTGCAATCATATCTCGGATCCCTGACCCATGTGTTCGATTATTTTCGTGATTCCACAAATCTTTTGACCAAGAATCGACGACTCAAGCCATCTTTTTTACTCCTCATGTCAGGTGTTATGTCTGCCTTGGCTCTTTTCCAATGGTCTGAATTATAGAAAGCTATAGACCTCTTTTTCTTTTCCTTCTCAATCTTCAACAACTTTGCCTTTTGCAACCTTCGATTCTTCTCCTCTATCATCGCCATTAGAAAATCCTTTTCCATCATCTTTTGTTCTTCCATCCTCCACCGTTCTTCCTCTTCTTTCCTCAACCTTAATTCCTCTTCCAACAGATACTCCTGAGTAACAGGTGATGCATTTAAAATACATTTAATACAGTATGGCAAAAGTGTACATTTGGATATCACATTACCAGAACTACATCATCCTCATCATCACAATCTGCCGGCTCTGAACGAATGCTAGAAATAAGAGAGTCAACCAATTCATGGAATTCACGATTTACTTGGTCTCGAAACTCATAGCTGAGGTGGGAAAAGGATGCAGTAAAGTCCAATTTATCCCGTGTAAAATAAAGTTCATTGTAAAAAATAGTTCTTTCACATGCAAGGACCTACAAAACGGATAGTTCTTTCAAAGAAATAAAGATAATATATCGATGAACTGGCCTACCCGAAATCCGCAAGTTCTTTCACTAGCAAGGACCTACAAAGTAATAAAGGGTATTATCCTTAACAATAATTCTAATATAAACGTATAGTTATTATTTAACGTTGACTAGTAAATAACCTGAATAATAGCCTCGAGTTTGAAAACACGAGAATTCAACTCTTGAATGACACAATCCTTGAGGTGATTTACATTAGAAGACTACCGTCTGCACCTAGACACAATCGGTAAATACTTTTTTCTCGTCTACCACGTTTCCGTGCGTGCACCAACATCTGTAGATATACATCGTAATCATGCGGTAATTTTGTTGGAAGAGTCCTTGGTATGTAGTGCATGTAAAATTCACTAAATTGACTATACCACTCCGACCGGTGCTCGTCTAATGTTGGTTTCGGATCATAAATTATCTTGAGTCCTAAATAACATCATCAACAACAAGGAAATTAAATTGCATATACCAGTCCGACTGGTGCTCGTCTAATGCATTGAAACATTTGAATGTGTTTTACCTTGCCAAATAGCAATCCATAATCCGATCTTGTAAACATTACTTTCCTTGACCATGCTATTGCCCTTGGTATGACATCTGGGACTTTATTCCACCAACGACTGCTTCTTTCAAACGACTCAAGAATCCATATCTACAATAATAAAGATGCATTACTCTCATACATTGGGTTCAATAATAATACTAAGAAAAGATAATATAAATAGGAATAACCTTGAATGCCCAACAAATCCAAAGAACCGTGTATGTGGGAACATACTTCCGGTCTCTTTCCGCACCCTTTAGGTGTTCCCACTTGTGGTTTGATACAACGTCTAGTATCCGGGTCGTACAAGTGCCTCCAATGTGCTCCCCATGGAAAGGAATTCCATGCTTCTAGGTCTTCGACCAAACGAAGGAGTGAATCATCCACTCTTCAACCAATAAGCGACCCATAAAATAACTCTAACGATAACAATAGACACACACGGAAGGCGTCTTCATCGCTTAATTTACCGAACAACTCTTCATCCTCAATAACACCAAGAAGATCTAAGTTGGAAAGTTTTACCCTAATTTTTTGGAAATACCCTCAACTTAAATGTTAAATCACACGAACTATATAAATCAAAACTTCATTCCCAAAACGAAAGCCTGTTATAAGAGAAAACTGGCCGACCAAAATGTAGACTACGACCATCAAGAGTATATATAAGGGCATGTCATAGCTTGTTTTATCCACGAAACCCTGTTTTTGTAAAACATAATCTAACATATGTGGTTCATGGTCAAAGAAGAACATATCCAGCCACCCTCCAAAACAGGTTGTCCTAAACAATTTCCTTCTAGTATGATTCAGCTTTTCTTTAATAATTGGAAAGTATTTCAATTTGCTCCTAACAATGACATTGGCTTCGTATTCCTAAGAAATAAAAAATATTAAAACCAGTTAACAACAATTAACAAGTATCTTACGAAAACTACAATCAATAAAAAACGATATCATTCCTAATCACGCATCATATTTAACAAATGAAACATTTGTATCATAGTCACACCAAATAAACAATGGCCCAATAATAGACAACTATTTAAACATTTGAATGAGGCTCGGATCTGTATAAATCAATAGTTTACAAAACATCGAGATATAACCGCCATGGTCGCAATAGTATAAACTATACAATTGCCACGCCAAGACACGGAATATCGCATCACTTGCATGATTTAATAAGATAGATGTCGTCACAGCCTCATAAACACACACACACACACACACACCTTTGTATACACACACCAGGGGATTTGCTAGATTTTTCAACAAACATAATTATAGTTTCGCTAGATTCTTGAAAAAAGTTAAGGAACAATATGATATAGTTGCGGATTCAAAAGAAAGTTGAACATACCAATGTGGCGCGTTAGTTTGTAGGTGTGTATGGAATTTCAACTTAGTGAACCCTTCGAATCCCCACATTACCTTTTGTCGTTTCACCTCCTTTGGGCAAAGGCCCGCACCAGCGGATTGCTAGATCGTTGAAAAACAAATGGCACTGTTTGGGAATTCGAATGGATAACTATGTTGAAATTCGTACATATACAAAGTAACGCGCCACCTAGAAATGTTCTTCTTCCCTTTTAATCCACAAGTATATCATATTGATCCTTAACTTTTTTCAAAAACCTAGCAATAGTATATAAGAAGTATATCAGACTCATATAAACTTCCAAAGCGAGTGTGCAATGTAATATGCATTAACAAGGCTCAGATCTGTAAAAAGTTGGATAAACACCAGAACATCAGGATATAACCGCCATGGCTGCAAAATAATGAAATTAAATTGCCATGCCAACATACGGTAAATCACATCATTTGCGTATCATATAAGATAATATGTCATCACAGCCTCTTGCATATCACAAATACAAGATAATCATATAAGATAATCTGTCATCAACATACGGTAAATCACATCATTTATGACTCATATAAACCAACTACTTCAAACAATTACCTATGTAAAGGAGTTGGTTAACAAAGTTGATTGTCAATATGTTATAAACAAGTGGATGAACGTTAGTACTTTGACCTCCACCGAAATCCCATTGCCATGTCAAAACCCATTGCTATGACGGTGACATAGGAATGGGTTTTGAGGAAGCTCAAACTACCAACGTCCTTTCTACAATTCGTGGATTCTAGAAAAGCATTTCAGTTGGATAATCATGAAGTGTGGCGTGTCATGAACATTACATACTATCGTGATCATTGAGATATTCAAAGACAATTTGAATGTATGAAGTTGCGTATGGCCACATTCTTACTTTCAACTTGACTTTCAATCCACAAGTATATCATATTGTTCCTTCTTTGTTAAGTAACTCCTTTACATATATAAAATAAATTTTTATAAAATCTATCAACGATCTATAACAATTATATGACACTCATTGCAAATTACGCCAATATTATGACATGTAAAGCCCATTTATTATTACTGTTACACGATGATGAGGGCGAATATTTAAGGGTAGAAAGGTGGTGCAAAGGGTTTAGCTTGCTCTCGAGTTCATAACTGTATGTGATTTTAGTGTGTAATTTTGGTGTGAAACTCTATATGTGTGTGAGAGAGAGAGAGCGAGATGATAAGAAGAGAGATGAAAGGGTTTGTAATGATAGTGCTAGAATAGTGCGAGTGAAGTGGGGTGAATGAGGCACCTCACAAACCCTTTCATATCTCTCGCCACCATTCCACCACTATCCTTACCAACCTTTTCATCTCTTTTCTTATCATCTCGACCTCTCTTCTCACACATACACACGAGTTTCACATGTTTGAAAGTTACAAACTAAAACACCCACAAAGTTATGAACTCTAAGAGTAAGCTAAACCTTTTGAACCACCTTTCTACCCTCATCATCGAGAATAAAATATCAAGATAATATAAAGTGATCATATCAAGATATGAAAAATTAACTTCCTAAATGGCCCATGGGCAACAATCGGCTTTGACATTGGTCTAAAACTCCTCCATATACTTGTTTGTTCACGTGCAATCCAAGTTTGGTCGATCGAATAGCATGTCGATCTAGGTTGATTTATGATTCACACAAATGATCACCCGATGTTTTCAATTTATTTTGTATATAAATTGTTATATATAAATATTCTGACGGTTTTCGTAAATTCAACTCGACAATTATTATTTCACTCCATTCTTGCGAAATTGTATTTTTATAATTTTTATGACTTCAATACATTTTATTTTGTCCCGTTAAAAGCTATCTTTAGCTAACGCTACACTAAATACTTAATTATGATTACAAAATATATACACTACACTTAACTTAATTACATTGGTCATCAAAAACTTATCACTCCTTCCCATTTTTATCCCAAAAACCGGCCACATGCCCCCCCTAGTCACAATAGGAAGCCAACTTGATCTTTACTTCTTATTAGATATTTCAATGCATACTAACTTTTCAAAACACATACATATCACATACACAAAGGTGTAAAACAAATGGAACCTCTCCTTCCTCCCTTATAGTGGCCGGCCATAGCAAGAAGACCAATAGAAACCATAAATTTTTCTAGCTCAAGTGTTATTTAAGTTCTATTAGTGATCTTGTTAAGGTTTTGAAATAAAAACCTCAAGAATTATTAAGCATACTTTTCTCAAAACTCTTCAATCATTCAAGTAAGCATTTCATGGTCTTTATAACTTTTCATATTCATCTTATTGTTATTTCATCATTTTGCAAGAATCATGCATGTTACATATGAGTTTATACCACTTTCAATGTTTTTATTTCTTACAATTAAGTTACATCATCCTATAAATTATCCCTTGTATCATATCATTTTGATGATGTCTAGGAACCCATGACACCCTAAGAAGGTGTATGGTAGGATTAGAATAGCTTGCGTTGGTTTGAATTGGTTAGAATAGGTTTTGCGAGAAAAACTCATTTCGACAAGTTTTATAGAGGGTCTCCATATTTTGAAAATATGGAAATTTTAGCAGTTGATAAAAATATTTGGGCTAGATAATCAGAAAATATACTTTAAAACGAAAATGTGGTCGCTGAACGGGTTAAAAGCGGTTATAACGAAGAAGTTATGCTATTTTCAAGTTTGACGAAAAACTACAATCTTCGAAAAATTCAGCATGTTATATCAACTTTTACGAGTCAAAATGAATCTTAAGCGTTATTAAATGTGTCGACTTATCAAAAATATATTAGTATATATTATCACGATTCGGGGATATAAAGAAAGTGGAAAACAAGCTTATAACGACCAAGATATACACGTTTGAAACCCGACAAAACTCTATTTATTTTAACGACTTCTAATAGCAAAATAAACCTAAGTCTAAAAAGCAGTTTTTATGTACGTCATGTTGAGAGCCATTTTCTCATTGATCGAGACCCGTATGGTCAAAAGTTAAATGATCGACTTCTAGACATTGTTGCAAGGTTTTCAAAAGCCGAGTTTCATCATTAACCCTTAACGTACAATATTTCACGACTAGTTTTACGAGGCCATTTTGGGGCATAATTTCAAAGTATGAAAAGTGTCATTTTCGGCGAAAACATTATATTTACCAATAAATCACTAAGCGACTATCGTGGATGTTGTTTCAACATAAATACTTGCAAAGTATTTTATAACATGACGAGATGACATAAACGTATATTTCGATGACAAACATTATTTTCAAATGTACAAGTGGTATAGATTTCATGTGGATTTGCATGCACGACATTGTTTCATGACTTATATTAGATCATATCATTCATCATAGGTCGCGGTTAGAAAGTTTCGTCTCATTTCTGTGCATCCACTTTGTCATCATAACTATTGCACCAGGTGAGTTCCTAGCCCCACTTTCTATTACTTAATTATTTTACAAACTCTTTGGGGGAGATACATGCTCAACTACTTGCTTTTACAAATACAAATACTCAAAACATTTACACTTTTATGCTACGCTATACTTTTTATACTTGATTGCATAATACTTGATAGCATTTATACTTGATTGTGTAATACTAAACTTGAAAGTCTCCTTGGATAACACACGCATTGGGTTTCGGAGATGAAGTAGAACCAATGCTATTACTTTCCTTGTGAGTTCATACCCCGCTTTGACTCGTTTAAATTCTTATAAACTATTTGGGGCAAGATACATGCTTATTTATCAAAACATTTAAACTCTTTTGCCAAACAACATTACTTATACTTTAGACTTAGTGCGTGAAGTGACTAGACTTAAACAAGCATCCCAATATTTATATGTTGGAAGGCCGGTTATTTGGATACGACTAACGTGAGTCGTTGGAGGAACATCCTAATATTTATATGTTGGAAGGCCATTTATTTGGATACATTAGCGTGAGTCGTTGGAGGAACATCCCAATATTTATATGTTGGAAGGCCATTTATATGGATACATTAACGTGAGTCGTTGGAGGAACATCCCAACACGAGTTGTTGGAAGACCCTTGTGGTGATATTTATACTTTAACTACCTTGTGCGCATATTCATGATTGTCATTCTATTTTTAGCGATGGGTTGTAAACACACAGTTGCAAGTTTTGTATGGGCGGAACTTGGGCGAGTGGATTTAATGCCTTTGCTTTGTGACCTCATTTGGCAACGTGTGCATGAACATAAACTATACATATTTTGGCGGTGGATTGTGAACACACAGGTTGCAAGTTTTGTATGGTGAACTTGGGCCGAGTGGATTCTGATGCCTTTGCTTTGTGGACTATTCTATATGACCAAAAACTTTGCCTTTGTTGCATGAACGCTCTTTAAAAGCTTTACTTGTTAACCAAACTCTATGAACTCACTCAACCTTTGTGTTGACACTTTTTAGCATGTTTTATCTCAGGTATCTAAGGCATACACTTCATGGCATGCATATGGACATATCATAGAGTCGTGGTGACGACGCGTCACACATGGGATTTATGCACTCTAAAACATCGTTTGGCTTGTAACAAACTTATTTCCGCACAAATTGATTTTATTTGGGACCTATACTTTGTAAACTCGATTGTTTTAATAAATCAAACGATGTGTTTTCCAAACGACACTTTAGGTCGTTCAATATAATCAAACTTTGATGCTATGACGGTCCTCCCAGGTATTCCATTCGGCGCAAAGCAGGTAATTTGGGGTGTTACATTATCCAGTCGACATGCCATTCAATCAAGAAAGGCGAATTGTAAGTAAACAAACTATCCGCATTTGATTAACGTGCCTTCATCTAAGATATAACCGCCATGGTCGCAAGCGATGGTGAATAATCAAACATGGATGAACGACACCATATTAAGTTAGTTTATTAACATAATACGGTGGTGCCGTACATCCATCTTTGATCATTGATATGTTAGTTTCGTAACATAATCTGGAGGCTCGGATCGTATAAATCAATAGTTTACGAACATCGAGGATACAACCGTCATGGTGCAATAGTATAGAATTGCCACGCATGAAAACAAACGAATATCACATCATTTGCATGATTTAATAAGATACTTCTCATCAAACCTCTTACCAATTAACAGCATATATACATAATGTGTTGCCATAGGATGCCAGCCACAATGAAACATGATTGACCAGAAGATGTTAATCATCTATATGAGTATACCAATCAGGAGTTTCTATTCAGATGATATTCAATGAATTGAGTATAGAACTTATCCCACCCGCATGATGATACTTTATGGATCTTTGTCATTAAGTATATCATGGATATTTATCCTCGACTTGAGATACAAGAGATATGTCATGGATGTAGTGCATTTTGTGAAGCAATCTAACGCTACGTGAATCGGTAGTTATAAGGGTTGTTTTCGAAGTGTTGCGAAATTTATGAATCCACTTGTAGTCAAAATGGGATTTGTTTCCTTCAAATTTATTTTGAAGTATAATACTCTTGGGCCCTCGTAGGATTGTTAAGATGTTTGTATCGCCATACCCAAGGTCTTCTTCGAGAAGAATGGTAATCTTAATAAATCATATAAAGCGAGAAGCGAATAGTTAATTAAGAAATGAGTAAGATCCATATTCTTATTAACATGGTATTAGAAACAAAGGATGAATATGATGATGAATCATCAAACTTGGTTTTCTCCGAAAACCATACACGAGTTGTACCGAGGGCATTGGCGTGTTGCTAGGCGCTAACCAATGTCATTTCACGTTTGTAAACATATCCATGATGGGAGCTGTTGGAAATGTATATATTTACAAACATGTGAATGTCGGATTCGAACTTCGTGACCATGGGATTGCACACATTAGCGAATGAGAATTAAAGTTAATAATTAATGTTTATGTTTACGATTAATTATTACACATTAAGTCCGGTTAACGATCGTTAAGTATTTAACGGAAAAATGACTAACGACCAGTTAAATGGAAAGAAGGACTAGAAATGGAAAACTTGGAAAGTTATGGGTTTGGCTTTGGGCTTGTGTACATGGCCGGCCATAGGGCCTCTCCTAGGCCTAATTCCCTAACTTGTTCCCTAAGTTTACCTACTAGTATATAAGGAGGGTTAGGTTATAGGTTTTCATACACTTGTGCATTGAATTAACCCTAGATCTCTCCTCTCCTCTCTCTTGTCCTAAAATCGGCCGAACACCCCATTTGTAAGGGAGTTAGGTTTCGTTTTTCTTAAACGAGGACTTGTGTTAGATCTAGCAATCGCTTGATTCGTTTGGTTAATTCGTGTGTACAAGAACGTGGTTGTAAGACATTATTCTTACACTAATAAGTACTTCTTTGTTTTGCTTTGCTCGAGGGTTGTTTTGCTTTGCTCGAGGGATTTGACATTCGCAAGATGTACGTTACGCTTACTTTCGCTTAATTAATTTATTTGTTATGATCTTAAGTCTTCATTGTACTCTTGATGTCTTTATGTTTTATTGTATTTTATATATCATAAACTCAACAAATGTAACAAATCTCTTAAAGACCACACATCGCGATTTTATATGCTATAATATGACAATGCAAATCACGAAGCAACGTAACTAGATAACCGCGACAACAAGAAGGCGAAGACGGCGGCGACATGACTAACTAACATGGAAGTTAATCTTATTAGCTTTCTAAGATCGAGATAAAGTTGAAATCTCAATTTCATTGTTATTTTGAATCTAATCAAGTCAAAAACCTTCTTTTTGTTGGTGTGTGTTTCCACAATGGGTTGAGATAATCAATCTTATTGATACAAGCAATGGTTCGGTGAAATGCAGACAATGGTCGTGATATGATACCACGGTGGTTCTTGGATATCACTTGGAATCATGTAATCACTTTCCAAAGTAAACTATTCGACCCTAATGCGGGTATCACGAATATCTACTTGGGATAAGACCAAATGCGCTTAGAGAATTAGGCACAATTCTATAACCCTTGCGCTTATAAGTGTTTAGTGTTTTCGTGTGTTTTCATGCATGTTCGGATCTCCTATTTATAGGAGGTTACTCTTGACCGTTCAAAGGAATTATGAGTATTAATCGCCCATTAATAGCCTCATAATTATCCCCATTATAGCCGTTAGTGGTTACATGACCAATTAAGCGTGGTCATATTGATGCGATTATGCGTCATTTATCGATCTTATATCGGTACTTTCATAGTGCTTTCGGTGGTTACACCGCTTGATGAAACGCCAGCGCTTGATGTAAACACAACTTCGGTGAGATACCACCAAAGGAAACACTAATCATCTTTGAATCTTGCTTGATGGAAACAACGATAATCGATGTTAACCACAACGATACTTTCACCAAGCACTACCAATACATACCACTATTAGAGTCGAGTGTTCATGGACCTTGTGGGTGTACACTCCGTACCTCCTAACCCATTACAAGGTGTGAACCATCCCACAAGTGCACTAAATTTTCCAACAATCCTCCCAAATTTAGTTCACTCCTTTGCATGTAAAATAAACATCAAGCAAAACATGTGCATAAGCGAAAATGTCACGAGTTGAATTTCCATCTTAGTAATTACACGTTCAAATATTAGAGAATTAGGGTGTTCTAAGAATTGAACCCTTCAACCCATTTGAATACTCAAGATAACTACACACAAGTTTTCAAACACTTAAAAGCTCCCGACACTATACAAGCCATGTGTCCATATCCAAATTCATAAATGTTGTAAAAGCTAAAGTCCAAAAGCTTCTGAGCGGCAAAACTTCAACATTTACATAGGTGGTTCCTCTTTATTCATGCTCACCGCCAAGCACTTTTTCAAAGATAAGTTAACCATTAAGTAAAGACTTCATCCTCCTTTCGGCGGTTCCGAGCACAACCTTGGGATGTAAAATAAACATGTGCTCCAGGTCAATGTTCGACTTTCCACATTGAACTCGGCTCCTAAGTTTCCTCGGGAGGAGTTGGGTGTCCTAGCATTCGGTGACTAAGTTGGACTTAAACCCATCCCTTTAGCGCACTTTATAACCAAGTCTCTAGCCGGACCCTTCGTCAAGTGATCGGCTAAGTTACGCTGAGATCTCACAAACTCTATAGATACCACCCCATTCATGATAAGGTCACGAATCATGCTATGTACGACACCTAAGTGTCTAGACTTACCATTGTACATCTAGCTATAAGCCTTAGCCAATGTAGTGCACTATCACACGAGATAGAAATAGGTGCTATAGGTTTGAGCCACAATGGAATCTCAAGAAGTAAGTTCTTCAACCATTCGACTTCTTTACCGGAGAATTTCTCATACCACAAATTGATTCCATTGTTGAACTGGTGATGCAAGTTTGTTTCTTGGATGCCCAAGAAATTGCACCTCCACCAAGTAGGAATACCCGCCACCGGTAGACGAATTGTCTTGATATTCTCGATCCAACTTGCATCGGTGTAACCTTCCAACAACGATGGGTAACGGTATATGAGAGACTATAATCCATAGTTCTCTTCAAATACTTGATACCCTCGAGGCGCTTGCTAGTGATGAGCACTAGGATTACTAGTATACCGCTCAATTTTCCCACTTGCAAAACCAATATCGGGCCTTGTACAAGTCATGGCATACATCGTGTGACCAATTACCCTAGAATACTCAAGTTGAGATACTGACCTTGCCATGATTAGGCATCGGCTTCTCACAGTATCCATAGGAGTACTCACTGAGTACAATCAAAGTAATTGAATTTCCTCGGTACCTTCTCAATATAATGAGGCCGAGAGATAGAAATTCTTTACTTTCATGTTTAATCCTAATACCAAGGATAACATCGACCTCCCCATGTCCTTCATGGAGAACCTTGATGACAAAATTCCTTTGTCGTCAACTGATTTTGGTCGGTGCCAAAGATCAACATGTCATCAACATATAGACAAATGATGACTCCTTTACCGATTCATCAAATTTGCTATATACACATTTGTCGACTTGGTTAAGAACATAACCACTAGACAAAACCACTTCATCAAATTTTTGATGCCATTGTTAGGTTCTGCTTAAGTCCATAAAGAGACTTAATCGGTTTACACCTTGTTTTCATTGCGGGCATGATGAAGCCACGAGGTTGGTTCATATAAACCTCCTCTTCCAATTCACCATTCAAGAAAGTTGTCTTCACATCCATCGATGAATAATCGATTGTGAATAGATGCCATAGCAATCGGCGGTCTTATAGTGCGATACGAGCCACGGGGCATAAGTATCAAAATAGTCTATCCACGACTTTTGTTTAAAGCCCCGAATAACTAATCTAGCCTTGAACTTTTCAATAGTTCCATATACCTTCATTTTCCTTTTGAAAATCCATTTGCAACCCGAGAGGTTTGCAACACTGTGGTAGATCAACCAACACCCAAGTGTTGTTGCCCATGATGGAATCCATCTCATCATTGATTGCTTCTTTCCGTAAAGCAACTGCCACCTAGGGAGATTTGCAACCTTAATTTAAGCTTTTGAACCCAATAACTTATTAAGCTACTTTAAATAAGCTTACCCAAACACCCCTAAATCCTCGTATTACTATAACACATAATAGTCCAACCAATTTATATAATAAACAAATTATCACAACCAATTTATATAATAAACAAATTACACAATTTTGATTATTGACACATATAGCCAAACACAATTTTTTGCAAGAAATAGAACGTACCATAGTCGGTTTGGTGCGGATCATTTGCAAAGTGTAAAAGTCTTTTGATGCTGACACGTGTCCTCCTTCTTTTTCCCTCAAGGATATGACTGTAACCACCTTCCGTTAGATGTAGAAGATGATGAGATGCCCATAAAACACATTTTCCGGTGGTTTTGTATGGTCGGAAAATGTGAAAGAGAGAACTGTCAGGTGATGAACAAAAGAAAAGTGAGAGTGGAAGCATTGGGATGGGTTAGAAAATTTTCAAAATGTTGTGCATTATAAATTGGGTTAGGTTATTTATGACCCATTATTTTTGAAATTTTTTATTATTTTTTATTTTATAATTTTATTTATATCAAAAAAAACTATAAACTTGAAAATGAACTAAAAATATAAAGTTTAATAAGTTGACAACGCTTAAAAGCACTCAAATCAAGCTGAAGCAATAACAACTGTTATCTTGAAAAAAAGGACAAAGGAATATTATGATGTGACATCATAGGGTTTCAATGTTGTATCCCTATCAATTTTGTTAATTTATGTAGTATTTAATTACTTTGATATACTTTCCTCCTGTATTTATGTTGGAAATTGTTTTAGCATCTTATTTATTTTTGTACAAGATAAAGTTGTTTGTATTAACTCTGTGTTTGTGTTTCTTTTGGTGTACAAGATAAAGTCTACTTGTGTTGGCAACTAGTTGGATTTAGATTTATGTATGCTAAATGTACAAGTTTGTTAGCACATGGTATAAGTTGGTTTTAGTGTGGTTATATTTATTAATGT
Source organism: Chrysanthemum lavandulifolium (assembly GCA_022545495.1). Taxonomy (NCBI): domain Eukaryota; kingdom Viridiplantae; phylum Streptophyta; class Magnoliopsida; order Asterales; family Asteraceae; genus Chrysanthemum; species Chrysanthemum lavandulifolium. The sequence goes on from CM040241.1 coordinate 9,313,168, forward strand.
TTTGGTTATGTAAATTGGTACTTTGATCGATTAGTCATGTTGTACATCGCTTTTCTAGCAAAAAAAATTATTGTTCATCAATAAAAATGTTGTTCAACAATAAAAAGATGTTCATCGATTCATTTAATTTTGTTCATCGATAAAAGAAATGTTCATCCTTAATAAAAAGTGTTGTTCATCAATAAAAAATATGTTCATGTGTTCATCAATATAAGTATTTGTTCATCAACGTCATTGCTGTCACGGTCAAATGGGTTTCTTTGTGGTGGTAATGGTGGTGGTTTACGGTGGAGTTTCGATGGAGACGATAGCTTTGGAGGAGTCGTAGAGTGAGATTGGGTAGTGATTCAAAAGGATATGAGAAAATGGATGATGCATATTGACAAGAGCAAATAAGGTGTTTAATTTTGTATATTTTTATGTAACAAATCTTTGAATTCTTGTTATAAATGGAAAATTAATGATTTTCAATGTTGGAGAGTTGATTTGAGTGATGTAATTAGTAATGCATTTGGGGTTGTTTTTTTGTGTGCATATAAGGTGTTTGATGAAAAGTCTGTGAAGGTTTTTTTATTATAAAAATGTGTGATTTTTGGTGTTTGAGATGTGTTTTGTGTGATTAAGAAGTGTGTCAAGTGAAATTTTATAAAAGGTTTTTGAAAAGATACATCTTCATAATTTATAACTTATTTATTTTGTAAAAAGGTGTAATTTTCAATGTTAGTCACATTGTTCATCAGTTTTTAAACAAAAAAAATATCGTTCATCAGTTATTTTCTCTAATGTTCAACAGTTTTTGAAAAAATATCGTTCATCAGTTAGTTTTTATAATGTTCAGCAGTTTTCAAAAAAATAATGTTCAACAGTTAGATCACTTGTTCATCGGTGTTTTTAAACAAATAGTATTGTTCATCAGTTTCCGAATAAAAAAATCATGTTCATTAGTTAGGTCACAATCAGTCTTGTTCATCAGTTAGTCTTTTTCATCAGTATTCTAAAAAAAATAGTAATATTCATTAGTTCATCAATTATTTTTTATATTGTTCATCAGTTATTTTTTATAGCGTTCACAGTTATATTTTATAATGTTCAGGAGTTCTTGAAAAATTAATGTTCATCAGTTATTTTTGATAATGTTCATCAGTTCAAGTTAGTATTGTTCATCGATTAGTATTGTTCATCGATTCATAAGTTATTTTTGAAAACGTTCATCGCTTATTTTTATAATGTTCGCAGGGCTGAAAATTACCTTCATCGATTATTTTTATATTGTTCATCAGCTTATTTTTGATAACGTTCATCGATTATTTTTATAACGTTCATCGGTTTAAAACAATAACGTTTATCGCTTATTTTTATATTGTTCACCATTATTTTTACAACGTTCATCAATTATATTTGATAACGTTCATCGATATATTTTGATAAGCGCTCATCGTTATTGTTCATCTTTAACATGTAATATCGCACTCATATCATATCGGATTTAGGTGATTCATATTTTTGGGTAAAAAATGGTCAAAAGCCTACAATTTTCATGTTTTAAGTTTTGTAAAATTTGGCTTTTAAACTAGTCAAAATTAGAGCCAAAAATGCCAAAAATTTCAAGAAAATCAATATCCACTCAAAAAGTTGGCAAAAAAAGTTGAGATTCATATATCATAATGCATACCAAATTAAAGATAATTAAATTTAAAAAAATATTTTGAAATCGGTTTTTCATAAAAGTTTGTCGTTTAAAAGTTATTTACGTTTGAAGTTTTGGGGTGGAATAAAAAAATGAGTTAAAAGGACCAAAATGCCCCTAACCAAATTTAATAAGAAAAAATGAAAAGATTGGGACACATGGCACTCAATGATAGGCTTTTTAGACTTTATATTTTTTTTCAATTTGCAAGAGATCTCAACTCAAGGTGGTTTTGGTGTGAAATGATACAATGAAAAAAAAAAAAAAGTAAAAAATAAAGTCCCTCGTCCTTCCACGGGTTATGGGTACCGTCAATCTACCTTCCGGTGTTTGGGGAAGGTTAAGATATAAACATTACCACCCTACCTAAGGTAGAGGTCACTTCGGTTCTACTAAAGGTAGAAAGGACCTCCGACCTTTTTAAGGTGCGAGGATCGAACCACGACCTCTCGGTTGAGAGGCAAGGGTTTTCCAACCGATCCAACCCTACTTGTAAAATGATACAATGAAATGATAATAATAATAATAATAATGGATTGGAAATGTGGGGTGGGATTGGAAGGTCGAGATTAATGGGTGTGTGTTTGGTATCTTGCCATGAATGACAATGGGTATGAGTTTGATAGTAGTGGTGGGTCCTCATCCATGAAAGATCCATACCTAGCACTTTTGATGTATATGGAGTATTGGATTATATTTATCATTCATTACCATAGTGGTGGGTCCTCTCATCTTAAACAAACACCTTTAATTACTTTCATAGTCATAGTGTCATTCCCATAGTGGAATACCAAACTCACCAGGGGACCAGAGCCAAACACAAATATGGTGGGTGCACAAATTTTTTGAACCATAATATAAAAGAGTTAAAAAGTTGATTAAAGCGAAGATTTCATTAAAGCGATAAATAAATGAACATATTACCTTCTAATTAGTGATTCTACGATCTCAGCATAGCAAAAAACGCTACTACACCCTCATTTTTTAGTGTATCGCATAGTGAATATTGTTGATGGACCCGCCACCTAAACTTAGGCCCGGTTCACATTCTTGTCTTTTTACCAGCGTGTACAAAAGAAATGCTTCGACAACCGTCCATCCGTAAACTGGAAGGTGAATGCGGGAACGCTTCTTGCTAACGAGTAGTCAAAATTGAAAATTTACTTGATTTCAGTTCATGGACCCGCCACCTAAACTTAACATTCATAACTACATGTATCAACTATGGATATTGGAACAAGTGAAAGCTCTACGAATGGCTCGGGATGTGAGTTATCGTTACTCGACATCTTGAAAAAGCTCATGATCCGGCTGACATCATGTGGGTCTAATTGGAGCGTCATCAAGCGATATGCTCAGAAACTCCATAACGCTGCAAAACGTAAAGGGATCATGATACATAAGTATTAGGAACGGATGTCGTGCCATATGCACCGGACCTTAGCTTTATGTTGCAACATCATGGATGGTATGGCTGCTCTTTGAATAAATATTCGCAAGGATGGAAAATGGGTGGGTCTAAGCGCTTGTGCAATGGGTCAAAGCGAGAACATTTTCATAAGGGTGGTAAAAGTAATGTTTTGTTTTTGGAATAAAACAGTTATTAAGCTTTTAACTTTATTAATCTAATATTCATTTTAGCTTCATACTTCATAAGCTGTTACTGTCTTTTTACCGCGTGTACAAAAAAGAAATGCTTCGACAACCTCATCATCAACGAAGAAGGTGAATGGGAGCGTTCTGCTACAAGTAGTCAAAATTGAAATTTACTTGATTTCGAGTTCATGGACTCGCCACCTAAACTTAACATTCATAACTACATGTATCAACTATGGATATTGGAACAAGTGAAAGCTCTACGAATGGCTCGGGATGTGAGTTATCAGTTACTCGACATCTTGAAAAAGCTCATGATCCGGCTGACATCATGTGGGTCGAATTGGAGCGTCATCAAAAGCGATGATGCTCAAGAACTTCCATAACGCTGCAAAGCGTAAAGGGATCATGATACATAAGTATTAGGAACGGATGTCGTGCCATATGCACCGGACCTTAGCTTTATGTTGCAACATCATGGATGGTATGGCTGCTCTTTGAATAAATATTCGCAAGGATGGGAAAATGGGTGGGTCTAAGCGCTTGTGCAATGGGTCAAACGAGAACATTTTCATAAGGGTGGTAAAAGTAATGTTTTGTTTTTGGAATAAAACAGTTATTAAGCTTTTAACTTTATTAATCTAATATTCATTTTAGCTTCATACTTCATAAGTTATATCTGTCTTTACCAGCGTGTACAAAAAGAAATGCTTCGACAACAACCCATCCCGTAATCCGGAAGGTGAATCTGGGGAACGTTCTTTGCTTCTGAAGTAGTCAAAATTCGAAAATTTACTTGATTTCGAGTTCATGGACCCGCCACCTAAACTTAACATTCATAACTACATGTATCAACTATGGATATTGGAACAAGTGAAAGCTCTGAATGGCTCGGGATGTGAGTTATCAGTTACTCGACATCTTGAAAAAGCTCATGATCCGCTGACATCATGTGGGTCGAATTGAAGCGCTATCAGAAATGCGATAAGTTCAGTAACTTCCATAACGCTGCAAAGCGTAAAGGGATCATGATACATAAGTATTAGGGAACCGGATGTAGGCCATATGCACCGGACCTTAGCTTTATGTTGCAACATCATGGATGGTATGGCTGCTCTTTGAATAAATATTCGCAAGGATGGGAAAATGGGTGGGTCTAGCGCTTGTGCAATGGGTCAAAACGAGAACATTTTCATAAGGGTGGCAAAAGTAATGTTTTTGTCTTTGGAATAAAACAGTTATTAAGCTTTTAACTTTATTAATCTAATATTCATTTTAGCTTCATACTTCATAAGCTGAGAACAATTCATATGTTGAATCTGGACTGTCCTATAGTTTGAAATATTGCTTTCATTTGGCCCAAATGGGCTAAAAGAGACTGGAAGATTAAATTTCATTGTGCAATAACTTAATGGTTTTTATAAAAAGGTAATTCAGTTCATGCAAATTATATGACATATGAGAAAGAACTGATATCGTGCCAAAAGGTTTGTACAACATAATGCATGGAAACATGGATGGGTTAGGTAACAGGTCAAAACAGGATCATGTTGAAATGTATCATTTTTAGTAGTGGTTGAAACTGGACACTGAAGAGTATGGTGTATGTTGATTCATTACTGTAGGTTCATCATTGTGAGTAATATTATTAGTCTGTATTGGTTTCTTACCATATATTTCAACCATCCATTTTCCACTTCATTTTTTTGTTGTTATAGTAAAATGTTGCAAATATAAGAAAAGATTCATTCGTATACAACCAAATACATGCTTAAACCAGTTGCATAAAATGTCAGCTTTACCTCAGCCAGACACTCGCTCTAAAACTACATATAAGAAAAGTTATACGCACCCGGTCGAGTTCGTTTAGGTGTATTGTGTGTATTGGACTGTAATCTATTCCAAACGAAGACCAAGCCATGAATTTACCACAAACTTTAGACTAATCGTTAAAGACTCGTGAATGGCTTAAATGAGCATGGTTCACTGGACTATACCAAAACAAATAGGCACCAACCAAATGGATTTGCTCTCATAGTATCAGCATTAGTCAATAAGTAGCAAAGAAAGTCGCCTACACAAAAAAACAACACCTATTTAAGATAGGCAATTGACTTCAAATCATATTAATACAATCCTATTTGTTCATGCAACATACTTAACCACCATAGACAACATACTTTTGGTCTGGGAACTTTAGATGATCCTTCAACTCTTTTTGCACTTGCAAGAACATCTAATCCTCGAAACATAGTAAACTTTGTGTTATTAAAGAAATGTAAATGAATGACTATTCAAAATGTTAACACTCAAACAAGATACAAGTAGAGGATCGTTATACCTTCTTGTACCATGTAAACATGTAAACTGTATATTTGATAATGATAATAATTGTTACATTTGTTTAGTATATAATGCACAATAATGGTCTTGTAAACACGTAAACCAAACTAATAAGTGGGCCTTTGAAAGCTTAAAGCTTATCAAATATATATGCTAACAGTGTCAACTATGAATATTGGTGGGAGTCTAACTAATACTGGGTTAAAAATGACTGAGTCCTGGTGGACACACAGCTCGTAAAGCTGCTTTTAACATGTGAAGAATTTAGTTGTGTACGAAGTTTTAACAATTTTATCTATGCTCTCAGTCCCGTCTATTAATTAGTCCGTAAGCCCAGACAAAAAAAAAAGCGATGATGCACATGGAATGTTTTTGGTGCTTGAATTCGATCATCTCATAATCGTTCTTATTCGGTGATACTTTCGCAACATTATAAAACATCTCACAATTAGATCAAACTCAGTCAGTCACATTACATTAAAACAATGACTTGAAGTAACTAACTCTAACCTTGAATCAAACATTTTGCTTCCACTTGAATCATGCTACTTTCTGCTTTTATTTTGTCCACTGCTGGATACACCACCGCCAGCGTCATCTTGATCAGCGCGTGAGGAATTTTTCCTATCTTCGATATAGATTCCATCATAGAGAAACTTTTGGTCTGGGAACTTTAAATGACCCTTCAACTCGTTTTGCACTTGCAAGAACATCTAATCCTAAAGCGTAGTAAACTTTGTGTTATCAAAAGCGGCGCCTTTAGATGTGTGGTTCTTATCTCGAAGCGTAACAAGGCTACATACATTATATTGGCTTCAATCATGCCCAAATGATACTAAGATGATGTTTAACTTATGCATTTATTCATTATCGAAAAACCCTATTCCCCAAATAACTAATAAGCACTTAGGCCAAAGCTTGCCCAGCCTATAAGTTGTTTATATAAGCTAACCAAACACCCCTAAATCCCATAAGCTCACGAACTCTCATTGATCTACACATGATAATTAGGAAAAATACAAATACATCCCAATGTATAAAGTACCTTTCTTTTTATACCAATAGCTTATTAACCTCTTAAAATAAGCCTACCCAGGTGTTGTAAATCTCGGGCTACAAAATAATCGGTGATTAGAAGTTTGCAAGTGTCAGACAATGAAACCCATCTCACCAAATCTCATTTCTTCAAACTTTGACTACCAAACAATTTTGAAGCTAAATTTGGGATTTTGTTTAAATTGAGGGAATTTAATAAAGGGTTACTGCTTACTGGTATAGAAGAAATAGCCAGGTGGTGCTGGTTTAGATGGTGGTGGTTGTTAGATATTGTTTCGAAGTGATAATGAGGACCCAAAACAATTACAAACAAATTTCAAACTAAAACAAAAAAGACCGTGCAAAAACATACCCATAAGTTCGGATATTAAATCCACAAATTAAAGCCTAAGGATGACAAGCTAAAGCAAATTTACGTCACAAAACCAAGACCCATAACTCAAATCCATGTTGCCATATGTATACGGGTATAAAAATATAGCATGGTCAGGACCCAACTAACTAATACTGACAAAGAAACAAAAGACTTGAGGATTGCTAACTAAAAGAAGACCAAAACTTGCTAGACCACGCTAAACCACGTAAGTAGAAGCGCATAATATTTCTTTGTTGAACTTTGTTGAATCCTTTGTCTCCTTGAGATGATCATTTTATTCTTTATGCCAAATGCTGTCGCCTTATGAAGATAGATAGCTTATCCCAAACACTTTATGACGGAAGATAGAAAAGCTTGTGAAGATAGATAGCTTATCCCAAACACACTGTTTAAACCTTTATTCCAAACACCGGTTAGCCATGTAGCAACTTTTCTCCCACATCCTAAAGAAACCACTCCTCACTCTTCACATAATCCCATTCATGTCTTATAAGTTTGATTTCTTCACATTAAGGGTCATAAGTTTCCATTTAATATGGGTTATCGGTACCCAATACCGTTTCGGTGTATGGGGAGGTTAAGATGTGAGATGCCTTACCCTACCTAAGGTAGAGAGGTCGCCTGGTTCTACCAAAGGTAGAAAGGACCTCCGACCTTTTGTAGAGTGAGGATCGAACCCACGACCTCTCGGTTGAGAGGCAGGGGTTATCACAACCGATCCAACCCTACTTGTTAATCTCTTCTTTCAATACCTTTAGAAGAGTTTCATCATTTCTCTTCAAGTCGACATATGTTGTAAACACAAGCACCGTTCAATTCTACTAAAATATTGTAGCCTCCGGTTGCAAACTTTCGACTTTCTTAGTCAATTAAACTTGAGCTATACCAGGTTTCATGATGAGGTGGTGATTACGAGCGGTCTCAATAATCCCTATCATCATTATATCTCCTTGAGACCGCCCTACCTTCACGCTTTATCATACGGTGAATCACGCTGAAGCGCGGATAGTCACCACTTTTGGAACTTCTAGATGAAGGGTAACACGCTTGCAACATCAGTACAAACTCGATGTGGGTATGGCCATTGAGCACGATATAACATTCATACATAAAATACAACTTTGATTGCCAGTTGCAGATACAAAAGTTTCAACATGTTAACAAGATTAAAAACATTATCTCGAAACATCCAAGTTACCTCTGAATGAGATAGAAGCATATCCAGCAGATCGTTCTTCTTCAGTGATACTTTACTTCAACATTAAAAACATCTCACAATTAGATCAAACTTAAGATAGGATATAAGTAGAGTGTGGACAAAACTAATGAACCTTGCAACTTTTATAACCAAACTTTAGAAGATAAAGTCTTTAGATATGGTTCTTATCTTGACCTGCAGAACAAGGCAACGTACATTATATTAGCTTCAATCATGCCTAAAAAGATACTAAGGCGTGCTATATGGATAACCATATGCTTAACTTATCTAGTTATTCATTATCGAAAAACCTTATTCCCCAAATAACTAATAAGCACTTTGGCATAAGCTTGTAAGTTCTTTATACAAGCTTACCCAAACACCCTAAATCCCATATTCTCATAAGGGTATCCTCGCACAAGCATATTTGCTACATGATAAGTAGGGAAAAATACATTCCAATGTATAACACACTTTGACATAAGCTTCCCAAACACCTTGAATAAGCTTTTTAACTTTTTATACACCATAACTTATTAACCTCTTAAAATAAGCCTACATAGAGTAGTAAACTGGGATCACAAAGTGATCAACCATTACTAGCTACTAAGGCGGTGACCGAGTTGGGCGAAGATCGGAGGTCAATTGGGTTGGTCACTGGTGCTAACTTCCGGATCGGCTCAATGTATTTTAACAAGTGTGTTAAAGTTTCTAAACATATACTTCTAGGGTCCATGAACATTTATATAGTCCTTTAAACATGTCATACTCTTACATAACTTCAAAACTTATATATAAAAATTCCTATCTAAGATTATGGTACTCCCGCTAGGCCGATAACTCGGTACAAGCAAAACAACATACAATATTTGCCCGATCAATCCTTCCTATATACTAGGGGACGTTTAGGTAAGGTAAGAGTTAATAAAACTTATGCATTCTCGAAATACCCCAAATTAATGGAATCAACTTATTAGCTTAATCATGCCCTCAAAACACATAAGCCCTTTAAAATAAGAAAAAATTCAATAAGATTTTAGCTTTATTAAAAGCAGAATAAACTATTAAGCTCTAAATAAGCTCATTGAAACATCCCTAAATGCCAATGATTCCCATAGCGTTATTTCAGCACTAATATCAAATTGCTCGAAATAATTATGATTCGATAACAAGGCTACATACATTATATTGGCTTGATCATGCCCAAAGGATACTAAGATGATGTAATGTATCGGGATAATCTTATGCTTGCAACTTATGCATTTATTCATTATCGAACACCCCTATTCCCCAAATAACTAATAAGCACTTTGGCATAAGCTACCGGCACTGTAAGTTCTTTATAAAAGCTACCAAACACCCACTAAATCCCATATTCCAATGGCGGTTATCCCTCTCACTTGAACTCATGCCTTTATACATGATAATTAGGAAAAATACAAATACATCTCAATGTATAAAGCACTTTGACACGAGCTTAACCAAACATCTTCAATAAGCTCTGTACCTTTTTATATAACAATAGCTTATTAACCTCTTAAAATAAGCTGGGACTACAAAGTAATCATGATTACAAACCACAGGTGGGTGGCAGGCGGTTGAGCAATGAGCCAGATCGACCAGATTCAATTTGGTCACAACTTGGTGATTCGGTGCTAATTTGTACAAAACTTCGGTTTGAAGTGTTTAAACAATTGTGTTAATGTTTTCAAACACACTTTTTAGTTCTATGAACAATACTATGGTCCTATAAACATATCATACATATAATTTCAAAACTTGTACATAAAAATTCCAATACCCCGTGCATCGTTTACTGGCACAAGGCGAGATACTCGGCTACGCCTAGGAGATTCAAAACTTAATTTGACTTTTTGAGAACCAATAACTATTAAGCAACTTTAAATCATGTCGATCATATTAGTATAACACATAATAGTCCAAAAAAAAAAAAAAAAAAAAAAAAAATACATCATCCCATGTAATAAACATAAGTGTCCTCGCTTAATAAGCGATTTCCGACATCACACACGCATTTAATCATCTGACTCTCACCAATCTCTCATTTCTTCAAATTAGAGTTACTATCATTCGTGTTTAGCCTTGTTGTGTGTTACATCGTTTGTGAGTTTTTGTTTTTAAAGATGAGTTTGTTATTCTTGTTTGTGTTAAGATGTGTTTATCGATTTTGTATATTTTTGTGATAAGGTTTTGTTAGTTCTAATGTGAGGGAGTGGTTATGATTTTGTGTTATGTGGTGTTTAGATACGGATTGGTGTGAGGTTTTTAGAAGAGTAAGTTGCAAAATAATCGATGTGGTTTGTGCCAAATTGTACGTTTAAATCCTTACGGTTCATTAAGTGCAAAATTGGTCGGAGTTGGCCTTTATTCGTTCACTTTTGGTCCTCCATCATTGCAAAAACCCGTCTTTGTGGTTTGCCAAATTTCACCGTTGAAGGACCAAAGATGCATAACAATGCATAATAAGGAATATTTGCACTTATTGATATCTGGACGAAACATGCAATGACGAAACATGAAGGACGATTTTACAATTTACTCGTCCTTTAGATCAAGAGTGATGTTGGATTTGTTTTTTGTTTGTGAGTGTTTGGATAGGATCGTGGTTATTGATCGTGTAAGTAATGGTGTGTTAAAGCACCCGCGGTGGTGGTGGCGGTTAAAGAGAGACACTTGAAGAGACCAAAATACCTATTTAAATAATTAACTCTTTTAGTTCTAACTACACACAAGTGGGCCCAATAAGCTTAAGCGTCATATAGCCTAACATTGAAGGTTTCAACAAGTTTCGTTGGTTATATTAGTATTTTTGAGAGTTAATTACCTAACATTAGAAATTTCGAAAGTTCATGAGTAATCAATATAATTAACCCTTTATTTATTTCGGTTTTAATCGTGATTAATGATTCGAATATGTTGGATTTTTATTTAGATTATTGTTTTAGTGTTATGATTATTACGGATGTGTTTGGCTATGTTTGAGTTAACGAAAACCACAAGGTGGTTGTTTTGTTTAGTTGGTTGGTCACAATCCGTTAAGGTGTCAGGTGCCTCATTTGGTTCTTATGTGCCGTATGTTTGTTGCTTATCGGTTTAACAAAAATAAAAGCGAATAAGTTGATTTGAATCATGTTTCTAGTTAAATAAAATGAAAGCGTGTTGTGTTTGTAGTGAGATTGAATGTTTGGTACAATACCAGGGTCTCGAGTTATATTTATTATTTTGGTTGAGTGAGTTAACAAGGAGGTGAATTTGAAATGCTTTTGCAAGTATAAAATTTTGTAGTGATATAATGTGAATAGTAGTGTGTTTGGACCAAAGTCCATTAAGTTACACTTGTGTTTGGAATTGTGTCTTGGGCGAAGCCCATTAGACTGTTTTGGGTTGAGTATGTGTTTATATATGTGTTCGTGTTTGTTTTATAAAATAATATATACGATTAATTTGCGGTTATTAAGCTTTGTCGGACTAACTTTATTTATTATTTTGACTTGGTGATCTTTGGTACATTCGAGATTTCAATTGGGATTATTACTTTGGATTTGAACAACGGAGTTGTGACTTGACTTTTGGACATACATTGAATTTATACTATTTGGACAATTGGATTATATTGGACATTTTGGACTAGAGACGGATGTAATATATTAGACTCGTGATGAATCTAATATATTAGACTCTTAACGGACTCATGTGTCGTTTAGTATAGGTATATTTGTGAATTCAAATTTTAATATTTATTTATCCGACTTAACACCTAACAAACACTAACAAGGAAAGAGATGGTGGTGGTTGTTTGAAAATTGTTTGAGAAAGTGATAATGAGGAGAGAGGTTGTGGGGCTATTTTATTTTGTTGCTGTGTAGTATAATACATGAAGAGCGAAAATACCCTTTTAATTAATTATCAACGTAGTCAAATTAACAGTTGCTGTTAAAATTGGATCAAAATCGGGCGAATGTTTAACTTTTGGTGAGATTCAATACTTTAAAAATTAAACCAAAATTGAAATACTCAACAAACCAAAACAATAAAAAAAATGTAGTAAACTCTTAGCAGAATTAAACCTAGAGCAGAATGTTTAACTTTACATTGAATAGAAACTTTTTAAAAATTAGACCAAAATTGACAGAAGACAAACCACAGCGATAAAAAATGTAGTTAACTGTGGCGAATTCAAACCACAATAATTGATGAATTGATCGGTGTATATCGATGATTTAAATCATGGGTCGATATATAATTTAGGGTGCTTTTTAATTTTATACAAGTTAAAGGGTTAAAAGTTTAAAATTGTTATAAGATAAAGAATAATAAACATTACAACATACAATGACACGACCCGATCACGTTGAAGTGAGTTATAAGGAGGTCTCTGAGAAATAGATAGTTACTTGATGAGGTGTCTAAATACTCGTTTTATATCATTTAGAATGCCAAAACATCTGAAAACACTTGAACATGCATAATAATGATATCCATAAGTGTGTTTTATGTGTTTAAATGCAAAAATACGGATAAACGTATCAAATTTGCATAATTAGCGGAGTTTAGTCCTCGACTTTACAAAAAGTGTCATTACTACAAAGTGGTTAGTTACTCATTTTAATTAATTTTAGGGTTTCTATTATTTGGGTTAAAACACCAAAATTGTTTTCGATTAATTATTTCTTTTGGGTATATAGATTGTTGCAGGAAACAGCTAGAGTCGAAGTTTTATATAGTTAAAGAGCTTGATAGAAGTAGTCGGAATGGTACTATTTTGATTCTGATTTGTAGACATGTGGGTTTATTGATTATCTTTGTTTTTAAAGGTGATAATAAAGTTAATCTTTTTTAGCTTATTTGATTTTTACCTTATAAGCTTATCACGTTAAGAGGTGATAATAACATTACTCTTTTTAACTTATTTGATTTTTACCTCATAAGCTTATTGGTAGTGCTCACGTCAAATCAATAGTCATGCGGCCAAAAATATGTGAGCTTATCAAGGGTACATGTATACACCAAGAGAATCTTTATTAATGTAATTGATATATTTATTTTATATTTATTAATTATATTAATATGATTCACCAAATAATTTAAGGTTGTTAGTCGGTTTGATGAATAACTAACGTTAAGCTTAAAGTAATATTGTATTGTATATATTAGTTATCTAAGGACCAAAAAGCAAAGTGGAAGCTTCTAGATAAGGGGAGGAGGGGATAGTGTAATCCTTAAGGGATTAGGATTGGAAACTTGTTCAACAAGTTACAAGCCTATATAATGAACACCAGGGTTCATTATTCACTAATCATTCAAAATCCTAAACACTAAAGAAGTTGACACCCCTACAACCCAACAAATGACAATTAAACAAACCCTTAGGGTTTCGATCGACATTCAAGAACAAAACACAACATACTAGCATCCTAATGTTCTCCGTGACGTGTAGTGTGAGAACAACATACTTTGGTTGTTATTGTTTTCAAACCAGTGAGAAATCAAAACCCATCTCACCAAATCTCATTTCTTCAAACTTTGACTACCAAACAATTTTAAAGTTAAATTTGGGGATTTTTTTTTTTTTTTTTTAAATTGAGGAATTTAATAAAGGGTTAGGTTTCGTTGTTGTTAGGCGAGAATGGTGGTGGTTGTTAGAAATTGTTTAGAAAAGTGATAATGAGGAAAGATGTTATGGGGCTCTCTTATTTTGGACTATATTACAAAGATGGTCCACCGTGGTTTCGTTGACTTTCACTCTTGGTCCTTTGACTTTTTTGCATGTCTGTCCTTAACGCGAAACCCTTAACATTCATAGTCTTTTCTTAGAAACGATTCGGTTTGACGTTAAACACCCTCATGAGTGTTGTAAAGCATGGACTACAAAGTAATCGGTGATTACACGCCACAAGGTCAGTGACCGGGACGAGTTGAGCAGACGGCCAAAAGATTCAATTTGGTCAAAACTTGGTCAGCTCGGTGCTAATTCGTACAAAACTCGGTTTGAAGTGTTTTAACGATTGTGTTAAATGTTTCCAAACATACTTTTTGGTCCTATGAACAATACTACAGTCCTATAAACATGTCATACATATAATTTCAAAACTTGTACATAAAAATTCCAATACCCCCACGTACTCCCCGCCTAGGCAAATTACTCGCTGCCGCCTAGCGAGATTTTCAACCTTAATTTCAGCTTTTTTAGAACCCAATAACCTATTAAGCTACTTTAAATAAGCTTACCCAAACACCCCCTAAATCCCGTACAATCATATTAGTATAACAGATAACAGTCCAAAAAAAAAGGCAAATACATCAACCCAATGAATAAACATAAGTCCTCACCTAATAACATTTCCTCTCAGACGGACGGTCCGAAGACGACTCGATCTTTCCCCGGCAACTGCAATCCACCAACACCAGTCTCCTCCGGCTCGAACGTGTCCGTCATCTTATTAACACCTAACAACAAACAAAAACCTCAATGCCAATGAGCTTATGAGATATAAGCCGAAGCAAATAAGATCATAAGCCCAAAAAAAATAAGCTTAAACAACCACGTACTCCCTGCCTAGGCCAATTACTCGCTGCCACCTAGGGAGATTTGCAACCTTAATTTAAGCTTTTTCAGAACCCAATAACTTATTAAGCTACTTTAAATAAGCTTACCCAAACACCCCCTAAATCCCGTATTACTATAACACATAATAGTCCAACCAATTTATATAATAAACAAATTATCACAACCAATTTATATAATAAACAAATTACACAATTTTGATTATTGACACATATAGCCAAACACAATTTTTTTGCAAGAAATAGAACGTACCATAGTCGGTTTGGTGCCGGATCATTTGCAAAGTGTAAAAAGTCTTTTGATGCTGACACGTGTCCCTCCTTCTTTTTCCCTCAAGGATATGACTGTAACCACCTTCCGTTAGATGTAGAAGATGATGAGATGCCCATAAAAACACATTTTCCGGTGGTTTTGTATGGTCGGAAAATGTGAAAAAGAGAACTGTCAGGTGATGAACAAAAAGAAAAGTGAGAGTGGAAGCATTGGGAGTGGGTTAGAAAATTTTCAAAATGTTGTGCATTATAAATTGGGTTAGGTTATTTTGACCCCTTATTATTTTTGAAATTTTTTTATTATTTTTTTTATTTTTATAATTTTATTTATATCAAAAAAAAACTATAAACTTGAAAATGCGGAACTAAAAATATAAAGTTTAATAAGTCAAACGCTTAAAACTGTCAAAAATACGAAACAGAAACTGACAACAAACTGTGTTATACTGAAAAAAGAGGACAAAGGGAATATTATGATGTGACATCATAGGGTTTCAATGTTGTATCCCTATCAATTTTGTTAATTTATGTAGTATTTAATTACTGTATATACTTTGCCTCCTTCGTATTTATGTTGGAAATTGTTTTAGCATCTTATTTATTTTTGTACAAGATAAAGTTGTTTGTATTAACTCTGTGTTTGTGTTTCTTTTGGTGTACAAGATAAAGTCTACTTGTGTTGGCAACTAGTTGGATTTAGATTTATGTATGCTAAATGTACAAGTTTGTTAGCACATGGTATAAGTTGGTTTTAGTGTGGTTATATTTATTAATGTTTTGGTTATGTAAATTGGTACTTTGATCGCTTAGTCATGTTGTACATCGCTTTTCTAGCAAAAAAAATTATTGTTCATCAATAAAAATGTTGTTCAACAATAAAAAAAGATGTTCATCAGTTCTGTTTAATTTTGTTCATCAATAAAAAGAAATGTTCATCCTTAATAAAAAGTGTTGTTCATCAATAAAAAAATATGTTCATGTGTTCATCAATATAAAGTATTTGTTCATCAACGTCCGCCGCTGTCACAGTCAAATGGGTTTGCTGTGGTGGTAATGGTGGTGGTTTACGGTGGGTTTCGATGGAGACGATAGCTTTGGAGGAGTCGTCGAGTGAGATTGGGTAGTGATTCAAAAGGATATGAGAAAATGGATGATGCATATTGACAGTAGCAAATAAGGTGTTTAATTTTGTATATTTTTATGTAACAAATCTTTGAATTCTTGTTATAAATGGAAAATTTAATGATTTTCAATGTTGGAGAGTTGATTTGGTGATGTAATTAGTAATGCATTTGGGGTTGTTTTTTTGTGTGCATATAAGGTGTTTGATGAAAAGTCTGTGAAGGTTTTTTTATTATAAAAATGTGTGATTTTTGGTGTTTGAGATGTGTTTTGTGTGATTAAGAAGTGTGTCAAGTGAAATTTTATAAAAGGTTTTTGAAAAGATACATCTTCATAATTTATAACTTATTTATTTTGTAAAAAGGTGTAATTTTCAATGTTAGTCACATTGTTCATCGCTTTTAAACAAAAAATATCGTTCATCGATTATTTTCTCTAATCAACGCTTTTGAAAAAATATCGTTCATCGCTTAGTTTTATAATGTTCGTGATTTTCAAAAAATAATGTTCAACAGTTAGATCACTTGTTCATCGGTGTTTTTAAACAAATAGTATTGTTCATCAGTTTCCGAATAAAAAAATCATGTTCATTAGTTAGGTCACAATCAGTCTTGTTCATCAGTTAGTCTTTTTCATCAGTATTCTAAAAAAAATAGTAATATTCATTAGTTCATCAATTATTTTTTATATTGTTCATCAGTTATTTTTTATAGTGTTCACAATTATATTTTATAATGTTCAGGAGTTCTTGAAAAATTAATGTTCATCGCTTATTTTGATAATGTTCATCGATTCAAGTTAGTATTGTTCATCGCTTAGTATTGTTCATCGGTTCATAAGTTATTTTTGAAAACGTTCATCGCTTATTTTTATAATGTTCAGATTTTGAAAAATTACCTTCATCGATTATTTTTATATTGTTCATCGCTTATTTTTGATAACGTTCATCGATTATTTTTATAACGTTCATCGGTTTCAAACAATAACGTTTATCGCTTATTTTTATATTGTTCACCGATTATTTTTACAACGTTCATCAATTATATTTGATAACGTTCATCAGTTATTTTTGATAACGTTCATCAGTTATTGTTCATCTTTAACATGTAATATCGCACTCATATCATATCGGATTTAGGTGATTCATATTTTGGGTAAAAAATGGTCAAAAGCCTACAATTTTCATGTTTTAAGTTTTGTAAAATTTGGCTTTTAAACTAGTCAAAATTAGAGCCAAAAATGCCAAAAATTTCAAGAAAATCAATATCCACTCAAAAAGTTGGCAAAAAAAGTTGAGATTCATATATCATAATGCATACCAAATTAAAGATAATTAAATTTAAAAAAATATTTTGAAATCGGTTTTTCATAAAAGTTTGTCGTTTAAAAGTTATTTACGTTTGAAGTTTTGGGGTGGAATAAAAAAATGAGTTAAAAGGACCAAAATGCCCCTAACCAAATTTAATAAGAAAAAATGAAAAGATTGGGACACATGGCACTCAATGATAGGCTTTTTAGACTTTATATTTTTTCAATTTGCAAGATATCTCAACTCAAGGTGGTTTTGGTGTGAAATGATACAATGAAAAAAAAAAAAAAAAAAAAAGTAAAGTAACTCCCAATACCGTCTTCCACGGGTTATGGGTACCCAATACCGCTTCCGGTGTTTGGGGAAGGTTAAGATATAGACGACCTTACCCCTACCTAAGGTAGAGGCTGCTTCGAGCTTCTACCAAGGTAGAAAGGACCTCCGACCTTTTGTAAGGAGTGAGGATCGAACCCTGACCTCTCGGTTGAGAGGCAAGGGGTTTTCCAACTGATCCAACCCTACTTGTAAAATGATACAATGAAATGATAATAATAATAATAATAATGGATTGGAAATGTGGGGTGGGATTGGAAGGTCGAGATTAATGGGTGTGTGTTTGGTATGCTGCCATGAATGACAATGGGTATGAGTTTGATAGTAGTGGTGGGTCCCTCATCTATGAAAGATCCATACCTAGCACTCTTGATGTATATGGAGTATTGGATTATATTTATCATTCATTACCATAGTGGTGGGTCCTCTCATCTTAAACAAACACCTTTAATTACTTTCATAGTCATAGTGTCATTCCCATAGTGGAATACCAAACTCACCCAGGGACGGAGCCAAACACAAATATGACTGGGTGCACAAATTTTTTTGAACCATAATATAAAAGAGTTAAAAAGTTGATTAAAACGAAGATTTCATTAAAACGATAAATAAATGAACATATTACCTTCTAATTAGTGATTCTACGATCTCCCATAGCAAAAAAACGCTTACCTACACCCTCATTTTTTAGTGTATCTGCATAGTGAATATTGTTGATGGACCCGCCACCTAAACTTAGGCCCGGTACACATTCTTGTCTTTTACCGAAACGTGTACAAAAAGAAATGCTTGACAACCCCATCCCGAAATCCGGAAGGTGAATCTGGGAACGTTCTTTGCTTCAAGTAGTCAAAATTGAAAATTTACTTGATTTCGAGTTCATGGACCCGCCACCTAAACTTAACATTCATAACTACATGTATCAACTATGGATATTGGAACAAGTGAAAGCTCTACGAATGGCTCGGGATGTGAGTTATCAGTTACTCGACATCTTGAAAAAGCTCATGATCCGGCTGACATCATGTGGGTCGAATTGGAACGTCATCAGAAAAGCGATATGCTCAGTAACTTCCATAACGCTGCAAAACGTAAAGGGATCATGATACATAAGTATTAGGAACCGGATGTCGTGCCATATGCACCGGACCTTAGCTTTATGTTGCAACATCATGGATGGTATGGCTGCTCTTTGAATAAATATTCGCAAGGATGGGAAAATGGGTGGGTCTAGCGCTTGTGCAATGGGTCAAAACGAGAACATTTTCATAAGGGTGGTAAAAGTAATGTTTTGGTTTTTGGAATAAAACAGTTATTAAGCTTTTAACTTTATTAATCTAATATTCATTTTAGCTTCATACTTCATAAGCTGTTACTGTCTTTTTACCGAAAACGTGTACAAAAAGAAATGCTTGACAACCTCATCCCGTAAATCCGGAAGGTGAATCTGGGAACGTTCTTTGCTTCAAGTAGTCAAAATTGAAAATTTACTTGATTTCGAGTTCATGGACTCGCCACCTAAACTTAACATTCATAACTACATGTATCAACTATGGATATTGGAACAAGTGAAAGCTCTACGAATGGCTCGGGATGTGAGTTATCAGTTACTCGACATCTTGAAAAAGCTCATGATCCGCTGACATCATGTGGGTCGGTTGGACGTCATCAGAAAAGCGATATGCTCAAGAACTTCCATAACGCTGCAAAGCGTAAAGGGATCATGATACATAAGTATTAGGAACGGATGTCGTGCCATATGCACCGGACCTTAGCTTTATGTTGCAACATCATGGATGGTATGGCTGCTCTTTGAATAAATATTCGCAAGGATGGGAAAATGGGTGGGTCTAGCGCTTGTGCAATGGGTCAAAACGAGAACATTTTCATAAGGGTGGTAAAAGTAATGTTTTGTTTTTGGAATAAAACAGTTATTAAGCTTTTAACTTTATTAATCTAATATTCATTTTAGCTTCATACTTCATAAGCTGTTACTGTCTTTTTACCGAAAACGTGTACAAAAAAGAAATGCTTCGACAACCCCATCCCAGAAATCCGGAAGGTGAATCTGGGGAACGTTCTTTTGCTTCTGAAGTAGTCAAAATTCGAAAATTTACTTGATTTCGAGTTCATGGACCCGCCACCTAAACTTAACATTCATAACTACATGTATCAACTATGGATATTGGAACAAGTGAAAGCTCTACGAATGGCTCGGGATGTGAGTTATCAGTTACTCGACATCTTGAAAAAGCTCATGATCCGGCTGACATCATGTGGGTCGAATTGGAACGTCATCAGAAATGCGATAAGTTCAGTAACTTCCATAACGCTGCAAAACGTAAAGGGATCATGATACATAAGTATTAGGAACCGGATGTCGTGCCATATGCACCGGACCTTAGCTTTATGTTGCAACATCATGGATGGTATGGCTGCTCTTTGAATAAATATTCGCAAGGATGGGAAAATGGGTGGGTCTAGCGCTTGTGCAATGGGTCAAAACGAGAACATTTTCATAAGGGTGGCAAAAGTAATGTTTTTGTCTTTGGAATAAAACAGTTATTAAGCTTTTAACTTTATTAATCTAATATTCATTTTAGCTTCATACTTCATAAGCTGAGAACAATTCATATGTTGAATCTGGACTGTCCTATAGTTTGAAATATTGCTTCATTTGGCCCAAATGGGCGCAAAAGAGACTGGAAGATTAAATTTCATTGTGCAATAACTTAATGGTTTTTATAAAAAGGTAATTCGAGTTCATGCAAATTATATGACATATGAGAAAGAACTGATATCGTGCACCTAAAAGGTTTGTACAACATAATGCATGGAAACATGGATGGGTTAGGTAACAGGTCAAAACAGGATCATGTTGAAATGTATCATTTTTAGTAGTGGTTGAAACTGGACACTGAAGAGTATGGTGTATGTTGATTCATTACTGTAGGTTCATCATTGTGAGTAATATTATTAGTCTGTATTGGTTTCTTACCATACATATTTCAACCATCCATTTTTCCACTTCATTTTTTTGTTGTTATAGTAAAATGTTGCAAATATAAGAAAAGATTCATTCGTATACAACCAAATACATGCTTAAACCAGTTGCATAAAATGTCAGCTTTACCTCAGCCAGACACTCGCTCTAAAACTACATATAAGAAAAGTTATACCGCACCCGGTCAGAGTTCGTTTAGGTGTATTGTGTGTATTGGACTGTAATCTATTCCGAAACAAGACCAAGCCATGAATTTACCACAAACTTTAGACTAATCGTTAAAGACTCGTGAATGGCTTAAATGAGCATGGTTCACTGGACTATACCAAAACAAATAGGCACCGAACCAAATGGATTTGCTCTCATAGTATCAGCATTAGTCAATAAGTAGCAAAAAGAAAGTCGCCTACACAAAAAAACAACACCTATTTAAGATAGGCAATTGACTTCAAATCATATTAATACAATCCTATTTGTTCATGCAACATACTTAACCACCATAGACAACATACTTTTGGTCTGGGAACTTTAGATGATCCTTCAACTCTTTTTGCACTTGCAAGAACATCTAATCCTGAAACATAGTAAACTTTGTGTTATTAAAGAAACTGTAAATGAATGACTATTCAAAATGTTAACACTCAAACAAGATACAAGTAGAGGATCGTTATACCTTCTTGTACCATGTAAACATGTAAACTGTATATTTGATAATGATAATAATTGTTACATTTGTTTAGTATATAATGCACAATAATGGTCTTGCTAAACACGTAAACCAAACTAATAAGTGGGCCTTTGAAAGCTTAAAGCTTATCAAATATATATGCTAACAGTGTCAACTATGAATATTGGGAGTGGGAGTCTAACTAATACTGGGTTAAAAATGACTGAGTCCTGGTGGACACACAGCTCGTTAAACTGCTTTTAACATGTGAAGAATTTAGTTGTGTAAACGAAGTTTTAACAATTTTATCTATGCTCTCAGTCCCGTCTATTAATTAGTCCGTAAGCCCAGACAAAAAAAAAAGCGATGATGCACATGGAATGTTTTTGGTGCTTGAATTCGATCATCTCATAATCGTTCTTATTCAGTGATACTTTCTGCAACATTATAAAACATCTCACAATTAGATCAAACTGTACAGGTCACATTACATTAAAACAATGACTTGAAGTAACTAACTCTAACCTGAATCAAACATTTTGCTTCCACTTGAATCATGCTACTTTCTGCTTTTATTTTGTCCACTGCTGGATACACCACCGCCAACGTCATCTTGATCAACGCGTGAGGAATTTTTCCTATCTTCGTCTATAGATTCCATCATAGAGGAAACTTTTGGTCTGGGAACTTTAAATGACCCTTCAACTCGTTTTGCACTTGCAAGAACATCTAATCCTAAAACGTAGTAAACTTTGTGTTATCAAAGAAACTGACGCCTTTAGATGTGTGGTTCTTATCTCGAGGCAGAACAAGGCTACATACATTATATTGGCTTCAATCATGCCCAAATGATACTAAGATGATGTTAACTTATGCATTTATTCATTATCGAAAAAACCCTATTCCCCCAAATAACTAATAAGCACTTAGGCCAAAGCTTGCCCAGCCTATAAGTTGTTTATATAAGCTTAACCAAACACCCCCTAAATCCCATAAGCTCACGAACTCTCATTGATCTACACATGATAATTAGGAAAAATACAAATACATCCCAATGTATAAAGTACCTTTCTTTTTTATACCCAATAGCTTATTAACCTCTTAAAATAAGCCTACCCAGTGTTGTAAATCTCGGGCTACAAAATAATCGGTGATTAGAAGTCGCAAGGTCGTAAGCGAAACCCATCTCACCAAATCTCTCATTTCTTCAAACTTTGACTACCAAACAATTTTGAAGCTAAATTTGGGGATTTTGTTTAAATTGAGGAATTTAATAAAGGGTTCTTGTTTATTGGTGTTAAAGCAAAGACCGAGTGGTGGTGGTCAGTTCGGAGATGGTGGTGGTTGTTAGATATTGTTTGAAAGTGATAATGAGGACCCAAAACAATTACAAACAAATTTCAAACTAAAACAAAAGAAGACCGATGCAAAAACATACCCCATAAGTTCGGATATTAAATCCACAAATTAAAGCCTAAGGATGACAAGCTAGCAAAGCATTACGTCACAAAACCAAGACCCATAACTCAAATCCATGTTGCCATATGTATACTGGTATAAAAATATAGCAGTCAGGCACCCAACTAATAACATAACAAAAAACAAAAGACTTGAATTGCCTAACTAAAGCAGAAGACCAAAACTTGCTAGACCAACGCTAAACCACGTAAGTAGAAGCGCATAATATTTGTTTGTTGAACCCATCGTTGAATCCACTGTCTCGCCAGATGATCATTTTATTCTTGCCAAACAGAAACCGTCCTTATGAAGATAGATAGCTTATCCCAAACACACTGTATCAGAAGATAGAAAAGCTTGTGAAGATAGATAGCTTATCCCAAACACACTGTTTAAACCTTTATTCCAAACACCAGTTAGCCATGTAGCAACTTTTCTCCCACATCCTAAAGAAACCACTCCTCACTCTTCACATAATCCCATTCATGTCTTATAAGTTTGATTTCTTCACATTAAGGGTCATAAGTTTCCATTTAATATGGGTTATCGGTACCCAATACCGTTTCCGGTGTATGGGGGAGGTTAAGATGTAGACAGCCTTACCCCTACCTAAGGTAGAGAGCTGCTTCAGTTCTACCAAAGGTAGAAAGGACCTCCGCCTTTTGTAGGGAGTGAGGATCGAACCCCGACCTCTCGGTTGAGAGGCAAGGGTTTACCAACCGATCCAACCCTACTTGTTAATCTCTTCTTTCAATACCTTTAGAAGAGTTTCATCATTTCTCTTCAAGTCCTGACATATGTTGTAAACACAAGCACCAGTTCCAATTCTACTAAAATATTGTAGCCTCCAGTTGCAAACTTTCGACTTTCTTAGTCAATTAAACTTGAGCTATACCAGGTTTCATGATGAGGTGACGGTTCTGAACGGTCTCAATAATCCCTATCATCATTATATCTCCTTGAGACCGCCCTACCTTCACGCCTATCATATTCTGGTGAATCACGCCTAGAACGCCGATGATCACCACTTTTGGAACTTCTAGATGAAGGAGTAACACACTGCAACATCCGAGTACAAACTCGATATTAGATTAGGTATGGACGCAAACCCGATATACCATTCATACTCAAAATACAACTTTGATTGCTAGTTGCAGATACAAAAGTTTCATCATGTTAACAAGATTAGAAACATTATCTGAAACACCCAAGGTACTTTAATGTGAGGTTGCATATCTAGCAGATCGTTCTTCTTTAGTGATACTTTCTGCAACATTAAAAAACATCTCACAATTAGATCAAACTTAAGATAGGATATAAGTGGAGTGTACACCAGAAAAACTAATGAACCTTGCAACTTTTATAACCAAACTTCAGAAGATAAAGTCTTTAGATATGGTTCTTATCTTGACACGTAACAAGGCAACGTACATTATATTAGCTTCAATCATGCCTAAAAGATACTAAGACGTCATGTATATGGATAACCATATGCTTAACTTATCTAGTTATTCATTATCGAAAACCCTTATTCCCCAAATAACTAATAAGCACTTTGGCATAAGCTTGTAAGTTCTTTATACAAGCTTACCCAAACACCCCTAAATCCCATATTCTCATGATGGTATCCCTTGCACAAGCGCGCTTTACGATAATTAGGAAAAAGAAATACATTCCAATGTATAACACACTTTGACATAAGCTTTACCCAAACACCTTCAATAAGCTTTTTAACTTTTTTTATACCCAATAACTTATTAACCTCTTAAAATAAGCCTACATAGAGTAGTAAAACTCGGATCACAAAGTGATCAACCATTACTAGCTACAAGGCCAGTGACCAGGGCGAGTTGAGCAGAATCGGCCAAAAGATTCAATTTGGTCACGAGTTGGTCAGCTTGGTGCTAACTCGACAGATCGGCTCGATGTATTTTAACAAGTGTGTTAAAGTTTCTAAACATATACTTCTAGTGTCCATGAACATTTATATAGTCCTTTAAACATGTCATACGCTTATACATAGCTTCAAAGCTTATATATAAAAATTCCTATCTAAGACTATGAGTACTCCCCGCCTAGGCCGATAACTCACTACAAGCAAAACAGGGGGCAATATTTGCCTTCGATCATGCCCACAGTATACTAGGGGGACGTTTAGGTAAGGTAAGAGTAAATAAAACTTATGCATTTTCGAAATACCCCAAACTAAAGGAATCAGCTTATTACCTTACTCATGCCCTCAAAAATACATAAGCCCTTTAAAATAAGAAAAAATTCAATAAGCTTTTTTGCTTTATTAAAACACAATAATTACGCTCTTTAACTAAGCTCATCGAAACACCCCCTAAATCCCAATGATTCCCATGGCAGCTATCTCTCATACAATATCAAATTTCTCTAAATAATTATGACTCGATAACAAGGCTACATACATTATATTGGCTTCAATCATGCCCAAATGATACTAAGATGATGTAATGTATCAGGATAACCTTGTGCTTAACTTATGCATTTATTTACTATCGAAACACCCCTATTCCCCCAAATAACTAATAAGCACTTTGGCATAAGCTTACCCAAACACCCCCTAAATCCCATATTCCCATGACAGTTATCTCTCCCACAAACTCACGCTGCTTTATACATGATAATTAGGAAAATTACAAATACATCCCAATGTATAAACCACATTGACATGAGCTTACCCAAACACATTCAATAAGCTCTGTACCTTTTTTTATACCTAATAGCTTATTAACCTCTTAAAATAAGCTCGGACTACAAAGCAATCGGCGATGACAAGCCACAAGGTCAGTGACTAGGGCGAGTTGAGCAGAATCGGCCAAAAGATTCAATTTGGTCAAAACCTGGTCAGCTCGATGCTAATTCGTACAAAACTCGGTTTGAAGTGTTTAAACAATTGTTTTAATGTTTTCAAACATACTTTTTGGTTCTAAGAACAATACTATGGTCCTATAAACATATCATACATATAATTTCAAAAGTTGTACATAAAAATTCCGATACCCCCACGTACTTACCGCCTAGGGCCATATACTACCGCCGCCTAGGAGATTCAAAACTTAATTTCACTTTTTCAACCCAATAACCTATTAAGATACTTTAAATCATGTACAATCATATTAGTATAACACATAATACTCAAAAAAAAAAAAAAAAAAAAAAAGGCAAATACATCATCCCAATGTAATAAACAAAAGTTCTCACCTAATAAACGATTTCCAGCATCACACACGCATTTAATCATATTCAACTCCACCAATCTCTCATTTCTTCAAATTAGAGGGTTACTATTTTATAAAGTTTGGGGATGAATTTTCATTTAACTCCAGCTGCCTAAAAGTCAAGATCTATAAAGTTTGTGTGTTTACATCGATTTGTGTGTGTCGATTTTGTATATTTTTTGTTCGTTTTAATGTGAGGGAGCTGGTTATGATTTTGTGTTATGTGGTGTTTAGATCTGGATTGGTGTGAGGGTTTTTAGAAGAGTAAATTGCAAAAATCGTCCTTGTGGTTTGGTCAAATTGCACGTTTCGTCCTTGTGGTTCATTAAGTGCAAAAATCGTCCGGATTTGGCACTGTTACGTTTACTTTTGGTCCTCCATCATTGCAAAAACCGTCCTTGTGGTTTGCCAAATTTCACTGTTGAAGGACCAAAAGTGCACGTAACAGTGCAAAATAAGGACGATATTTGCACTTATTGATTTACAAGGACGAAACATGCAATTTGACCAAACCACAAGGACAATTTTTGCAATTTACTCATTTTTTTTTAGATCAAGAGTGATGTTGGATTTGTTTTTTTTGTTTGTGTGTGTTTGGATAGGATCGTGGTTGTTGATGCGTGTGTCCGTGGTAATGAACCAAAAACAGCCCACACGGTGGTGGTGGCCGGTTAAAAGAGAGACACTTGAAGAGACCAAAATACCTATTTAAGTAATTAACTCTTTTAATTATAACTGGACACAAGTGGGCCCAATAAGCTTAAACGGTCATATAGCCTAACATTGAAGGTTTCAACAAGTTTCGTTGGTTATATTAGTATGTTTGAGAGTTCGTTACCTAACATTAGAAATTTCTGAAAGTTCATGGTGATCAATATAATTAACCCTTTATTTATTTCAGTTTTAATCGTGATTAATGATTCGAATATGTTGGATTTTTTATTTAGATTATTGTTTTCATGTTATGATTATTCTGGATGTGTTTGGCTATGTTTGAGTTAACAAGAAAACCACAAGGGTGGTTGTTTTGTTTGGTTCGGTTGAGGTCACAATGTCGTTAAGGTGTCAAGTGTGCTCGTTTGGTTCTTATGTGTCGAGTGTGTTTGTTGCTAATCGGTTTAACAAAAATGAAAACGAATAAGGTGATTTGAATCATGTTTCCTAGTTAAATAAAATGAAAGCGTGTTGCGTTTGTAGTGAGATTGAATGTTTCGGCGTACGACACCAAGGGGTGTCAGGTTATATTTGTTATTTTGGTTGAGTGAGTTAACAAGGGAGGTGAATTTGAAATGCTTTTGCAAGTATAAAATTTTGTAGTGATGTCGTATGTAAGTGAGTGTGTTTTGGACCAAAGTCCATTAAGATGCACTTGTGTTTGGAATTGTGTCTTGGGCCGAAGCCCATTAGACTTGTTTGGGTTGAGTATGTTTATATGTATGTGTTCGTGTTTGTTTTATAAAATAATATGTGCAATTAATTTGCGTTTATTGAACTGTCGGACTAACGTTATTTAATGTTTTGACTTGGTGATCTTTGGTACATTTCGAGAATTCAATTGGGATTATTACTTTGGATTTGAACAGCACGGATTGTGACTGACTTTTGGACATACATTGAATTGATACTATTTGGACAATTGGATTATATTGGACATTTTGGACTAGAGACGGATGAAAATATTAGCCTCGTGATGAATTTAATATACTAGACTCGTAACTGACTGATGTGTTGTTTAGTATAGGTATATTTGTGAATTCAAATTTTAATATTTATATTTAGCCGACTTAACATCTAACAAACACTAACGAGGAAAGAGATGGCGGTGGTTGTTAAAAATTGCTTGAGAAAGTGATAATGAGGAAAGAGGTTGTGGGGCTCTTTTATTTGGTTACTTGTAGTATAATACATGAAGAGACGAAAATACCCTTTTAATTAATTATCAACATAGTCAAACTAACGGTGCCTGTTAAAATTTGATCAAACTTGGAACGAATGTTTAACTTTTTTACTGAATTCAATACTTTAAAAAATTAAACCAAAAGTGTAATACTCAACAAACCAAAACAATAAAAAAAATGTAGGAAACTCTTAACTGAATTAAACCTAGAACGAATGTTTAACTTTCTGACTGAATCTGAAACTTTTTAAGAACGCTAGACCCGAACAAATCACAACGATAAAAAATGTAGTTAACTCATAACTGAATTCAAACCCTAAGAATTGATGAATTGATCGGTATGGTCGATGTTTTTAATCATAGGTCGTATATAATTTAGGGTGCTTTTTAATTTTATACAAGTTAAAGGGTTAAAAGTTTAAAATTGTGATAAGATAAAGAATAATAAACATTAAAACATACAACAACAATACCCAATCACGTCGAAGTGAGTTATATGGAGGTCTCTAATGAATATAGATAGTTACTTGATGAGTGTCTAAATACTCATCATTTTCGTACCATTTAGAATGCCAAAAACATCTGAAAACACTCAGAAATGCATCAAAATAATGAAAATATCACAAATAAGTGTTTTATGTGTTTTAAATGCAAAAATACCAAAATCAGATGAAAAACGTATCAAATTTGCATAATTGGCAGTTTTAGTCCCTCAACTTTACAAAAGTGTCATTACTCTAGAAGTGGTTAGTTACTCCATTTTTTAATTAATTTTTAGGGTTTCTATTATTTGTAGTTAAAACACCAAAATTGTTTTCGATTAATCATTTCTTTTTGGGTATATAGATTGTTGCAGGAAACAGCTAGAGTCAAGGGTTTATATAGTTAAAGAGCTTGATAGCTGAAGTAGTTAGGTGGTACAATTTTGATTTACATTTGTAGACATGTGGGGTTATTGATTATCTTTGTTTTAAAAGGTGATAATAAAATTTGTCTTTTTTTAGCTTATTTGATTTTTACCTTATAAGCTTATCACGTTAAGAGGTGATAATAACATTACTCTTTTTTAACTTATTTGATTTTTACCTCATAAGCTTATTGGTAGTGCTCACGTCAAATCAATAGCTGTACGGCCAAAAATATGTGAGCTTATCAAGGGTACACATGTATACACCAAGAGAATCTTTATTAATGTAATTGATATATTTATTTTATATTTATTAATTATATTAATATGATTCACCAAATAATTTAACGGTTGTTAGTCGGTTTGATGAATAACTAACGTTAAGCTTATAAGTAATATTGTATTGTATATATTAGTTATCTAAGGACCAAAAAGCAAAGTGGAAGCTTCTAGATAAGGGGGGGGGGGGATAGTGTAATCCTTAAGGGATTAGGATTGGAAACTTGTTCAACAAGTTACAAGCCTATATAATGAACACCCGAGGTTCATTATTCACTAATCATTCAAAATCCTAAACACTAAAGAAGTTGACACCCCCTCTACCTTAAACCCTAACCGACCGGCAATTAAACAAACCCTTAGGGTTTCGATCGACATTCAAGAACAAAACACAACATACTAGCATCCTAATGTTCTACCGTGACGTGTAGTGTAGAGAACAACATACTTTGGTTGTTATTGTTTTTCAAACCGGTGAGAAATCAAAACCCATCTCACCAAATCTCTCATTTCTTCAAACTTTGACTACCAAACAATTTTAAAGTTAAATTTGGGGATTTTTTTTTTTTTTTTTTTTTTTTAAATTGAGGGAATTTAATAAAGGGTTACGGTTTCGTTGTTGTTAGAGCAGCAGGGTGGTGGTGGTTGTTAGAAATTGTTTAGAAAAGTGATAATGAGGAAAGATGTTATGGGGCTCTCTTATTTTGGACTATATTACAAAGATGGTCCCTGTGGTTTGCGTTGACTTTCACTCTTGGTCCTTTGACTTTTTTTTGCATGTACAGTCCTTAACGCCGAAACCCTTAACATTCATAGTCTTTTGCCGAAACGACGTTCAGTTTGACCGTTAAACACCCCTCATGTGCAAGCCATGTGAGGGTAAGATAGTCATTTTAGTCACTTCTTTTCTTCCTTATCATCTTCTTTCTTTCTTATCATCTTCACTAACAAACCCCAAGTTCCACCACCATTATTTTCAGGCCACCTCCATGAAATTCCGACCACCTCAATTAAACACCAATACTCCTTGATTCCGGTATAAAGGTGTCGCGGCTGCTTCCTTGTCTTCCATGTGGTTCCTAGCCTCCGTCTTTTAATCAGCCGAGGATACAATGACCAATGTGCGATGAGAAGTCGATCATGACAATCTATGCAAATTTCTTAAAAAAACATACAATACAAAATTAGCCAACATATATTGTTATGGTTTCTATATATGAAGTGTGGTGCCATTACTTAAATGGTAATAATGGTTGACATTAACATTAAAATTCAACCTCCCTGTCAAAATCCACAACAACAAAAAAAACATACACAAGAAAACAAAACTAGACACATAAACCTTTGATATATTGCACAAGACAAACTTGATTTTTCAATTCAGTACAATTAAAATCCACATTTCCACAAAGTTAGTGGTGATCGAGGCTTAAACGCTCCCATCGCACAATTGAACTCAGTTTAACATTATTATTGTCTACAAAATATGGATTTACCAAACCACTCACTTTTGTGCTCTCAATGCCTCGGCCTCCCAATCTGTTTGAACAAGTACCGAATGCAACACAGAAACCAAAACGAAATCACCACAACCCACCACCACCGACTGACCAAATCACCAACTCATCACCACCAAACTAACACCACCGACCCACCAAAAACCATCACAACATCACCACCGACACACTAAACCCCACCATGACATCACTATCAGATCCAGAAGAGGAGATATATGTAATATGTGTCGTTACTGCACATAGAAAGTTCAACCCTCCTCTTCCTGTAGGTTATTATGGAAATACCTTGGCTTTACCTGGTGCCACTTCCACAGCTTATATAAAAATTAAAATTGTGATTGTTCATATGGGGGTTTGATTTTTGTTAGTTTAGTTGATGACTTAAGGTGTTCATTAGTGGTTTATATATGTATGCACATCAACTGTTTGTTTTTATGCCTCAATGAAATAGATTGTTTGGGGTTAGTGCCCAAACTTTTTTTTACATTGTTTTAGAAGCTTACAAAATTGGCGCAAAAGTCTATCTCTATTAATACGTAAACATTTGTTTTACTTTACCCAAAGAAAAAGTATATCTCTATTACTATATAAACATAACCCCAAATTGACCAATTCCTAATTAAATGGGTCATAGTTGCTACCTTAATTATGTATATAAAAGATGTGGTATTTAAAGCACTTAAATCATATAAGAATCATTGTTATGTAGGTATTCTGACGTAAAACCATTCATTTGAAATTCGACCCGAGAATGCTTCTAAAGATGGGTCAATGGGAATTGAAATATTAAGTGCACCCCATATACATGAGGATATTTTCTTTGTATGCTGAAAAGAACGAATGATAATTTGTTGTCTCCGAAGGACTTATTGGAGTAGGAAGTATGAACAGCCAACGACCCTCCAAGATCCGCAACTTAAGAATGCAGCTTTTCTCTACACTATACTCCAAGCAACAGAAGGTTTGCCTTGAAGTATGTTCAAGGTATGGCTTTTGTCTTTATGTTTTTAGTTATTCACCTATTTTAGTTAGAATTTCACCCAAAAATTCCAAGGGATTTTGCGGCGATATGTTGGCAAGTTAGTTCGCAGAACCTAACGAAAACCACGTTTGAGTGAACTTTAGTGGTGTGGGCTTAATTTGACACGTATAGTTAATGGCTTGGTTAATTATTTGTGGTTTTGGAAAGGGTTAGTTCGGTTTGGACTTTTTTAGGTTGAATGAATGACGTTTGCATTAGCATACCCTTATGAATATACGCACTTCCAAATATTTAGTGGATGTCTTCAAAAAAGAACAAATTCTTTGATTGAACAGATAATGCAATTTAACAATCAACCTCTAAGCGTCATTTAACATCCAGCACTAATGTTATTTCCAACGAATCAATAGCATCTTATTGACTATCAAACGAGTCATTGGTTTAACATCAAAGTTGTGAACATCTTTTGTCATTTTTACTTGATTTTATACTGCATGTAATTTTATACGTATTCTAATCATCCAAGCTGCTCCAGTTTCGAATGAATATTTAAAGGTAAAAATAACCTGAATCGAATAACTTTCTTGATGGCATACCTTTAGTGTATACTAACTTTGTCCATGTTCATTTGGAAGGAAAAGCTAAGTGTGATGATTTTATGTTGCAAGTATTTGTGTTGCAGTATTTGTTTATTGTACAGTCAGATTCGCATTTAGGTTTTTCAGTTATTATCCATTTTTCAGGTATTTGTAACGAAACGACATCCACTCTTTCCAGAGTTACATCTCGAAAATCTACAATAAATACAAGTAATAAAGGCAAGTCATTCTGAATTTCATAAAATTGATTGTATTTAGACAATATTGCATTTGTATTAACAGTTTTGTTGTCCGTCTTAACAGATAGTCCTCTTTGTGATGTGCCCGAGTTTGAAAAGAGTAAGATGACACTCATAAGACGCGTGCCATTTGCTGACTAAAAGTAAGTAACCAGATCTTCCAAACTTGCTCTCAGAAAATTTATTACTTTTGGAACAATTTACATGAAACGGGTCACTTTTGGTTAGTTTTTATATATAATAGGTCAAACGGGAAATAAATAAAATGAAAAGCAATAAATTACAAGAGAACGGGTTGAAGAAGTCCAATTGGTGGTTTGTGACTGGTGAACAGGGTATTTGGATACAGTGAAATTTTTAGTTCTGTGACAATGAGGAAAATAGGTGTTTGGATTCTGGGATAGTTTACTATGGTTTTACTTCTGCGAGAAATCATTCTATGAATACGTTATACATGTGCGTTATATTAAATCTATCAACTTCGTATATCTGTATCAGGTTTGAGAATCGTGATCAAAAGTAGTAGCTTGGTTAAGCATTAGCTCGGGCCAGAATATTGCCTAATCTTCACGTTTACTTGAAACTATTAATGTAGTAGCATTATTAAGGAAGTGGTGAAGTAGATGAACTGCTTACTACGTGAACTCTTGAAGGATGGAATGCAATAAGGATGAAGCCACAAGGGAGAAAGAAATCGTTGAATGTAAAGGGTGCCAAGAAATTTGCTTTAAAGGCCCAAAATTTGTTTCCTGGTCTCGAGGGTATTTCCCAACTATTAGCAGTTCTGGATGTGCATGTTGCTGCCGAAAACAAAGTAAGTGGTGAATCGGATTATTATGTGATACTTGGTGTGAACCCATTAGCAGATGATGATACTGTGAAGAAACATTATAGAAAACTAGCTTTATTACTTCATCCCGATAAGAACAAGTCTATAGAACAAGTCTATAGGTGCAGAAGGGGCATTTCAGCTCGTTTCTCAAGCATGGAATCTGTTATCCGATAAAGATAAAAGATCGGCGTATGATCATAAAAGGCATGCTCAGTTTTTGAAGCAGAGGGTTCCTCAGAACGGTTTTCACAATCTCATGAAGAGTGTAGCTGCCCGGACAGCTGGTTCTGATGCGCAGACAAAGGTTACAACTTCTCAAAAGAAGGATAATACTACTGCTCAGACGAAGAAAAAAACGAAGACTCAAAAGGATGAGACTAATGGGACTACCAAGACGGTTCCCACTTCAGTTCCTTCATCCTCCAATGAACAGATAGCTCCTGAGAGGTCAAAGGTCAAAGGTTCTCGAAAAAAGAATAATGTTAACGGACTACCAAGACGGGTCCCACTTCTGCTCCTGCATTGTCAAATGAACAGATAGTGCCTGAGACGATGCCTGGGCCTTGTTTAAAAAAGGATAAAGTCAATGGGACGACCAAGACGGGTCCCACTTCTATTCCTTTACTGGTTACTAAACAGATGAAGACTAAGACGTTTTGGACTGTATGCATGAGATGCAAATTGCAGTATGAATTCTTGAGAAAGTATTCAAACCGAAATATGTTATGCCCCACTTGTTATGGACCGTTTCACGCGACTGAGATTCCACCACCAAATATCAATGCTTCTTCAGAAGTTGCGGGAATTTCACAAGGAATGGGAAATAACATTTCAGCCCCAGAAACGTGTAAGATAACGGGTATTGAGGCTGGTAATGGTACAAGCTCCAAGCGGGGTCCACTAAAAAGGGATCGAGAAGAAGCTGGACTAGACACTAATATAGAGGAAGCTTTGAGAAATAAGATCGCTAAAAAAGAAGCTCAATCCGCATCTAAGAAAGTCAAATCTGTTAAAACAAAGCCAGACATTAAGGGGTTTGATGCAATTAAGGAAACAGGGCCTATCAAGAATCACCTTATAAAGAAGGCGACTACGGAAAGAGTTCAGAGGCCGTAAAAGTTGCTGACATGGTAAACGGCTTCTCAGAGAGTAACGAGGCTGACGTACCAGATCCAGATTTTCATGATTTCGATATAGAAAGAAGTGAAAAATGTTTCAAAGAAGGTCAACTCTGGGCTGCTTATGATGATCGTGACGGGATGCCTCGGAACTATGCCATAGTTCACAAAGTAATTTCTTTGAACCCGTTTAAGATGAAAGTATGCTGGCTTAGCTCAGAACCTAACAAGAAACCACTTCCTTTTCCTGGGTTCCTGGAAGCATTCGGTGAGTTCCAACCGGGAAAGCACGAAACCGTTACCTCTCCTAAATATTTCTCACACAAAGCTAGCTTTACAAAGCAGACAAACGGTAACATTCGTGTTTTCCCTAAAAAGGGAAGTGTTTGTGCTTTGTACAAATACGATTACACACCAGATACGATCAAACATACTTATGAACTTGTGGAAGTTGACGAGTCCAGTGAAGAAACAGGCGTTACCGTCACGCCACTAGTCAAAGTTGCAGGATTTAAAACAGTGTTTCACCGACATCTCGACAGCAAAGAAACAAAAGTTATCCTGGAAAAAGACTTTCTTAAAATATCGCATCATATACCTTCATACTTGCTCACGGGTCAAGAATCTGCAAGCGCTCCAAAGGGTTGTCTACACCTCGACCACAGCTATTCCTCGAGTTTCTTCATATTTTAGCAGATGTTAAGGAAGCCGATACAATGGATGTCGACAATGGTCCAAGTACGGATGGTGTTTGTTCCATTTAGGTACAAAATTCCTGAACTTGGGAGTTTGGTTTAGTTTGGTTTTGGGTTGTTGGATGGGAAAATAGGTAACATGTAGTGTGCATTATGCAGTTGTAACTTGTGCTTAAAAGGGTTGTACAACTCAGTTTTGTTAGATGTCTGCTGTTATATCTTGACTTTATTTAGAAATGTTTCTTTTGTACTTTTGGAATCCAAACATTGTGATTAAATTGAGTGTAATTTCTTACTGCAATGTTTCATTTGAATGTGTAGTTTCTTACAGCAAGGTTCCAATTTAAGTGAAACACAAAGCTACAAGTCTTCTTGGATGGTATGGCTGCTCTTTGAATAAATATTCGTAAGGGTGGGGAAATGGGCATGTTTGGCGGCTTGTGTAACGGGTCAAAGCGAGAACATTTTTGTAAGGATCAGTGGCCCGAATGTTTTAAGCCCAATATGATTACAAAAGCATGCGTGATATTATATAAGTTGTTTTTAGCCCAATGTGGAAATGTAGTGGTCCTTGGTCTATGGGATGGCAACTGGGTCGGTATGTCAAGGATTGCATTTCCCATTCCGTCCCTATCCCAAGTCCACATCCCATCCCCATCTCCATTGGGAAATAGTTTTGCTTCCCCATCCCCATCGAGTATCGGGATCCACATCGATATCGGGATTTTTAAGTTTCTTAAAATCAACCGATATGTTATCTTTACATGTCTACGTACATATAAGCTGAAATCAAATGAGCTCATAAGCATACATATAAGCCTACACAAACACCCCTAAGATTAGCCCCTGTATCCTCGACCGAGAATTGCAGGTACCTCAACACTAGCATCAACTGTAAACACGCAGCTAATTTGAGACAGTAAACCATAACTTTAAAATGCATATCAATTTCTATATATTAAAAGTGATACCCGTGGGGAGAGATGTTAACAACTTAACGCATAGAAACACACACAGATACAAACATGAATCTTTATAGAAACACGCCCAGTAGATTAGCCACAAACGTCAAAAGCAATCTCAAATCCATATCCTAACAACTGACTCCTATATAGAAAAAGCATCCAAACTCAAAATCTCAAAACCGAAAAGCTAAACATCATAACTCAACAATAAAAGCTAAAGCCGGTTCATATCCTAAATTCATACCACATTTCCTCAACACCAAAATTCACCCCATTTACACACGAACATATGCATCCAACAAGGGTAGTTACACCGTCACTTATCGTCAAATACCAACAAACAGTAAACATCAAAAGCAATCTTAAATCCATATAAAAACAACTCAAATCTTAAAAAAAATTCATAGGCTTAGCAAAATCTCAAAAACCAAAACCCGAAAAATCAATTATTTAACAATAATAAATCTAAGCTCGCAACAACATCAACAAATCTCACCATTGTCTAAACATCAATTACAGCAATATCTAAAAAATAATCAACAAAAACATAAATTCTTGTTTTTTCTTCTATAAACAATCATAAGAATACCTTTCATCAAACATCTCGTCAATACTTAGTGTAAAATGAGCTAATCTATGGGTTTTCACTTTCAAGAACACACATACTTAAAGAACCATAGATTGACTGAAAAGGTTGAAACTTTATGTGAATTTGAGGTGGGGTACGGATGAAAGTTTGCAACTTTAAGCTATAAAAAAAAAAGAGTGAAAAGCTAGTTGAAAATCAATTGCAATCAAATGACAAAAAAAAAAAAAAAAAAAAAAAAAAAAAAAAGTCTTTTCGAGAGAGTTCAATGATATAGATAAAAGCACTTCATAGACCATCGCTTTTATCTATATCGATGAAATGTGTTTGGTTTGTAAGCGGGTTTGGATTAGGATTTGAATTTGGATTTAGATTTGGATTTGTAAAGAGAAAATATAATAGCTTTTATCTAAAACGTAGTAGAGTGTAAACAAGAGAAACTAATCCTTACAGCTTTTATAACCAAACCTAACAAAGATAACGCCTTTAGATATGTGGTTCTTATCTCGAGGTAGAACAAGGCTACATACATTACATTGGCTTCAATCAAGCCCAAAGGATACTAATATGATGTACCGGATAACCTTATGCTTAACTTATGCATTTATTCATTATAAAAAACCCCTTATTCTCCCAAATAACTAATAATCACTTTGGCATAAGCTTGCCCAACCTATAAGTTCATTATATAAGCTTAACCAAACACCCCCTAAATCACATATTCCCATGACAGTTATCTCTCTCTCACCAAATCAAAAAAGCACAAATTAATTAAAAAATTATGCAACAAAAATTAAACAGGTACCTGAAGATGTTGCAACGAATCAAACGTTTTTGGTCATCGTGGTTTGTTGGGTATCTCACATTACCTGAATCAAACGTTTTGACTACCAAAAACCCATCTCACCAAATCTCTCATTTCTTCAAACTTTGACTACCAAACAGTTTAGAAGTTAAATTAGAGGGTTATGGGTTTTTAATTTTTATAAAATTTGGGGATGTTGATTAAATTGAGTTAATTTGTTTGGTGGTGGTGGTGGTGGAGGACCGGTGGTTGTTAGAAATTGTTTCAGAAAGTGATAATGAGGAATAAGGTTGAAGGGTATGTATAAGCCTCAATTTTACTATTTATTTTGACACTTGTCTTTTATAAGCTACTCATATCTATATATTTATATCTATATTACATATAATAGAAAAATGGTCGAATGTGAAAAGTTGAAAAGTTGAATTATTGAAATTGGTCAAATGAGAGAAATGCATAGTGTAATTAATACTTTTATTAAAATACCTCATTTATAATAATTTATTCACATTGTACAACCAATTAAAAGTACATCTACCAAATTAAAAACAACCAATTAAAATACCCCTTACTAAAAAGTACAATTAAATTTTTATAATGTACAATTTAAAGAAGCTACAACATAATACAAAATATAAAATTTTTAAACACACTAATTAAAGATATTTTTAAAACACCCTAAAATGAAAAATACATGTCATTATACATATTATACAAATTAATAAAACACACAAAACTTCATACAAGCTAACAAGTTGATGTTACATATAGTTTTGAAAACCGGACCGGACCAACGTGTTCAATCGGGAACGGTGTTGCCACCGGTTCGGCTAACCAATTAAAGCTATCCAAAACGAACCATAGAGGACCCGTTGAAACCGATACAAACTGGTGAATCAGGTCTCATCGAGATCTATTTCTTCGGTTAATCTTCATAGGGTACCCGCCGCCAAAACGCGCGAGTACCCTACTATATACAAGGTTGCAAAAATCGTGAGTCGGTAGTCGGGCGGTTGACCCCCCTGTAGCTTGTAATCGGTCAAGGCGGGATTAATCGGTGATTAATCGAATTGGCATTTTCGGCAAGTTTTGGGTATTTTCGGCGAGATTTCGGTATTCTAGACAAGACTTTCCTTGAAAATCATCTTGTAACAAATAAAAACATCAAATATAATTTATTAAAACTTGTTCAAGACAAGTTTTGGGTATTCAAACAAGATTTGCAAGTTTCCGCAACTTTGACCACCATTAACGATCGTTGACCGCCATTGACCATTGTTGACCGATTTGTTTGACCCGTTACACAAATCGGCAAGGTTGGTGGCTCAAATAGCACCTAATCGGTGATTAATCGGCCTTGTAGGCATTGTTTTGCAACAATTCTATATATAAAGGAAAACCAAAAGTAAAAGTGAAAAATTGAAACTAAAAGTGGAAATGTTGAAGACATATATTTCAAAAAAACTATTAATACATCGAAAACCGGGTTGACCGGGGCGCTTCAAACCCGCGGGTCCGATTTAATTTGACTTGTTTCGACCCTACACTTCGGGTTAACTCGGTTTAAATCGACTTGTTTTTGACCGAGCAGTTCAAACGGTTGAACCACCGGTCGAACCGGGTTTCAAATTTGACAAAATTATATGAAAAATGATGAAGTAGTTGTGGAACCCGTGACAAATTTGAAAAATGATAGACCAAGTAATTGTAGTTGTTTGTTGTTATTTTGCTT
The DNA here is from genome assembly GCA_022545495.1 of Chrysanthemum lavandulifolium. Lineage (NCBI taxonomy): Eukaryota > Viridiplantae > Streptophyta > Magnoliopsida > Asterales > Asteraceae > Chrysanthemum > Chrysanthemum lavandulifolium. Next base: position 9,352,573 of record CM040241.1, read on the forward strand.
TGACACATGTACGTTGTCATTTGTATAATTTTATTTTAATAAATATTGGTCTTGCACCACTTAAAAGACTAGCATATATGAATCGTCTTTTAAAAGTTAATATATATTGTATAGCACTTTGTCCGGTATATCAATAATGTTATGTAAGTTTATTAGAATCACAAAAATTAAATAGTATCCTTATCTTTAGCGATAATTATTTGTACCCCAAACAAATAGCTTTGAACAATGCTTAAATATTTATGCAAATTGATAGTACAAGATAATCTTATTATGGTGATATTAAATTTGTAAGGTTACAAGTTTAAAAGCCACACACTAAATAATAAACGTTACATGTAAAAAATAGTTAGCACTACCTAAATTCTCGACAAAACAATAAAAAGGTGGTCACACACGTTGACTATACCTCTAAACTACAATATAATATTGTCAACTACATAATCTTGTTGCTTTTGTAATACTTAAATCTATTATTACTATTATCTTATATCGACTCCACATAATTTTCTTGAAAGCGTATATGTTTGCTACTATGCAACCACGCATCAAATTATAGTTATTCGAAAATGATTATCGGCGCTACAAATACAGGTTTGTTGAAAGAAACTTATGGGTCATCAGAAGTTTGCTGAAGCTAGACACCGTTGCGCTAAGCGCGGTACTAAATCTAGTCATAATAAACTTATATAAGCCGACAAGTCTTAAAATAAGCTAGAAAATCGAAGCTTATAAAAATAAGCCCAAATCGACATGTTAAATAAACTTAGTCAAACAGGGCCTTCATCTTTGTAAGGGTATAAATATCCAAACATAATTAATTTTATTTTCATCTTTGTGAATGTATAAATATTCAAATTTCAAATATTTTGTGGAGTGTGTAAAAGTACCGGTTAATTAACTGTCAACATAGTCAAACTCACAATGACTCTTAAACAAGGAAAGAAAGTTTCACTTTTTGACTCAATTCACAACTTTTGAAAAAATTATACAAAAACTTAAATACTCAACAAATCAGAATGATAAAAAATGTAATTCATTATTGGATTAAAACCCTATGAATTGATAGGTATAGTTGATGTTTTGATTATAGATCATATTTAATTTAGGGTGCTTTTAGTCATTTTATATAAGTTAAAGGGTTAAAAGTGTAAAATCATGTTAAGATAAAGGATAATGAACATTACAACGTACGACAACAATACCTAATCACGTCGAAGCGAGTTATGAGGATGTGAGATGTAAACAAGCACACTTCTAAATAAAGATAGTGAAAATGTTTTTGTGTGATTTATGATTGGAGTTTTTGTTTTTAAAATGAAAGTTGAAGGTGCAGTGTAAATTTAAATAAGTTGAAGAATGCAGTGTAAATTTAAATAAGATGAAGGATCAAAAAGTAAGGGTGTTTTTAGCACTACTAAAAAATAATAACGACTCACACTTTTTAAGTATGTTTACACACTTTAAAGTGAGAAGAATAAAAAGGTTACACTAGTATGCGGGTGAGCCAATTAGGCGTAGCAAATATTTTCATACTTTTATGTCAAATCTCTATATTTGACGTGGTGCTCAAAGGTCCATTTTGGTAAACAAATAAAATTTTGCCCATTTTAGCATATTCGTTTTGGTAACTTATTCTAAAGAGAAATGATTGGGGTGCCTAAATGTATGCCTAATTTTGTGCCTAAAATTGAATGGCATTTACTTATTGGTTTGTGAAGCCACTGGTTCCTCATCGGCAACCAACATAATGTCATCGCTATTTCTCATTCTAAAATCTACATGCTATTTTCTAAACACCAATCAACCCTTATACAAAGGGAAGTGATTTGCACATTCCTAATAGTTATTAGGACACTCTTTTTTTGTGCTTCAATTAGTTGTACAAAACGCACATCGTGCTTTATATGCTTGTACTCTGAGTGTCCTAATCAATAAATTAAGTTTGCAAATCACTTCCCTTATATAAAACACAAATGTTATTACTATTATTAGTTACAAAAATCTATAAAAATAATATAACAATAAAACAATAAATAAATAAAAATCAAGTGTCCCATCAAACTATAATTAGTAAATTTTCAAATTTCAATCTCTTTTAATATCCGTACTAAATCTCCATATAATAACGTAATTTCCTATAAATTAATAAAAAATCTCAATAAACAATCCTAAGCATCTCTCTAGGTGTAATACATGGGTTATATAATTAATTACTTAAAGTAGTTGTAATGTATAATCGGATGCAATTCCTCATCACTTCTATTTCAAATTAATAAAATTATAGAGCATCTCTAATGAATAGTTATTACTTTGGATTACTCATGAATGTAGGGTGTAAATGAGCAAAGTCAAGCCGAAATCGCCAAGCTCGAACTCGAATCGATTACTAAACTCGAGCTCGGTCAAGCTTTGGATTTCAAGCTAGGCGGCTCGTCATCTCAAACTCGAGCTCGAAACTCGACTCGAGCTCGATTATTTCCACACTAAGAACAACCTATTCCAGCCGAGAACCAGTAGGAACCAGTTATTCTTGCCAATAACTAGTTAGATCCATCACTACACAAGTAAATCCAAAAAAAAAAGGATTTTGGCGGGAAAATTTAATTTTTAAGGGAGACTAAACGTTAAATTTTTACGCGAGATTCAAATTTTGGTTTAAATGTAAACCGACTAAGAACTAGCTATTCATACCAAGAACTAGTTAGATCGGCTAAGAACCGCTCTTTAGGCCAAGTAGATCCACTAAGAAACGTCTATTCCGTCCAAGAACCGGTGAAGATCCGGTAAAACAAAGTATTATGCGGCGAACCGCTATTCTAGCCAAGAACAAGTTAGATCGAGATAGGAACCGATTATTCGGCCAAGAACCGATTAGATCCACTAAGAACTACCTATTCGGCTAAAAACCGGTTAGAACAAGTTAAGAACCGATAATTTCGGCCAAGAACCGGTAGGAACCGATTAGAACTAGTTAAGAACCGTGTATTCGAACCACGAACCGATTAAGAACCAGCTATTTGACCAAAAATCGAGTTAGATACGAATAGAACATGTTATTCGGCCAAGAACTAGTTAGATCTAGCTAAAGCGCCTATTCCGACCAAAAACTAGTCGAACCGTTAGGAACCGACTATTCAAGTCAAAACAGTAGGAACTTGTTATATCCAAATAAGAAAATTGCTATTCGGCAATAACCAATAAGAACCGATTAAGAACCGGCTATTTTGGCCAAAAACCGTTAAATCGAGATAGGAACCGATTATTCTAGCTTAGAACCAAATAGATCCAACTAAGAAGCGCTATTTTGGCGGGAACGATTAAGAACTAGTTATTCCAACCAAGAACCGGTAGGAACGATTAAGAACCAACTATTCCGGCCAATAACCGATTAGATTCAAATAGGAACCGGTATTCGGCCAAGAACTAGTTTGATCCACTAAGGATGACCTTTTCACGGCAAGAACCGGTTGGAACAAGCTATTCCGGAAATAACTAGTTAGATCCATTACTACAAGTTAAATTAAAAAAGTATTTTGGCGGGAAATTTTAAGTTAAATTTAATTTTAAGGGGAGACAAAACGTTAAATTTTTACGCGAGATTAAAATTTTGGTTTAAATGTGAACCGGCTAAGAACCAGCTATTCGTGCCAAGAACCAGTTAGATCTGGCTAAGCACCGCTCTTTATGCCAAGTAGATCCGGCTAAAAGCGTCTATTTCGGTCCAAGAACTAGTTAGATCCAACTAAGAACCGGCTATTCGGCCAAGAACCGATTAGGCGGCTATTCGCCAAGAAAAGTTAGATCCAGTTGGAACCGATTATTCGGCCAAGAACGGTTAGATCCAACTAAGAACTGCCTATGTTGGCCAAGAACCAGTAGGAACCAGTTAAGAACCAATAATTCCTGTAAGAACAAGTTAAGAACCAGCTATTCCAGCCAATAACCAGTTAGATACAAATAGGAACAAGCTATTTCGGCCAAGAACCAGTTAGATCCAGCTAAGAACTGCCTAATCCGGCCTAGAACTAGTAGGAACCAGTTAGAATCGGTTAAGAACCGGTTATTCTAGTCAAGAACCAGTAGGAACCTGTTAGATCCAGTTAAGAACCAGCTATTCCGGCCAATAACCAATAACAACCAGTTAAGAACCGGCTACTTTGGCCAAAAACCAGTTAGATCGATATTGGAACCAGTTATTCCGGCCTAGAACCAGTTAGAATCAGCTAATGCCTATTTCGGACAAGAAACAGTTAGAACCAGTTAAGAACTAGTATTCCGGCCAAGAACCAGTAGGAACTAGTTAAAACCAGTTAATAAACAGCTATTCCAGCCAAGAAACAGTAAGAACCAGTTAAGAACCAGCTATTCCGGCTAAAAAGGAACCAACTATTGCGGCCAAGAACTAGTTAGATCCAACTAAGAACAACCTATTCCGGCCAAGAACCAGTAGGAACCAGCTATTCTGACCAATAACTAGTTAGATCCATCACTACATAAGTTAAATCCAAAAAAAAGGATTTTGGCGGAAAATATGAATAATATTTAATTTTAGGGAGACTAAACACTAAATTTTCGCGAGATTCAAATTTTGGTTTAAATGTGAACCGCTAAGAACCAACTATTCATGCCATGAACCGGTTAGATCGGCTAAGAACCGGCTCTTTAGGCCAAGTAGATTCAACTAAAAACGTCTATTCCGTCCAAGAACTAGTTAGATCCATTAAGAACCATTTTTACGACCAAAAACCGGTTAAGAACCGGCTATTCTAGCCAAGAACAAGTTAGATCCAAATAGGAACCAATTATTCTGGCCAAGAACAAGTTAGATCTAGCTAAGAACTGCCTATTCCGACCAAGAACCAGTAGGAACCAGTTAGAACCAATTAAGAACCGATATTTTCGGCCAAGAACCAGTAGGAACAAGTTAGAACTATTTAAGAACTGGATATTTCGACCAAGAACCAGTTAGAATCAGTTAAGAACCAGCTATTTCGGCTAATAACCGGTTAGATACAAATAGGAACCAGCTATTCCGTCCAAGAACCACTTAGATCTAGCTAAGAACTGCCTATTTCGGACAAGAACCAGTAGGGACCGATTAAGAATCGGCTATTACAGTCAGAATGAGTAGGAACACAGAAGATCCAGATTAAGAACCGGCTATTACGGCCAATAACCAATAAGAACTAGTTAAAATTGGCTATTTTGGCCAAAAACCGATTAGATGCGATAGGAACCGATTATTCCGTCCTATAACCAGTTTGATCCAGCTAAAGCGCTATTCCGTCGAGAACGAGTTGGAAGCAGTTAGAACCAGATTAAGAACTAGTTATTCGGCCAAGAACGGCTATTCCAAGAAATAAGAACCGGCTATTCGGCCAAGAACCGATTAAGAACCGACTATTCTGGCCAAGAACAAGTTAGATCCACATAGGAACCAGTTATTCCGGCTTAGATCCAGCTAAGAACTGCCTATTCCGGCCAAGAACCAGTTGGAACCAATTAGAACCAGTTAAGAACCGATAATTCCGACCAAGAACCAGTATGAACCCGTTAGAACTAGTTAAGAACAGTATATTCGGCCAAGAACCATTTAGGACCGATTAAGAACCGGCTATTCGGCTAATAACCGATTAGATACAAATAGGAACCATTATTCGGCCAAGAACCGATTAGATCTAGCTAAGAATCGCCTATTCGGCCAAGAACCGGTAGGAACAAGTTATGAACCGGCTATTCGGTCAAGAACCGGTAGGAATCATAGATCCAATTAAGAACCGGCAATTCGATCAATAACCGGTAAGAACCGATTAAGAACCGGTTATTTTGCAAAAATCGATTAGATCCAAATAGAAGCGAGTTATTCGGCCTAGAACCGGTTTAGATCCACTAAGAAGCGCCTATTCCGGCCAAGAACTAGTAGGAACGAGTTAGAACCGATTAAGAATCGACTATTCCACCAAGAACCGGTAGGAACGATTAGAACCGGTAGGAACCGATTAAGAACTAGTTATTCCGGCCAAAAACCGGTAGGAACCGGTTATAACCGATTAAGAACCAACTATTCGGCCAAGAACCGGTAAGAATCAATTAAGAACTAGCTATTTTGGCCAATATCGATTAGATCCAAATAGGAACCAGCTATTAGGATAAGAACTAGTAGATCCAGCTAAAACGACCTATTCGGCCAAGAACCGATTAAGAACCGGCTATTACGGCCAAGAATAAGTTAGATCGAGATAGGAATCAATTATTTCGACCATGAACTAGTTAGATCCAGCTAAGAACGCCTATTCCGACCAAGAACCAGTTAAGAACCGATAATTCCGGCCAAGAACCGGTAGGAACCAGTTAGAACTAGCTAAGAACCGGATATTTTGGCCAAGAACCAGTTAGAACACATTGAAACTAGACACGCAGACCTTGATAGATCTTAAGCACTCGGAGATCGTTAGTGTTGCCTATGTAATCACAAGAAAACTAATAGAAGATCTCTACAACTCGTATTGTAGCGGAAAGTAAATACAAGTTATATTAACTAAGAACTCTTTGATCCTCTATGGATCTTTTGATTAGAAACTCTATGTTTCAAAGGTTATACAAGACTTGAAAATCTTGAAAAGACCTATCTATTACATACTAACATGGTTTCTTATATAGGCAAGAAACCCTAGTGGCGTTGACAAATTACGCTCCTACTACTAAACTAGACTAAGCATGCTTCTAGACAAGCATGCAACTAATCATATTGTTTTGTTCATCATCGTGTTTATTACGAGTAAGCTCTACATGTCTGGCGCCAACCTATACATACGGCGACTTTTTACTCTAAACCGAGCTTATCTCTCCTCGTGGTTCGCACTTTCAAGACAACACAATATCGCTTTATCCCTTCAATAAGTATAACCCGGTGAAACCATTCTTCTTCGAGAATCCATTCGGCATGCTTGGCAGAATCGATGGTTTACCTTAATTCCCAACAATCCTCCCTAAACTGAATTTGACTAAGTTAAGTTCCGGTTTCCTTGATAGATTGATAATATTGTTGAGGATTGTACCAAGTGACAAAAATTTCGAGCAAGATCCTTCCCATATTGTAAACACTTACGAGCTATTGATGGCGAATCTTGAGGATCGACAACAAAGATTCGGAAGAAGAACATCTCTATGATGACCGAGCTGTGAGACACCGGATCTTTGCGACAACATATGACAAGCATGTACATCAAAACATATAAGTTTAATACTATTCTCATCACTTCCGGTGTGTTAACTCACGTGAGAGGTGAATCATTGAAATTAATGGATTTGATGTCTCTTTACCAATAGCCATTACTACCGGAGTAGCCACATGTTTGAGTTCGAAAACTATGGTACATTGATAACCATCGATTTATTGGCAAACCAGCAACCATATAAGCGGATTTGTCTTGTCTTTACACAGCCGCTTGCTCGGGACTAGTCAATTCTTAGAATTGGTGAATTGAGAACCAAATATGGATTCGGTTGCCTTTACCACATGCCATACACATGTGGGCTAGCCAATTCTTGGATTCCAAAGGAATAGACCATGGTGAATTGATGACCATACAACCCTCGACAATGAAGCATGGGTGGTTGCAGAACCCTATGATTTTGAGCAAACCATTACGACTATAAATGCAGTTTGATGTGTCTTTACCAAAGTCGTGCCCTTTGGACTAGTCAACTCTTTGACATAAACAAGGTACATCGGTGAGTTAAAACCATCGAATTGGACAACAAACTAACTTGCATAAAAGTTAGTTTTTGTTTTTTTTTTTTTTTTTTTTTTTTTTTTAACTAATAAAAGTTTATAAAGCGAGCAAGTTTAATAATAAATTGAAAAGGAAAATGAAAACCTAATTTCTATTAAATAAACGCTATCACTACTTTTAAAATGATGTTTTTGTGAGTTTTCTTTTGGTGAAAGTCTTTTAGTTAAAAAATTAGACAAAAATAGACAAATGACATAAATAATGCAAACTAAAAATGAACAAAACTAGATAGTGCGAGAGTACCAAGTGTCACGATATGGATGAGAAAGAGGCCTATTGCGGTTGTTGGAGTTGAGTTTGATCAATCCCACGATGTTAAAGCGGTTGTCTTTCATTTCCCACAAGATCTGGAGGAATTTCCATTTCGACTCGACATCTTTTCCATTAGCCTTTTAGGTAAGGATACTTTCTTCGGACAACATGCATCTGATGATTCCACTCTTAGTTTCAAGGACATGCGCATGCGAGGAGAGGATAGAATCTCCGGGATGTAAGCTTCCACCGATGTGAGTTCTCCCAAATGTAAGATGTTTTGCTATTGGGAATGTGGGAGTTTAACAGGGACTTGAAGATCTCACGGTAAAAACATCCCAGAACCTTGTGGTTCCTTGTTACAATAATAGGTGGAAACTTGAGTGAACAGAGAAAGTAAGTCTGCCCTGTCTATCAAGTGTAGGATTTCCTTCAGAAAGGTGAATTCCATTGAAGTGGAGTCCCTTCGAAGAAGAACATTCAACTGGTCATCCTTTAATTTCCAGGCTATTCCCTCATCTGAATTTCCATCAGGAAAATCAGCAGCAGACCCTTCTATGATGAAAGTTGAGTCATCAGCTTCAAGATTCAAAGGAGATCTTTTGGCCATACTCTTCTTCCTTCTTCCAGGCAGATAAATTTCCCTATAAGGAGCGCTTTCATCTTGAACATTTGTGGTAGGACTTGTAGAGGTAGAAGGAGACTTAGTTGGATCATGAAGTGCCTTCATCCTGTGGAGCATCTGTGTTGCCCTTTTTGTTTTTATTTCTGCAGGATCAGCTTCCTCAATTTTTGAATCTTCTAGTGTGACAACAGGTGTTGTAGATGAAGTGGGGCCGATACATCAAGTGCTTGGGAGAAATGGAATGTGGTTCGTGAGATGGACTCTTGGCGATGGAAGAAGCAACTTGAGATGTTGCTTCAGCGAGAATGACCGGAGATGATTCCTTGACCGGGACCTCATCGGTCTTGAGTCTTTTGGCTTACGGAGAAGCTTCATTTTCAAATCCTTCTTATGTTGATAGATTGTGTTGAAGGCGATGATCTCGTCCTTCATGATTTTGTTATATTTGCGATACGGGACATGATCGGAAAAGCCTTGACTTGTTTCATTGTTAGGCGAGTTGTACATTGAGCATTGGTTCTTCACCACCCTTATTATTTCATCTTTCGAAGGAGGTTTGTCTTTGGCCTTCGAGCTTTGATGGCCCTCTTTTGTGCGATGGCTTCTTGCTTCCTTTGTCTTCCCGAGCCATCATTCGCTCCACATAATTGTCATCGAGAAATCTCCACCTAGTATACTTTGAGCTAGAAGGTCTTGAAATGACTTGTCGAGTTAGAATATCCGGTGTTCGTGAGCATCCGAACTCTCGGTTCATCTAGTTCTTTTCTTCTTTCGGGAGTTAAAGATGAAAATTCCTACATTTCATGTTGTTTAGCCAATGCTACACTTTCCTTTGACTTCTCAAACTCAGCCAATCTACTTGCTTGACCCGGTCTTTCCTCCTCACTCACCGAGTTAGGACCAAGCTCATCTTCGATGATGACATTTTCCCTTTGTCATCGGGCTTCTTGGCACACTCTTCTTGATTAAATCAATGACGGAACCTCGTAGTAGTACCTAGGTCAACATGTTGATGCTTGATCATCAAGCTGGAGTGGGCATAGTAGCAAAGTCGAGAGATCTGCCGAGGGGAAAGGTGCATTGGTTCATGAGCCGATGCAGAATGACTAGGATCGAAGACACATCCTCCATAGGTACATCGGCGATGCATCCTTATCAACCCGGGTTCCTTTGAAGCTTCGGAAGAAACCTTATGAAAATAAGATCTCTTCCTTCTTTGTAAGGGCGAGGGCTCACCTTCCTTGATGAAGTAGCGACTCTTGATGAAGGGTCATTGAGAGAAACTTCAGCCAACATGTCCAGAGATCCAAAGGGAGGAACTTCTTGTTCTTCATCAGAGGAAACCACAAGTTTCCTTTTGGAAGACCCTTTTAGTTTGTGCTCTAGGACCTTAACCTGATTCTGCAGTTCTTCAATTTTACCCCCAAGAGACAATTTGGTCTCTGCAAGTTCCTTTTTCAGATTATTAACCTCTACAAGATACACATGACAAGAGCATACAGATGAGAGTGTAATGGGGTCCTCGGCTCCACAGATTGCTTCGTGGTAAGGGAGCCTCATTGGACCTTCGGTGAAATATGGTCATGCCCAATGTGAGGAAGATCTTCATCGAGAGGATCCTCACGGGACTTGAGTGGGTGGTCTATTAAGATCTAACTCAACATGAGTATCAAGTGTGGGTGGAGGGCCGGGACATGGTGGTTGGTGCGGAGCAACGAGTTACTTCAATAGTGGAAGAGGATCCTCATCAATGTTAACCAATGGAGTACCATCGGTAGCAACGGTGAGGAAGGAGGATTAGAGCCACATTCTCCTCATCGCCACCTCATTACCTTGGGGCAACATGGCTGCTAGCAAGGATGATGTTCCCCGAAAGTGGGTTCTCATTGTAGCAAGCAGTTTAGCGCTTAAAGTACCTATTGGATAGAAAGATTGGGTTTGGGTAGTGGTGTCTAAAATCATTTGTAGAAACCTTGGGTACATTAAAATTTTCCTTTTCTTTTGAATATTTTCAACCAAGTTTTCAAAAATATACTTAGAAAAATTGAAAGTTACCCATGGGAAAGACACACAATACCATAGCCCAATTGTGTAGAGAATTGATCCCATCCTCCGGTCTTGTTGCTCATGCATTGGAGCAGTGTGAACCAAGAACCTCCATTTTGGGCGAGTTCCTTCTTTAGCCACATATCTCATCCTTGTTCCTTGATACCCAATAGCCCTTAGCCCATTAAGCACATCTTCACGATTAGAGAAAAACTCCTTGACATCTTCGGTGAAGCTTCCTCCGATTAGGTCCTCGATCACAATGTACTGCTTTCATCAATCACGCCCTAATCTCTGTCTCGCTCCTCTTCTCGGCGGTTTCCCAAAATTGAGTGATCGAGATTCATATATCTCATTTGGAGAATGAGTTAGAGCATAACAATTTTGGACCTTTTCGAAATTCTACCATTGGTTCGTCAGATCATATCCTTGCCATTTCCGAAATGCAACTTTGTTGTGATCATGTTTAAATTCAAGAGCCATGAGGAATATGAGTGTTTAGGGTTATGATTCTTGAAATGGTGAGTGTTTGTGGAAGTGGAATAGGAGGAATTTGTTTGTTACAAGCGGTGATGGTGGGTGGAGTGTTTTGCCCAAATTATAGTCAAAGAAAAATGGACCGTTTGGTTGACCTTTGTCGGCGTGTATTGCATTTTGACCCAACTCAAAAGCGACACTTTGGCGAAACACATGATCAATCTCTCAAGTTATGGCATCGAGAGAATGCATCAAAGATAAGAATATCTTGATGAGTTTCTAGAATTCTTGTGCCACCCACTTGCATTAAACTCCTTGAACCTTGAATCATTCTATAAATGATCCCAATGTAACTCATCTTTCACCAAGATCCCAAATATTTACCACAAACCCTAGAAGCCAAATAACCCCAATCGGTACAATTGCACTATGACTTCCAAACACGAGATCATAGATCTCACTTCCTCATCTTCATCATCCTCTTCATCATCATCAAGTGGTGAATCAAACCCATGGTTCCATTACTTTCCTCAACCCTATCCTCGACCAAATAAATCACCCTTTCTCCCTTCTTCGGAAGATGACAATGTAGTGAATCCAAGTGAATCTGGCGATGATTCTAATGACTCCTATAAGGAGGGAACGTCTTACTCCCAACCTCCGGCACCTCGGTCTCAACAAAGACCTCGTGCAGGAATCCGCCACTCCCAAAGATAGAGGGTGGTTCTTGGTCTCAACTGCGCCATCTTTTGGTGCATGAACACACATCGTATAGAAGCGGGGCTTAAGGAGGGTGGATCGATTGCATTTTGGTCGAAATGAATAGATGAAGCACACGAGGACACGATAGTTCTCTCGTCATCCTGTGGGGTCATCGTCATCATCGATCGTTTGCATCAATCCATCCTTCCATTTTGGTCCTTAGCATCTTGTCGTCCGGTCATGCATATCCAACCAGCCGGTTAAGCTAAATGGGTGGTTATGCAAGACTCTCAAAGCAAAGCCGACATCAAATGCATATCCGACATTCCATTAGATTTCGAATGAAAGATATACACTAGATTAGGCTTAGCTTTATGCAGCTCGTATCTTGAAGATGCATAGCGGTGGGTTGACTTTATGTAGTATGTAGTATGTTGTTTCTTGAATGAATGAATGAACAATTTGACTTCAATATCTTTTCTTGATGTTATTACTTGATGGAATCAAATTGTATGCTTGATGCTTTGATATCGGAAGAAACAAGTAACACCTTTCGACTATTTGACCATGTACAAATGAGCCACTCTTGATGAATTTGATCTTGATCATGGGATATACAAAGCTAATCCGGATAAGGAGCAGGACAAAATGCGGTACATACAAGCGCAAAGCAGACACAAAAACATACACAAAACAAACAAACTAGAAATATTAGAAGTTAGTGCTAATAAACAAACTAATATACAAAAATATGCGAGTTTGCACAAATCCTCCCACGAGGCATATGCCTCCCACGAGGCCTATGCCTCCCCTTAAACTATGCGTCAAGGGTTTAGCATTCCAATATTGACCACGGTGTTGAAACCTTGGTCCATCAAACGCTTTTGTTAGCAGTGCGCCACATTATCATCGAGTATGGATTTTAGCCACTTTTATCAAATGTTTTCATAAGCATCTCTTATAAAGTGGTGCCTAATTTCAATGTGTTTCGTTCATTGTGAAAAACTAGATTTTTGACTATGCATATGGTACTTTGATTATCTATATGAATAGTAGTGTTCATGAAGTTGTACCCATAGTCCGACAATTGGTTTTGAATCCGGAGGACGACCACATCAATTTGCGGCACCACATACTCGCTTGATGGTGGAGGTAGCCACAATGGTTTGTTTCTTACATTGCCAAGAAATCAACCTCTTGCCAAGAAATTGGCAACCCCAGTGGTGGATCTTCTATCGGTTGCACCAACATAATCACTTTGTCACTATATGCTTCCAACTTGAAAGGAGATTCTTTTGGGTACCAAAGGCCTAAAGAGGTTGGGCTTTGAGGTACCAAAGATCTTCTTGGCAAGATTGAGATGGGAAGCAAGTGGGTGACTTGATGTCGAGAACAAACACTCACGGCAAAAGTAATATCGGTCTTGAAGCCGTTAGATACATCAATGAACCAATCATGGACTTGTGCGGATGAACATTCACGGTAGATCGGTTCATTATTTGCTTTAGTCTTTGGAGCTTCATAAGGTGTTGTGGCGGTCCTAACACCATCCATACCAAACTTCTTCAAATGTCCTCACATATTTATCTTGGTGATAAAGATGCCATCCATTCTTCTCTGAACTTGGAGACCCAAAAGAAAGTAAGTTCTCCCATATCACTCATTTGAAATTCACCTTCATTAGTTCCTCAAATTCCACGCACCAAGCTTCGTTTGTGGAACCAAAAATAATGTCGTCCACATAGACTTGCACAAGAATGATATCTCGAGTAATTCTTCTTTAGGAGCGAGTTTTGTCAATAGCACCTCGCCTATAGCCATGCTTGAGGAATGATGAAAGCTTGCATACCAAGCTCTTGGTGCACGATGTAAGCCATAAAGAGCTTTGACAACCTTGTAAACATGATTTGGGTGATCAGGGTCTTCAAATCGTTTGGGTTGAGAGACATAGACCTCTTCTTCAATCTCACCATACAGAAAAGCACCCTTGACATCCATCTGATACACCATGAAACCCATGTATGAAGCATAGGCCAAGAAAATTCGAATTGCTTCAACTCTAGCAACAGGGGCAAACACTTCATCATAATCAATCCCTTCCTCTTGTCTGAAGCCTTGAGCTACTAATCTTGCTTTGTTTTTGATCACAACACCCCTAGCATCTCTCTTATTCTTGAACCCATTTTGTCCCAATGGCATATTTACCATCGTGAGTGGAACCAAAATCAAACCTGCGATTGTGAAATTGTTGCATTTCTTCTTGCATTGCTTGAGCCGGCTTGAATCGTTGAGAGCTTGAGAAACACTAGTTGGTTCCACTTGAGAGAAAACAAGCAAGCAGACAATGCTTGAAGTGCGTGTGATTGTCTCTTTCTTTGGTTGGAGACATAAGAGAAAAGCAATCATCCAAGCGAGGGTGATGATAGCCCTTCTAGTTCTAACGGTGCCAAAGATCACCTATGATGTTGGATTGAGGATGAGCTATATTGATCCTCACGAGTAGCGGTGGGGTTGACTTCAATGGATGAATCAAGATTAGTGATGGTTGGCTCAAATTGACATCATAAGAGGGTGAGAGAAGATGCCGACTTTGGGTTGATGATTTCCAAGATCGAAGGTTTTGGAAAGCGTGTATAGGGTTCACCAAAGTCACGAAGATACTTGAGAAGGAGCAAGCATAGCCTTGATTTGGGGAAGGTAGGTGTGACAGAATCAACTTCAGTGAAACATGGTTTCCACCGACTCCTTCATTAGCAACCTCTCCATTCGGTTTCTCGCTTCAAGCTTAGTTGCAAATTCTTGAGTCTGCGGTCGCAAGGTCCTCGACATAATGAGAGTCATCTTCATCACTCGAATCAGCAGTATCCTTGGAGGTGGTACCTGCAATGTTGTTAGGGGAGAAAGAAGGAACAAGTATGGGTGGCTCATCATCTTCAAACTCATTCTCAGAGTCATCAGCTAAGGGACCTGCATTGTTAGTTGGAGACTCTTGAGGACCTGCATTTTGGTTAGCCAGATGTCTGGTGTAACCCAAATAATCAGTTAAGTAGTCAAGATCGAAGGACCACGAATGACCTTGTCCTTGAACATTAGGCTTATCTTCCAAAAATCTCAGGTTCAACGTCTCCTCTATTTTCTTGGCTTGCAAGTTGTACACCCTGTATGCCTTACTATGAGCTGAATAACCCACAATATAGCCATCATCAACTTTTTCATCAAACTTTCCCAATGGATCACTGGTGTTCAGAATGGTCACTTGACAACCAAAATGTTTTAGGTAGTGAATAGCGGGAACCTTCCCAAAGAGAAGTTCATATGGTGTTTTGAGTCGTAGTGCGGTAATGGATACCTGTTTAGCACATAGCACGCATGCCAACACTTCGATCGAACATGGTGGGCGGTTTAGAGTCTGCAAGCATGGATCTAGCGACCTCTATTAAGGTCCTATTCTTTCTTTCACCACCCCATTTTGTTGTGGGGTTCTTGGATTACTATAGTCCCTTTTATGCCTTTTGACCCACGAGTTCTATAAGAACGGCATTTTTGAACTACGTCCCATTATCACACGAATTCCTTAACCTTTTGTTTAAGCGATTTTCAACAAGAGTGATGAATTCGGTCAACACTGAGAAGTTTCATCTTTGGTTACGAGAAAGAAAACCCGGTGAGAATCGCTATAGCCATCGATGATCACCAAGCGAAGTACTTATGATCAATGCTTCGACTTGAGTTGGACCAAATAGATCCATGTGAAACAGCGAAGAGGCTCGATGTGATGCTCATAGCATTGATAGCTTTGTAAGAAGCTCGTGTTGTTTTCCTTTGTTGCAAGCGACACAATTATGATCATTTGTGAAAACTTTGGTGGAAGGCCTTCAACAAGACCCATTTTAGAGTTTGTTAATGGTTTTGAAATTCACATGCGCCATTCTTCTATGCCATTTAGTGGACTCATCAAGAGATGCTTTAGCCACCAAGCAAGTAAGGTCACCACAGTTGAACTTCATTAAGGTTAAATGTGTATAAGTTGTGAGTGCGAGGAACTTTCGATGAGAATTGAAGTTTCCTCCGGAGTTTGAAGTCTTTAGACAAGACAAGACATTCATTCTCGATGAAGAGGACTTTGTTCTTAGTGTCACGAGTTGTGAAGCAGAGAACAAGTTGAAATCTTGAAGTTCCTTAACAAAGTACACATTTTCAAAATCTAGATGAGGTGTCTTTATGGTGCCTTTCCTGTGATACTACCATCACTTCCTCAAACGTCACATTGCCTCCTCCTTCTATAGGGACAAAATCATGCATCATATCCTGTTCCCGGACATGCTTCGGAACAACCACTATCAACAATACCAATATTCTTATGCTTAAGGGATGATCCTACAAACAACAAAATATATACATACGGTTAGAATACAATGGAGGTTCAAGTCATTCTTGACTTGAACACATATGGATCACGAGATTAGGGCATGAAGATTTAGAGGATCCACCATTGTTCTTGGTCCTCCATTGATAGTTGGGTCCTTGTTGGTCCAAGAACAACTGCTTGAGGGCTTCACAGGGTGCTCCCATATCCCATCCCGGCATACATAGAGTCAACATATGTAGGCCAATAACCATGTTTAAAGTATGGACTAGTGGGTTGGACATAAGGTTTGATAACGAACCTCTCCAATGAGTCGATATTAGTCGCTTGAGGGACATAGGGTGGAATATTAGCAACATTGGTCCACTTAGATCTATGTTTACGGGAGTAGCACATGCACCCAATCTTTGCTCATAAAAATCACAATCCTTAATCAAATGAAATTTACTTCCACATACAAAACATGTCTTCTTAGAAGATTTATTCAAATAGGGAGATGTTTGATTACATGCGTAAGTACTTAAAACAGATACATTCAAGGAATTGTTTTAACAGATGATTATTCAAATATTTGAAAGATAAGTCTTGAGAGAAACTGTCTTGAAGTTGATTCCTCAGCAGCTTCCTAAAAGGCTCATAAGTGGGGGGTGCGAGGCTTTGGTGTTGGCTCGAGGCTTGGGAAGGTCGGACTTCTCATTTGAATCACGACTTTCATAGGAAGTAGACCTTGATCCGATGAATTGTCCTTTGTCGAGCAAGAGACAAAATCATTAGATGAGGTATCGAGGGTGCAGCAAGTCTTTGACTTTATGCCATATAGATGATGTGATCCATCAAAGTCAACGATGATGGAAAGGTCTATGGGCATGAATTCACCTCTAATAGGACCGAGGGACGACATGCATTTCACCTTCTTTTACAAAATTGGCTAACTTAGTGGTGTGGATTTACGACCATCATACTTAGCTTACGCACCTACATACTTTTGAAAACCTAATCCTAAGCCGAGGTTCTTGTTTGGTGTTATAGAGTTCTTTGGCCAAATTATCTCTGAAATTAACCATTGTTTATGCCTAGCTATTTCCTCGCCTAGTTTTCTTTAAGCTCTAGGTTCTCAAACACGACTTTATCCTTTGCTTTCTCGAGGCGGTTTCAAGTAATTATTTGCAACTTCTAGATCAAGCTGTAACACTTTTATCTTTTCTTCATAAGCTATTTGGTTCTTTTGAAACCACACTTTTGTCTTTCTCTGTTTTTAGTGCTAGTTTATGGGCTTCATTTTCAATAAAGCATTCATCAAACTTAGGTTTCATAGCATCATATTCTTCTTTAAGTTCATTGTATCTTAGACTACAACCAAATATGCGGTTGTGTACACGAGATAGTCCCATTAAAACAAACCGATCATGCCTTTCATCCGGTACACCTTGCCAACAATCCAAGCTTATCGGTGTCATGAGCTTCCTCATTCACGAGTTCATGGGCGATCCATTGACTGTTCGTCCATGGTGAGGAGAGCTGCTGAAGCTCCGACTTCCTATTGTTCTGGCGATATGAAAGGTAGTTGGCTCCATCTCCACTCTTCTGTCCTTACATTCTCGGAGAAATGCCCCATCGATGACAAGTGAAGCACTTGACTTTCCTCACACAAAGCGTCTTGGTTCCTTTCCTTGAAAAAAACTTCCTTCCACCTCTCTTCAAACCTTTTGATGTCCAGCGACAATGCCACACCATTTTCGACTTCATTTCCTCCATTTCAAGAGGGTCCAACTGATCAAAGTCTTCATATGCAAGATCTTCTTGAGTATCATAATCGACAACAAAAGAATGAAGAACATCCTCCATCACACTACTAGTCCTAGATTGAGAACATGGTGGAGAGGGACGAGGGTTATGTGGTAGAGTGGGAGCACAAGAGGATGATGGAAAGTAGTTGGAGCTCGGAGATGATGGAAAATAGTTGGAACTAGGGCTTGCACCATCATGTTGGTGAGATGTCCCAACAAAAGTGCATGGCCGAGAAGAAGATGTACGGTAGGGAGTTCGACATCGAGGTTCAAGGGTTACGAGTCAGTTATACAACTCATCAAAGGTAAGCATATCTAACCCTCCTTTAGCCTTGAGTGCTATACTAACATGCAACCATGAAGGCGGCAAGGACCGCAAGAACTTTGAGTTGCAATCTTCATTATCCGGTTTAGCATTGGTGATTCGGTGACTCAAGATCCTATGGAACACATCGTATCCCTTGTGGATACCTTCTTCTTCCGAGATATTAAAGTCACGAAATTGTTGTCTCGGCATGGACTTCCTCATTCTCTTTGATTCTTCATTTCCTCGAACCTTGCTTTGAGAGCCATCCATATGTCCTTTGCATCATCCATATGATGAAAATCACACGAGATGATCTTGGTATGGCTTGAGCGAATAGTTTTGACTTTATGCTCTCTCCATAGCGGCACCTCTTGACGGTTTTGGTGGAGCCATGATAAACTTCCCATCTCATCGTGAATCATCTTCTTTAGACTATTTCCTTTCTTCACTACCTCCCGATTCCAATCAATATTGAAATCCGGTTTTAAATAAGGAAATTTACCATTTAAATAAGAAATTTACCATTCTTTGTTTGAGAGGCCGTTGTTGCATGGAAGTGGTGTTGGTGTTATTTGTGTTGGTGACTTGTTTCATTATCGGATCCGGGCATGGTGAATGAATGTTTGAATGTATAGGGGTGAGAATGGTTCTTAGTATCGTAGAGACTTTCCCGAGGCTCTGATACCACTTGTTGAAACTAGACACACAGACCTTGATAGATCTTAAGCACTCGGAGATCGTTAGTGTTGCCTATGTAATCACAAGCAAACTAATAGAAGATCTCTACAACTCGTATTGTAGCGGAAAGTAAATACAAGTTATATTAACTAAGAACTCTTTGATCCTCTATGGATCTTTTGATTAGAAACTCTATGTTTCAAAGGTTATACAAGACTTGAAAATCTTGAAAAGACCTATCTATTACATACTAACATGGTTTCTTATATAGGCAAGAAACCCTAGTGAGCGTTGACAAATTACGCTCCTACTACTAAACTAGACTAAGCATGCTTCTAGACAAGCATGCAACTAATCATATTGTTTTGTTCATCATCGTGTTTATTACGAGTAAGCTCTACATGTCTGGCCAACCTATACATACGGTCTGACTTTTTACTCTAAAGCGAGCTTATCTCTCCTCGTGGTTCGCACTTTCAGTGACAACACAATATCGCTTTATCCCTTACGCTAAAGTATAACTTTGGCGAAACCATTCTTCTTCGGAGAATCCATTCGGCGAGATGCTTGGCGAGTCGATGGTTACCTTAATTCCCAGCAGAACCGATTAAGAACCAGCTATTCCGAACAAAAACTAGTTAGATACAAATAGGAACCAGCTATTCCGGCCAGGAACTAGTTAGATCTAGCTAAGAACTGCTTATTCCTGCCAAGAACCTGTAGAACCAGTTAGAATCAGTTAAGAATCGGCTATTCGAGTCAAGAACCAGTAGGAACCTGTTAGATCCAATTAAGAACCAGCTATTCCGTCTAATAACCAATAAGAACCAGCTAAGAACCAACTATTTTTGCCAAAAACCAGTTAGATCCAGATAGGAACCAGTTATTCCGGCCTATGCACCACCACCCAACACTCCCACCACCCACGACCACCACTTACCACCATTTACCACCACCCACTACAACCACCACTTACCACCATTTACCACCACCCACTACAACCACCACTCACTACCACCAACACCACCCATCCACTGACATCACTCACCACCACCACCACTACCAAAACCTACAAAGAAGGGGAAAATCACAACCCACAACATAAAAATGTAGTATGAATTCTAATGAGCTTTGTTGGACATGTCTACATAACCCTAATAGGAAACAATAACAAAACCTACATTAGCTAATTTTCTTCTACATTCCTTAAAAGAACGCCATTACCAAATCCTTTTCTTCACTCAACATCAATTATTTTTTTGCAAGTTTGTTGTTTTTCTCTCAATTATTGGCATGAACGTTGACACATTAGTAGCAAAAATGAACATTGTTGTTCAAAAATCTAATCAACTATATTCAATCCACTGTGAAATATTAGGAAGCATGGCTTAGTTCCAAAACCACAATTAATGAATATGAGAAAACTTGCCATCTTAGAGCACCACATTGGTGACTCAAGCCAAAGAGCCACCTCAACATTTCCCATTTTTCACTTCTTTTATTATTCACACACCAAAATACACCTCACTAGTCACTTAAGCCAAAACTCCACTTTTGAGACACAACATACACCAATTAAAACATACATTGTATACTTTCCAACCAATTGATTTGATATTGGGTTGGAAGCTACACATATATTTTGTCATTTTTGCAGGACTTATTCGTAGCATCATCAATTTGATGGACTTCATTGTAAAGTTGTTGCCAACAAAAGTTTACGAGCAACTCGTTTAGAAGATTAGCATGCGATGCTTGAAATATATACATTAAATTGAGGAGGAGGATCATTATACGCATTGCACTCTTTTCTGTAACACCCCCAAAAATCTTAATGACAGCGGGAGACTAATTCGGTTGTTACTTGAATGGAGATCATAGTCAATAATTATAGAAAATGACTCGAAATAGACGTTTTATTAAAATAGTTATCATTCATCAAAAACTCATAGTTTGTTACAAAGCGTTGTAAATAGATCACGTGTTTTCCCAAAAGAAAGATCATGAGTCTCAAAGAAATGACAACTTTTATGTTTTACACCACGGATAAGCCTTGCGCCCCATTCCGCCTTGGTCATAATCTTCACGATTACACGAGATAACATGCTTAAAAGGTCAACAAAATGTTGAGTGAAATCCATAGGTTTAAAATAAGTTGAACACAAGTATAAGAGCATGATCATTGTAAACTAACAATATCTTAAGAAAAATCACAGATTATTATGCGCTAAGCACATGAAACCAAGACTCAACTGCATACACCGAATAACCAGTGTACGTAAGTATGCCTTAAAGGAGGTAATAGCCAATTACCTAAAGAAATTCAATATTGTGCGCCCCGGTTATTTCTCTATAACCAAAACGGGGTCGTAAATCCCCATAGTACTATTCACGATATCTATGTTCACTCGCGGTGATTAATGGTTCATGATCAGGGGACTTGTGGCTAAACACTTAGGCAGTACCAATAATCAAGAAGATAGAGCATTTATGAAAAACCTTGTGTTCTAGTTTAGAGCATGTATCTCCCTCGCGGGGTTTGCAAAAATAAAGTAAAAGCGAGGCTATGAACTCACCTTGATGATAATGAACACGCACAATTAGATCAAGGACAATGTAGTGGAGGTTCCAACCCGAAACCTAAAATGATGAGATGGCGAGTCTCAGTAAATGAGCATTTTGGTTCGCGACCGAAATAATAGAGCATTGAATATTCTTATTCAATAGATCATTGGATTGTCCAATCCAATAGTGTGCGTGCGTGCTTAACGTTTTAAGTTAATTTTACGTGCTACATTTCCTTAATGATTCCCACTTACGCATAAGTGAAATGTTTTCTCTCGTTGTGATCTTAATAGATTTTTGAGTATTATAACGTGTTTAGAATCCCCATGTTTTATCGGATTTATATATATAATTATAATCTTATAAATATATATATACGTAATACATTTAATGTTATCCGAAAATAAATTACTCATATGATCAAAATACTCGTTTTTATGAAGTTATGATGGGTTTATAAGTTTTTCTAAACTTTTCCTGAATTTACACTTTTTACCCTCAAGTTACGAAAAGTACGAGTTTAGTACCTTAACTTTGATAAAATGACAATTTTTACCCGAAACATAATTTATATCAAAACTTTCAGAAATGACATTTTCGATCCTTTAGTGACACTGATTTTACATTAACAGCCCTCCATGTTCACTTTTACTGCGTTTACCATTAAGTTTCCACTTTTACTCTTTTAACCCAAAACTTATATTATATCTAATTTGAGTTTATTACATATTCGGTCCTTGTGGTTTTATCGGTATGCATGCACGTATAATACACCTTTAACTTTCGCATATGAACACGTTTAGTCCTTTGACTTCCCATGCAAGTTTATTCACGTACAAACTACCCCTTTATCTTTATAAAATGTTTAAATTTTAACCCAAGGACTAATATATTTGCAATTTAGGTCCAAAATACATATTTAGAAAATAAAGACTTCATAAACGTTTACAAATTCATTTCTATCTTACTTTTAGTGCTTGATGACTTATTATTAACTCATTGGGCCGGGTTGTACTCTCGTTGGACTTTGTTTGGGCTTAACGGGCTCGGTAATTGGGCTTGAGGCCTGTTTGGTTTTGCATAAGTTTATTAAAACGTGTAAATGGTTAGGAAGTTTTCAAATGGTTCCTAGGTCGGTTGTTAGTATCGTGTGTTTGTGTTGGCGTAGAGCACTATAAGCAAGAGTATTGGTCAAGTGTAGCACCTTTCATTTTATACTCGTATGTAAATAAAAGATTAACTAGTCATTAGGTGCGTCTAATGTGTATAACGTGTGATACGACATGCACAATAGTGTAAACTTAATGGAAAGAGTTATATTGAAATGAGTTTCGATGGGTACATACCACACTCGAGTAGAGTAGAGACGAACGTGAGACTAGAGCGTTTGTGGACTTATTCGAACCTGGTGTTCTCCTTGTAATATCACACGACTATCGAAACTTGCTAGTGTTTCTTCTTGCAACGATTTTCCTTAAGAATCCAAGTATGACCTATAGCAACCCTTGTCTTTCCTATCTTCTTTGAATGATTCCCACAAGAGACGATTTTTTTTAGTGTAAGTTGGGAGTGATTGTGAGTTGTGTGAGTTAGTGAACTAGTCAAATGTTTGAGGTGGTATTTAAGAAAGCTACAAGCATGGTCCTTCCAATATTTTAAGCCTAAACTTTCCTAGATTATCTATGTTCTAATGCTAATAAGCCATGTGTTTTCTTTGAACTTGAGCGTGCAAGGGTGGCAGCGAGAAAATGGGAGACATGGCCTTGCCTAGTCGAATAAATGTTAACATATTACCCCATGGTTCATAAGGTCAATGGGTTGGTCAAGGGATTAGGGAGGATTATTATATTACATTAGGTTGGCTAAGTGAGGGACTTGTCTCCTTATCTACACACACGCAAGACATGGGACAACAAAAAAAGAAAAGGCTCTTGATCTAAGCTTGATACCCTTGTTAGCTTGGTTTCGTTTCTCGTCCGGTTACAAAAGAAGGAGACACAAAACATATTTGTCTCATTTCTCTAATCCATGTACATGGGCTTGGGGTTGGGTATGTTAGACGAGGCCCGAGAAAAAAAATAATGGTTGGGCTCTTTTGTTTATTTGTGTACCAAGGTTAGGACCGAAGTGGTTATCAAGGGTGTTGGGCTCAAGTTAGCTAGCAAGGCTCAAAGTGATAACGGTGTGGGCTCGATCCGGTTATGAGGCCCCTTTACATGTCGGGTTGAGTTGTGAAATGGTAAAAAGTCTAATGAGTTCTGAGGCCCAATACGAATTTTTAATATATTTTTAAATTCGTATTTTACAAATTTTTACGTATTCACTACGTATTCTAAGTTTATCGAGGATGGTAGAATTTTATTACGATCACAACGGTATATTTATGAACGCTCAAACTGCGTTGATCATGCATATGCCAAATGATATGCAAATGTGATTTTTAGAAAATTTCATGACAAAATAGATCGTGCTTAATTTCTGATTAGAGCTTTAATTACATTGAAATTTTTCGGGAGCTTACATTTTCCTTCATCAAGTTTTTTTTATCCCATTGGGTTTTTCTTGATAAGGTTTTTGATGAGGCAGTATATGAAGTATAATGAACGATGAATATCCAAGGAGGAGTATTGTAAAATATTATGGGCTTATGGGCTTATGTCTATTCATCCTAATCTTGATTAACAAGTTAGGGTTTTCTATGTCTTATAAATACCTCCTATTGTAACATTATGAATACATCTAAATAATAATAATTTTCTTCCTCTCTCATTTTGTGTTCTTGTTCATTACGTTCACAACACTTGTCAATTATTTTAAAGTTAGTTGTTTGCAATTGAACAATATGCGAGCCCGCATATAAGGGTGTGCACAATGTGCGATAGAACGGGGCCCATCAGGCACCAAAAATTAATATGTACTCCGTATCTTAAGTGTGAAGCTCAAATTTTATCCAAGTCCATCACAAATTTGTATTGTCATGTCCACGGTCCACCTTTTCTATTTGTCCAACTATATAAATTAAAGTGCTACTTTTCAACATCGATCATTGTTTCTGACTTTCTAGACCATCTCAGCCATAAACAACTTTTGAGTTTTCACCAGGTATCCCTTTTTATTTATTGGTCTTTGCTTTTGTTTTATTTAGTTTAAGTTTTAAAGGCGGTTAACAAGGAAAATATACATATGCCTTATACTATGAATGACATGAGTGCATGCGATTATCTTCGATTTAAATATCTTAAATATCTAATTGTTAGGATTTAAGATTAATTGTATAGAAACAAATATTTGTAGGCTTTGAGGTGAGGCACAAATATCTTGATTCAAAACAAAACTTATATGATCTCGCATAACCTTTAACTGAATATAGTAATAATTTTTCATGTGTGATAAGTATATGTTTAAAGCACTAGTCACGTCGTTTTTTTCTTGAATTTTTAAGACAAACTATGCCTCCTAAGACTTTTAGAAAACAAAATCAGGATATCAAAAGTGTTTAGAGAAACAAAGAAGCGAACAACGCAATAAGTCTAAATATGGAACTATGCATAAGTATGTTCAAATGGAGCCACAAGTTGTTCGTGTTTAAGGGGCCCAATTTGCGATAGTGGAACATGGCACCTAAAGTCCATGGGACGGCCTTGACAATATGAGGTGCGTTACCTACATTGGTAACTTGAATATAGTACGTTACGTATATATGGACTTCACCCATAAAATAAAGTAGTAGTTTGTCTCTTTCACGATCAAAAAAAATTTCAAGGTTAAAGTTTGTCTGTTTTATGATCAGAAAAAAAAATGTTAAAGTTTGAATTGAAGAAAAAAATGAATTGTCGATACAGTTAAACATGTTTTGGTTAACCTGAAAACCTGTTTTAGAACTCACGGTCATGGTTGAATAGGGTTGAAGGAAGCCATACTTGACACACAATTGTGTAAAATTAACACGTATGCGAAAATTGGCTTTTTAACTCATCATAGTTTTTGAAATTCTTGGGTTCTAATCTGCTTAGAGGATAAACTTTGAGCAACAACACCTATGTTAACGGATTAAACAAAACATAGAACAACTTATACTTTCATAAAAAGTCAAATTGTTGTAAGCTTACCAAATTGGTGAAAATGGATAGATTGTGCTTATGAAATATGTATAAGAGTTTTTGTGTCCGTTTGGCAGGGGCTTTTTGGAAGAGCTGTTAGCTTTTTGTTACAAAATAATCTCTTATAAACTAAGTAGCTTCGTTTGGATGCATTAACTACAAGCTTTTATTTCAAACAAATAGCTCCAAAATGAAAAGCTGATTCATGAAGCTTTTTAAATGTCTTAAAGCTGTTAAAACTTTGATATACCCTCAAAACATTTATTTAAAATTATAAATTTGTCCTTTTATGTCATTTACATTTTATAATTATATTTAACACTAATTTACCAAACACTTTTATTGAAAAAGAATACGACTTGTAGCTCATGTTATGATTTCTGACTTAGACTTCTGACATACAACATACAACATACAACATACAACTAGTTTTGCCAAACATACCCTTTGTGTGGATATATTTTGAATAAATTACACTATTAGGTTTCATTTCAATTGCAATCTTTTTAGCTTACACTATGTTTTCAAGATGTTTTTTGAGATGAAAGTGAGTGAAATGGAGTGAAAATAAAAAGTTATGTGGTGCTCTTGAGTTTTTTTCAAGGAAGAAATAAATAGGAGATAAAAGAAAGTACTTGTATTTTTTTTTTCATAAAATGTTTCACTCCATTATTGAGACGAAAGTTAGACACCCCCAATTTCTTTACTTTCTTTTACTCTATTTTCTTTACTTTAGTTTCCCTTCAAAATAACAACATTTATTTACTTTAGCTTCTTTTGACATTAAATAGCCTAAAGCTAGGTAGGTGCTTAATTAGTTTAGGCTGAGTTCATTACTCATTTGGAGTTTACACCAAGTTTAAAAACAATATTTTTTTGAACAAAAAAAAAAAAATACTAATGTGTTCCTTTGGGTTATTAATTTATTTTAGCTTATCACCTTGAAGGTACTTATTCCCAAACACGTGTAAGCTATCCTTTATGTTTTATGGTCATAAAATTATTCTGCAATAATCTTTGCTAAATTTTAGTGCTTCGATGCTCGGGGACTATGTTGTATTTTATGCTATGGTTACATGAAAGCTTTGAGTCAACAACCACAACATGTCAAGAGATACATATCTAGCCATTTTTGGTATTTGCAAATCAACCTCGTTGGACCAGTGTTGATTCCAAGAATATGCTCGAGCGGTTGTTTCTTTGAGATGAAGTCATGTGTAGGTTCTCAAATGTGTACTTTAGAGGTGGTAACCGAGACCCATTTATCATTATTATGAATAGGTCGATTCAGGTTATGTTTTTACCGGGCTCATTTTTTCCATGTATTTGTTAATGCCTCATTATTTCAGTTTCATTTTGCAATTCCGCGTGTTAATAGGGCATGAATAAAACTATTAATATGATTCATTAGTAAAATGAAATATATAGGTACAATCCATTAGATTTGTTTATCGTTGATAAGTATTTCGATACATATATGTTACTCAGTTTTTACTATACAACTTAACATTTTTTTTGTTATGTTTAATCTAAATAAATGAAAATAGCCCGTGTGTTACACGAGTTTTAAAATAGTAATAAAATAAAGCAAACTAAGCAACTGTCATTTTATAATCAAACACATGCATGACCGACAAGACACAATACTGCTTATGTTAGTGGTAGAAGAGGGTACTTTTGCTTTGGGTCCTTTCTGTAGTACGTCTTTGGTAAGTTAATTAAAAACGAAATATAGCACTTTCAACGTTATCATAATGTGCTACACAAAAGTAAAGATAATATTAGATCTGTACCAAAAGTAGTTAGTTACAGACAAAGGAAGGTGCATGTGAATTCTTCTTAAAGTTCTGTTCATTTTTTTGACAAAAGGTCTTCCCTACCCCAACTATTTTTTAAAGTAATTCGTGATACATGATCACACATAAAAATTGGTTTTTATCAATCAAATTGTCTTGCTCAACCCGACTATAAAAAGCCAATACTTATTCTTATGATTTTAAGTAAATTTCTAAAAAATGAAGTCACCACAAACAATGTTTTGCTTATCAGCTTCCTCTCATATTTCTTTTCTCTTTTATGGTCTCGCGATAATATTTCTTACTTCCGCCACTGTCTCTGCTTCCTATGGCGGTAATGAGATTGATTATCACGCGTTGTTGTCATTTAAATCAAAGATCACTCATGATCCATACAAAGTTCTTACCACGCGGAACCATTCCTTTCATTTCTGTGACTGGAGTGGTATTTCATGTGGAAAGCGGCACAAACGAGTGACTGCTTTACGACTGTTTTCGAAAGGCTTAGAAGGCTCGTTGTCTCCTCATGTAGGAAACCTCAGCTTCCTCCGTGAGCTTTCTCTCAGGAATAACAGCTTTCATGGAACCATTCCTCATGAACTTGGTCGTTTTCCAGGTTACATCGTCTTTATCTTGATGAAAACAAGTTCAGTGGAGTCATTCCAGCAAACTTGTCTGGTTGTTCTAATCTCGAAAAGATTAGGCTCGCTGAAAATAAGCTAGTTGGAAGCATACCCAAGGAGATGAGTTTACTCTCGAAACTTACTGATTTTGTAATTCACTTCAATAACTTAACAGGTGGAATCCCACCTTTCTTGGGGAACATCTCGTCAATGGAAGTGTTCGATGCTGTCGGGAACCCGTTGGGTGGGAGAATTCCAGATACCTTGGGTCTTTGGAAAAGCTTGACGGGATTTTGCTGTAGTCAGTGCAACTTATATGGAAGCATCCCTCATTCCCTTTTCAACCTCTCACTCCTAGTTAATTTTTCCTTACCTGAAAATCACCTCACTGGTAGTCTTCCTTCAGAAATTGGTAATCAGCTCCCAAATCTTGAGCTCCTTCAGTTAAGGGATAACAAACTGACAGGAGTTCTTCCACCTTCTATTTCTAATTGTTCTAAATTAGGACATCTTGAAATGAGTTACAACAATTTTAGTGGGAAGTTGACTATCAACTTTTCAAAACTAAGAGATATTTATTTAATTCAATTACAGAATAACAACTTCCATGGAAGCGGAGAAGTTGATGACCTGGGGTTTATTGATTCTCTGAAAAACTGCACCAGATTATTAAAGTTGGTACTTAATGAATGCAACCTTATAGGAGTGCTTCCGATATCAATAGGTAATCTCTCTCATCAACTCAGCTTTCTATTTTTAGGAGGCAATCAATTATTTGGAAGCCTCCCTTCAAGTATAGGTAGTCTAGTTGGTTTGACCGCTTTAGGTTTAGGACACAATCAATTCAAAGGAAATATCCCCACTACCATCGGTAAACTTCAAAAGCTACAAATTCTTGGTCTATATAGCAATCAATTTTCAGGGCCTATCCCTGATACCATCGGGAACCTATCATTGTTGACTAAACTTGCTTTATTTTCCAACAAATTAGAAGGCCATATTCCATCAAGCCTTGGGAATTGTGAAAGACTTAATCGTTAGACCTTTCAAACAATAGACTCACGGAAACATACCCAAGCAACTTTTCACCTTCCATCTCTAACTTTTGGCTTAGATCTTTCATACAACAACCTTTCTGGTTCAATTCCATCAGAGATTAAAGACCTCAAGATGACGAACATTCTCAGTTTATCTTTCAATAACTTATCAGGCAACCTTACTAGTAGCCTTGGTGACTGCATCAGCCTTACAACGTTAATCATAAATGGCAACAGATTTCAAGGCGTAATACCATCTTCATTCAGTTCATTGGGAGGATTGGGGGTACTCGACATTTCTGAAAATAATTTATCAGGTAGAATTCCACAATTTTTAGGCAAATGGAAATCCTTAGAGTATTTGAACCTATCCTTTAATGATTTTGAGGGTGAAGTACCAGTTGAAGGAGTGTTTGCCAATGCAAGTTTATTTTCGGTTTTGGGGAACAATAAGCTTTGTGGTGGTTTGGTTACACTTGAGTTACCCAAATGCAAGGAGACGGGTAGTAAGAAAAAAAGGTTTCCTTTCTTCATATTAGTCATCGTGATTGCAGTCACGTTGCTCGTCGTATTATGTTGTGTGTATCTTTTGTGTAAGAAGAAACGCAATAGTCAACCATCTCACTCATCAGGGAGTGAACGGTTCATGAATGTTTCATACAATCAACTTCCCAAGGCTACCGATGGGTTCTCTACAACAAATTTGATTGGAGAGGGTGGGTTTAGTTCTGTTTATAAAGGGATCCTCAATCCTGATGATGACAAATTTGTTGCAATCAAGGTGCTGCATCTTCAAAATAAAGGAGCTCACAAAAGTTTTATAGCAGAATGTGAAGCATGGCGGAATATTCGGCACCGTAATCTATTGAAGATAATAACTTCATGTTCGAGTACCGATTTCCAAGGCAATGATTTTAAAGCGCTGGTGTACGAGTTTATGCCCAATGGAAGTGTACACGATTGGCTTCATTCAAGTGCATATACATCGAAACTGAACCTTCTTCAAAGAATAAATATTCTTAGAGATGTTGCCATCGCACTTGATTATCTTCACAATCGCTGCCAAACAACGATTGTTCATGGTGACTTGAAGCCAAGTAACATTCTGCTTGATGATGATATGATGGCTCATGTTGGAGACTTTGGTTTAGCTCGCCTACTTGGTACAAACTTAAACCAAAACAGCTCAACCGGGGTTAAAGGAACAATTGGTTATGCACCTCCAGGTAATTCCACTTTTATTCCATGATGCTTATATTTATTTACAGGTTAAAGTTTTTAAATTAATTACTAGTAATTGTTATTCATTTGTAGAGTATGGTATCGGGAGCGAGATGACTAGTTGTGGGGACGTCTATAGTTTTGGAATAGTATTACTAGAAGTGATGACTGGGAAAAAGGCAAAAAGCCGACATACGGCATGTTTATTGATGGTCTTAGCCTTCATAAATTTGCTTACATGGCGTTACCGGATCATGTAATCGAGGTTATTGATGATGATACAATTGTGTTGCAAAGTACCGAAGCAAATGCAAAGAAAGTGGAAGAATGTTTGGTTGCAATTATCAAGATTGGAGTATCGTGCTCTGTGGATTCCCCACCACAGCGGATGAAAATTGAAATTGTTGTCAACGAGTTGCAGCGCATTCTCGATGTGCTTCAAATATATCAGGTACTCTCTTCTGCCATTTTGTAAAATCTGATTTTACATGAGTTTGTTAAAAATCATCACTAAAATGGTTTTATTTTTCAACTCTTTCAGGTCTATCATCAAGTTTTTATCGTGAAGTTGTAGGAAACTGCAACAAGGAGCGGTGCATGTCGTAGTTAAATAAATGTTAAGTTGTTAAAGATGTTCGTAATTGTGGTTTAAGTTTCTTGTTGCATAAGTGTACGAGATATAAGAGTACGTTTACTTTCGTGGTGACGTATCATATGTATCAAGCATGTTTCTAAGTGTGGTTTAATTTCCATGAATCCAATTTGTGGTAGTGAATTCTACTTAAGTTCTACTTGGTGTTCGATTCCTTAATGATCAGCCTAATGTTATTCTTGTTCTTTGACTTTCAATTTCATAATTTGACTTTTTTTATGAATATCTGAATGAGAAAGCTCAAGGCTTCCCCCTCTTCTGGTTTCGAGCAGTGTATGGTTCAATTTTATAGAAAGTTAACCTCATGTTTGGTATACTGTATTATTACTGCAAGTATATTGTATTAAAAATGTGTCAATAATGACCAAAGTGGATTTCTGATACATAAATCAGCTAATATATTTTGATATACAGTTGGTCCAACACACGTACATTCACATTAGAGACTTGAAACTTGAGAGTTGAGAGTGTTGCCAAAGTTACTACTTAATGGAAGTTTAATTAGCAAAAAAGGTGTAGTTATGGATTGTCCTAAGAATATAGATAAAACTGAACTAGGTCAATTAAATTACAAAAAACGAGTCTTGTATCTACTTACTAATGTAATGTGGAAACATGTAACTTACAGTAATATGAAATGGGTTAAACATGAAACTGTACACCCACTCTTGTGAAACAAACCAAAGAACAGCGAAAACTAAAATGGGTCAAATGGGTAGACTAAAAAAATATCTTTAACTGAACCATCTCAATTTATCTTATAATAATTTATCAGATACCATTACTAGTAGCCTTGTTCAGTGCATTAGCCTTACAATGTTAAACCTACAAGGCAACCACTACAGTTTCTGAGATAATTTCAGCCATGAATGAATTTGTTGCTCTTCTTTTCCGAAATGAACATAGTATTGATTCAAATAAGGAAGATCCATTGACATTACAAATGAGTTGATACATTGAGCTCGCCTACTGTATGACTACTCTTGCAAACAACACATCTAAAAAGACACAAGCCAACCTTATTAACAAATTGAGCAGAAATGAAATAAAACACACACCATAGACGTCACTGTAAGTATCGTTATCGTCACTGCCTTTGAATAACTCGTGAAAAACAGATGGGGTTTGATGAAGTTGATGTCGTCTCCAATCTGCCTTTAGAATTGAGAATCAGACCATATGAAAAATACATAATAAATCTTGACTTTACCCACCAAGTAAATGTTAATACACCACATTGACCACCTGCACAAGCTAAAACAAACACACTTTATCATTCTTTCTAGCTTGAAACATATGAATGGCAGTAAATGTCGAATACAGAGGGAATAAAATAACTGTCGAATACAGAGGTCACAATTTCAAGCATTTTACTTAAAAATGGATCAATTTACGTTGCGTTATATTAAAGGGTTCAACAGGCTGAAAACATTCATTAATCATTATTTTTAAACCAGATTAATCATTATTCATTGATCATTATTTTACTTATAAAGGACAGACCACGTTTGCAGGGTCAACCAGATTAAAATTACCAGTTTGACTTTTTCCCAACCGGGATTTATGCCTTTGTTTTTTACGGACACCTTTATAGAGACCTTTTTTCCTATTAAAAAGGCTCTATTAAGGGGGCTTTGTTTCAGATTTTGTAGTAGTGTGAGAAAAGAGTGTTTATGAGTCAAAGAATTTCAGTACCAACTACCAAGGCACATAGCCATCGACCAATCTTCAAACCCAAACACTCCTTTAAAGATAACGCTATTCAAACTTAATTTGGCACAAAGAATTTGGAGAAACTAATCCTTACGACTTTTAAAACCAAACTTAACAAAGATAACGCTTTATATATGTGCTTCTTATCTCGAGGCGAACAAGGATACATACATTAAATTGGCTTCAATCATGCCCAAAGGATACTAAGATGATGTAATGTATCACGATAACCTTATGCTTAACTTATGCGTTTATTCATTATCGGAAAAACCCCTGTTCCCCCAAATAACTAATAAGCACTTTGGCATAAGCTTGCCAAGACTATTCCCATATTCCCATGACAGGTATCCATCTCACAAACTCACGCTGCTCTACACATGATAATTAGGAAAAATACAAATACATCCCAATGTATAAAGCACTTTGACATGAGCTTACCCAAACATCTTCAATAAGCTTTGTACATTTTTTTATACCCAAAAACCCATCTTCTTCCCTCAAAACAGTTTTGAAGTTAAATAAGAGGTTAGGGTTTTAATTTTATAAAATTTGGGGATTTTCTTAAAATTGAGGAATTTAGGTGTTTGGTGGTGATCTTGAGATGGTTGTTAATAACCGAGATATTTCCAAATCTAACCCGTTAATCACTCGAGGCGATTATTCTAGCAAACAATTTCATGACATGTCCGGTCTGCAAGCCTTTTATCCATAACCATCCAATTTAATGATCATTTCATTTCCAAATCTGTCAAAGAAAATTGCAAATAGAACGTATTAGAAAGTGTTTGTATATACAACAAAACTAAATAGTATTAAAAAGTGCTATGTTAATTCCATACTTTTGACTACTACTACAGTGACCTTCAACAAAAACCTAATAAGCCCATTCTTAAAGTGTTTCGCTAAGCTATTTTGAATACAACATAAACTTGGCAATCTTGACCCAACTGAACCAGTTGACCCACGACCCGTTTGACTGTGTTTCCATTTGACCCGTTTAGACCCATGACCTATTTGACCTATAACTAAACCATCACGGTAACAACTAAATCAACGTTTTGCCTATTAAACTAAACATGTTAAAAGAGGTCACAAATTCTGAAGCAGATGTAGTTCATCTAGTCTGCATATGACTTTAAATTACTTTTAGTTTTATTTAAGTGAACAGCTACAGCTGTTTCAGCATTCTATTTATTTAGATTAATGACTATGTGTAATGTGGACCACAAAAAATACATATTAATAAACAAAACTAGATCACATCCTGATGTAGTTCAGTACTCGGCATATTTAAACTAACAACCTGACAGGCGACAACACATATGGTTTCATGCAAGCAGCGCCTGCTTCACATTGCCATATCTATAAGTTTCAGCAAGGTGTGTACCAAAAATGCAACTAGATAATCGAATGGTGTGTTGATTGCAATTAATAGTTTGGCTGATAAGAGAGGGGGAGTCACAACTCACAACATGCATATATTATAGCAGCAGTAGCACATTTCATATGTATTAATTTTTGGGTTATATATTTCATACATGAAGTTTCTTTGCCAGTTCCTCATGCCTATTATAGCCAGAAGCTCTACCAGCCACCTCATTTACATGACTCATCCTCTGATTAACTTCTGCCTATAAAAAGAAAAGCATATAATGTGATTAATAAGTAGGAATCGAAAACCAGATTGTCATGCACCTGAGCGTTCAGGTCCTATTAGTTGGTTCATAGCAAAAGTTATGACAAAGTAATTCGGGCTGCATAAATGATATAATATTATCTTCATTGACAATCATAAACAATTAAATAGTACTTATTTGTTGGTACACATTGCCATGATGCAAAAAAATTACAAGCCTTACTTCGGATACAAATAAGATACAACAGATAGACAGTCGCTCTGCATAAATAGACCAAGCAAGAAGTAGAGTTGACTACTTGACTTTGTCCATTTCATCCTTATAAGGGGGATTGGTAAGCATAACCAACTGTAATTGTGCCTATGCACACAAGATAGTTTCATGCTATCAGAAGTTACGCAACCCAACCATTTTGCAAACTTTAAGAATATATTAGCCCACATTGTGTTATGCGCCTGCCATGGTAAAGTTTTTTTGACTGCAAATCACATGAAAACTAATGTACCACTGTTGCTAAATTTGCAGTTGCATTAGTAGATATGTAAAGACATGTTAACGGTTACTCAAAGAACAACACACAAAATGCCCTTTTGCCCCGGAATACATAAGGGCAATTTAGAAAACAATATCTGTCGATTCAAGCGATAAGTGATAAACAAGCGATGAATCACGAAACGTAATTCAAAACTTGCCATTTCTGCAATTGACAGCAAAACTAAATCTAAAACTGTTTTATCCAATGACTAAAAATGTTTTCGGGGTTGATTATCATTCTAACGACTAAAACTTATTATTTCATTCTAAAACGACACGCCAAACAATTTTTGCATGTCAAAATCTAACGATAAATATTACGCAAGTATCATCATTCTCTAATGGACATTTCATCAAACACCTTTCGTGCACAACCTAAACCCCGAGCTTCAAACCATAGGCGCACGTAACACATGCACCTAATTCACCTCTATCGCACTATAATAATATCACAAATATCCATAACTAACACCTAATTGAAGCAGACACAAAAATCAATGAATTGAGTTCAAAAGTATACCTGAGAGCATCACAAAATCAGTAACTTCAGCTCACAGAACCAAAGACTATTTGTTTGTGATTAGAAGCTCTGTACGTTTTTTTACACACATTCAATATGCTCTATACCTTCTTTTTTTTTTATGCCCAATAGCTTATTAACCTCTTAAAATAAGCCTACCCAGTGTTGTAAATCTCGGGCTACAAAGTAATCGGCCAAAAGATTCAATTTGGTCAAAACGTGATAAAATTTGGGGCTTTTATAAAATTTGGGGACTTTGTTTAAATTGAGGGAATTTCTTAAAGGATTATTGTTTGGTCAAAACCAGATAAAATCATAAGCCCAAAATAAGCTTAAACAAGTACCCCTAAGTTCAAAGTTGATAAATGATAGTTTCTGTGAAATAATGAGAGTGAAACAAACAAAAATTAGAGAGTCATGGTTTTGGTGAATGGTGGATATTAGAGTTGATCGAGTGTGTTTGGATGGGATTGCCAGCGTGGAAGAGTTGTTACTATGTTGTTAGTTGAAGGGTTAATAAAATTGGGTTAAAGATTTGGAGCGATTGGGTAATTTTAGGCTATGTTTAGACTATGTTTATTGGGAGGTTGGCAACCCAACCCATCAAAAATGCATACAAATATAATACTTTTATAATTTTGTATATAATCTTCATTGTAATCTTTGTAATCTAGATCACTTGGCAACTTAAGATTGCCGACCCACAATCTGTCTTTGTGGCTTTTTATTTTCTTTTTTCTTTTATAATTTTTAATATATTTTTAATATTTAGTATAGATCGGTTGGGTTTTGATAAATGATGAAAAAAATATAGATTGGTTGTATGTATTGGTTGTGTAGGTGGAGGAAAGAGATAATAATATTTAATTAGAAGATCGGGTTATTATGGGTTGTTGATAAAGATAGTCATATTAGATAGGTTGCCAACCCAACTCAAACAATATACATACAAAATAATAATTTTTTAATCATTCCATCCGATCGTTCCTACCAATCTAGGTCGTATGACAACCTAAGAACCTAACTTACAATCTGCCACTTGTCAAGGTGTTAATGGCTGTTGGTTCTTTGTTTTTTTTTTCTATTTTTTTTTTAAGAATACATTGGTTATATGTATTGGTTAGGTTGGGTTGTTGATAAATGGTAAAAAAATATAGATTTGTTGGTATGTATTAATTGTGTAGATGGATGAAAAGAAAATTATATTTTAATAAAAGATTCTTAGAAAACCACCTCCATTTTGTCAGAGTAATGCTTCGTCGTCACCATGGCGAGCAGCTCTACGCGAGGGATGGCGAACCACCCAGGTGTGGCGGCGAGGCACTGCGAACCTCCACGTAAGCCCACAGCGAGCCACGAAATCCCCACACTCTCCGCTCAAAAGGTTCATTGCTTTTTTTTTTCTATCTTTGACACATTAGGCTAAAAAGAGCAATGTCTCAGGTTTCTCTCTCCTCTCATTTTCCCTCACTCCTTTTCATCATACATCTGTTTTGGTCATTTTTCGCTCACTTTTCATTAAAATACCTATGTATAAAAATATACCCACTAAATATCCCACACACACACTCACAAAATAAAATAAAAAATTAGGCCCAGTTTGTGAGCCAAAAACAATAGTGAGCAACTCACCATACTTTGCAATTTTGGATGTGTTGCGCGTGAGTTGGCCACCAAAAATGGAAGTCACGATCACTCCATCCAGTCTTAATTTGTTGCAAAAATGTACTTAGCTGCTCAAAAAGTTGATCAACTAGACTTAAGAAGTGTTTATTTTTCTCTTATCTTAACTACATATAATTTAAAAACTATCTTTTACTAATATGCTTAATGATTTGATTGGTGAATTTGAAAAAATAATCGGTGAAAATTTAAAGAGAGAAGATTTACAATACATGTTAAGTGGATTAGGCACGTAATTGGGGTTGCATTTTAGGCCTAAATAATTTGTTGCAAAATGAACATAGTTGCTCAAAAAGAAGCCATGAGTTGTAGGGTTTCTCTGCGCTAGTCTCTCCTAGTGGTTCGGGTCCCGTGCCTGCCCGTTTAGATGGTTTAACTCAGGACTCAAATTTCAAGTGTGGTGTTGTTCTAAAAAAATTTATAAAAAAAAATAAATAAATAAACAAAAATTGAAAAAAAAATTGATTAACTACATTTAGAAGGTGCTTACTTTTCTCTTATTCTGTCTTAATTGAGATAAATGTGAGCCCAAAACACACACACACATATCTTCTAAGACGGACCCTCCGAAGACGACTCGATCTTTCCCCGACATCAGCAATCCACCAACACCAAAGTTATACATCAATCAAACATGTTAACACATAACAACAAACAAAAACCTTGACATTAGCAGCAAGTGATTTGTTTTATAAAAGTGTAAAACAACGTAATAAAACCTCAATGCGTCTTTGATTAGCATTTTAAATAAAAGCGTTTAAATAAAATCTAAAAAATGAACGCGTCTAGTTGCCAAACAATAAGGTGAACCAAATAAAATCATAAGCTTAAACAACGACCCCTAAGTTCAAAGTTTCACTTGATTAATCTCTAATTAATATAATTGGCAAGCCCCAATTAGTCCATAGTTCTAATTACCATCCCGATGTATGTAATACTAATATGTATAAAGATTAATAAATATTAATTTACGATAGCTGATGTGAAATGAGAGTGAAACAAACGAAAAATAGAGTGATGGTTTTGGAATTTTAGTGAATGGTGGAGATTAGAGTAAAGTGTGTTTGGATGGGATTGCCGGTAGGCAACTAGTTTTTTTTTTTTTTTTTTTTTTTTTTTTAAGTTCATTGTTTTCTTTTTCTATCTTTGACACATTAATGTTTTGTAAAATCTACATAGCTCCTCAAAAGTTGATCAACTAGACTTAAGAAGTGTGTATTTTTCTCTTAGCTTAACTAAATATAATGTAAAAACTAACCTTTATTGAAAGTGAAAAAGTAATGATTCTCAAGGGGTGGGAGGACTGGATGGCGAAGATTAATCATTGTCAAGTGTGTTTAGATGGGATTGCCAGCGTGGCAAATATAAAAGGAAATAAATCAGTTAGTTGTTTGTAAGTTCAATGTTTTTCTTATAAAAAATGATTCTTATGGCTAAGTAGTAAGCTTAGTAATATTTTTAATGATTTGATTTGTGAATTTGAAAAAGTAATTGGTGAAAATTTAAAGAGAGAAGATTCACTATACATGTGTCTAATGTTAAGTGGATTAGGCATGTAATTAGGATTGAATTTTAGGCCTAAATAATTTGTTGAAAAAATGAACATAGTTGCTCAAAAAGAAGCCGTGAGTTGTAGGGTCTCCCTTCACGGGCTTCTCCTAGTGGTTCGGGTCCCGAGGCCTGCCCGTTTGGATGGTTTAACTAGGGGGTCGGATTTCAAGTGTGGTGTCATTCTAAAAATATGAATATAAAATAAATAAATAAATAAATAAAATTAAATAAAAAGGAAGAAATTTTTTTTGATCAACTACATTTAGAAGGTTTTTACGTTTCTCTTATTCTCTCTTAACAGAGATAAATGTGAGCCCAAAACACATATATATTTTTTCTTAATTAAGAGACTCACAAATGTCTCTCTTTTCCAATTAAGAGGCTAATTAAGACACTTAAGGCTAAACCACTTAATTTAATAAACAACTCCTTATTCCACTACTAAATATTGGGAATAAGGGCATCCACTATAAGAGGTTCGTGAAAAGGTTTATAAAATTTAAAGAGGTTTATAAATTAAGTCACTGTAGTGAGATGAGGTTTATGATGACATGAAATAAAATAGGTATAAGTTTATAGACCTTTTCATTGCAACTAAAATACATGTAACTAATTTAAACCGTATCAATTTATAAAGTTTAACAAGTTTAAGCATAGTGATAATAGGTTTATAAACTGAGAAATTTAAGAGTATATGACATTGAAATTATATAAACCTTATCAAAAGGTTTAACATTAGAGATGCTCTAATTGGTGGCATGACTTAGCTCCTAACTGGAATGAACAAATTTGTAGACGCGGGCACTTTTTAGGTTTTATTACTAGAGTAATAGCAATCCTGACAAATTAGTGTAAATTTATTTACTTAGTCCGTTCAAGTTAATAACAAACTTTAGTTTTGTATGGGTACAATAGTTGGTGCTCTTTGAGTATAAAGTCTATTATTTGTTTATTTAGTTATTTATTTTTTGCGGATTGGCATAATGTTGGGTTAAACCGGATCATGTATTAGTATTGTTGTCTTATGATCTATATGATTATCGCACATTTGATACAATATACATGTAGTATAACAAATTGTTTGCCTCACGGTTGGTGTTTATAGTATAGTACTACATCTTTTCATTTATAAGATTACAAATGTCATTTGATCAAAAAATAAAAGCTTTTTATGTAATTTTGAAAAAACTATAGATGTCTCCTTATGATATAAGGGGCTAGAACAAATAGTTACCCCAATCCATCATCACTCCAAACAAAAAATTTGTTCAAGTTCAAAAGTAAACATGATTGTATTTGTTTGGTTAAGATACTTGGTAAATGATATGATAATTAAATTTAAGTATAAGTTATACTTTTTGTAAATATGTTCTTACTATTTGTATTTATTTTTGGATTATGTTTAGGTGCAGTTTGGTATTTGGGGTTAGGATTGGATTTAGAAAACCAAAGTAGAAAAAATGTTTGTTTGTAGCTTTAGCTTTGGATGTTGGAGATTAATCCTAAAAATAACATTGTTAGAAAATATATCACAATGGGTGAGGATGAGATTAAAATGCGGGTCACATTAATTGTTATCTCTAAGGGTCTGTTTGGTTTGTTGACGGGTCTAAGATTTGAATTCGGATTTAGATTTAAATTTGGTTCATATTTGAATTTAGATTTGATGTGCGAGAGAAAATATATAATTGATATAATTTTATTTATAACAAAAGTTTATTTGAATATTAAAATATGAATGAACCCACTCAAATATTCAAAAATAGAAAAAATGACAAAAGCAAAAAAGAAAATGGCAAAAAAGTCAAGTATTCAATCGAAAATGACAAAAAAAATTAGAGTATTCAACAGAAACCGTGGATACATGCAAGGAATGATTTGACCCACATAAAAAGGTATCAAATGCTGTTTTGAATCTTATAGATGCAAACCAAACGATTAGTAACTGTCAAATCAAATGCAAACCGATTCTAATACCCCATGACAAACAACCCATAACTCTTTCTTACATTAATATTTCTTACTCTAAAAAAACAATTATTTTTAATAAAATATTTTATTTTACACTAATTTAATATACTTTATATTTATATAATAATATGTTTTCTCTCTCCAAATTTAAATCTTAATCCAAAAACAAATCCAAATTCAAATCCTAATCCTAAACCCACCTACATACCAAGGGAACCCTTAGCTTTTGTCTATGGATTTTAAGGCTCAAAAAATGTATTTACCTCTCTTTGTGTTATTTATGTTTTTGTTTTACACTTAACTTCATATAATTTATTTAAATTTCAGCCACTAAAGTTTTTATTAATTACATTATTTTTTTTTAATTATTGTTTTCACAAATTTTACACCTATATTTTTATGTTTTTTTTCTCCACCAATTTTATCAAAGTTTGACCAATTTATTTTTTAATTTTGACTTTCAAGTGACCAATACAAATTCTCAATTTTGCCATGTGTTAAAATAGAGCAACCTGATTGACCCAATTTTTTTTCTTAATAAGATTGTTTTAGCAAAAAACTTCAGAAATGATGTAAGTCTTTTATTGTATAAAAGATAACACAAACCACAATACAATCTCACAACCTACAACATATAATTTCTCAGAGGAATTAACTGATATAGATAAAAGCACTCCATAGTTCTCTTTACTAACCCATGGTAGGACGTTAATTCTCAAAGGGTGGGACTGCATTGGACGTTGGAGATTAATTGCAGTCAAGTGTTTTTGTTTAGAAAGGTTTTGTGTGTGATGGGGATTGCCAACGTGGCACCTTCATTATTTTTTGACACATTAATTTGTTGCAAAAGTGAACATAGTTGCTCAATGTATCAGGATCCTCTAATTTTGACAAAAACATGATTGCTTATGTTTAATGAATTTACATCATTAGATCTAATCAATGGTTGGGATTAAATGCACAATTCTCTCTCCTATTTCTCTTTTATTAATCACTCTCTTTTTATTATTAATTTATCTCTCATTTATATCTTTTACTCTAATTGTGTATGTAAGATTATTTGTGGGGCCTTTTTCTTTGTTTTTTTCCCTTCAATTTTTTTCTATGTTCTCTCAATTTTCTATCCTTATCAGTTAGTGTTTTTTCAATGAACCAAAAACAAAACAAGTATAAAGTGAAAAGAAGAGAAAAAATGAATTGAACCCAAAAAGACATCAACATGCCACTAAGAGCATTAGGTATCGTTGAGCCATAGTTATCGTGTCATTCTCCAAAACCAGTGCCACGTTAACAAAACACTGAACGTATGGACTCCTAATGTGCTATTGGCCAAAAGTGAGGTTACTAAAGTGCCCGTATGGATTAAATTGCATAACGTGCAGTTACTTGCATATTCGGAAGACGGATTGAGCCTTATTGCTACTCAGGTGGGTAAGCCGATTATGTTAGATGCGTTTACTAGTTCTATGTGTGTTGATTCATGGGGTCGAATAAGTTTTGCACGTGCTCTTGTGGAACTATCATCAGATTCTGAACTTAAACATGTGGTGACTATGGCGATCCCTAAAAAGGACGATAGTGGTTTTACTACGGCACGTATCAAGGTGGAATATGAATGGAAGCCTCCACATTGTGCGGAATGTAAAGTCTTTGGGCATGATACTGATTGTTGCACTATGAGTATTAAGGAGCATAATGATGTCGCTCCCAACTCAAATGAGGAAGCACATGATGATGGTTTTAAGGTGGTGCAGAATCGGAAGTCCAAGCCTAAAGGTACAAAGATGACTAGTGGTATTAATATGGGTAAGGGTCCTAGATTTGCACCTAGGAAGCGGGTTTATGTTGCAAAGAGCGAAGACACCATTCTTGCTAGTGTTAATGCTAAAGTTACACCACTTGTCGTCAAACTCTTTTGGGGCTCTTGGGGTGGATGATGAACCGGACATCCCAATCTTGTAGTTGATTCTACTACGATCGACGAAGACGGGAAGTCCTCCGGTACTACTAAGGAAGCGGTATTGATGGTTCTCGGGAAGGACCCTCGTGTTGATATTGGTGTGGCATCTAAGCCTTGAGATGTTTCTTCGCATCCAAGGTTAGTACTACAGGTACTACTAAGGATGCGGTATTGATGGCTCGGGGAAGGACCTTGGTGAGGCGTCTAAGTCTCCTGAGAATGGGAATTCTTTTGCGGCCAAGCTTGTGAGTGATTCAATGGGATCAATGGATGTTGGTTCTACTCCTATAGTGAGAAAATTGGTAAGCTTGAAAAGCTAATTATTGATGGAAAGCTACTCTTGTGGATGATGATGGTCAACTATTCCGGCTACCTTTTCTACTAAGAGAGCCAACCCTTTTTCTAAAGTGGGAGAGATTGTGGTATCGATTACGAAGATGAGGTTGTTGCTAACCCATTTGATGAGTCTGTTAATATTTTTGGTGGTGGACACGAGTTTGAAAATGAGTATGATGAATATGACTTGACGACTATGCGAACGCAAGCAGTTCGTGATCTTAGGGAATTTGGATAACTTTAATGCCATGTATGGCACAAAGTTTCAAGGTCCTAGGAAGTAATTTTATTTGTTGTGTCATATGTTATCATTTGAGTAGTGGTTTGTTTTCTTGTTTAGAGAATTGGAAGTGTCTTGTTATGTAAGCTTTATGCCTATGTAACGGGCTGAGATATGGGACTTCACTCATATCCATTGTACTTAAACGTTTATTTGGTTAATATATTTATCAGGGTGCAGGATTACTCCCCTTTACCCAAAATAAAAAACACTGAACGATACCAGAAACCCTTTGGCACCACATTTTCTGCCGTTACCATTGGCACTAGAAAATGTGGTGCCGTTCTCCATTTTTTTCATTTATATAAAATAAAACATACACAGTATTAACTAAAATAAACTTCGTTAATTTAAAAAAAACACACACATTACATTAATTAAAAAACAAAAAGAAGGTACATAAAAATAAAAATAGTACGTAAACAACTTATATTAGCTAACTTTGAATTTCATGGGCGTATAGGCTAGTAAGCTAACAAACAAAAAACAACAGCTACAAAACTAAAAACATTGGCTATAAATCAAATGGTTATAAACCTTCAAAATTTAGATGTGTAAATGAAGTTTTTACGATTGTATTTATGAACTCGGTCCGTCTGTATTCTTTTGTTGGTAAGCCCAAAAAAAAAAAAAAAAAAAAAAAAAAAAAAAAAAAGCGATGATACATATGGAAAGTTAACAAATACTGTGGAGACTGGTGTAGCACTCATTACTTAAAAGTGAAAGCTCTGAAAGGCTCGGGAAGTGAGTTCTTAGCTACTCCGACATCTTGAAAAAGCTTGTGATCCGAATTGGGATGTCATCAGAAAAGCAATATGCTCATGACAGTTTACTTCCATAACGCTGAAAAACCTAAAGGAACAGGAATACATATTTATTAGTAGCCGGATGTCGTGCCATTTGCTCCCAACCTCAGCTTTATGTTGCAACATCTTGGATGGTATGGCTGCTCTTTGAATAACTATTCGTAAGGGTGAGAAAATGGGCATGTCAGGCGGCTTATGTAACGGGTCAAAACGAGAACAATTTTTGTAAGGATCAGGTTGGCCCGGAATGTTTTTTGTCCAGTTTTATCATAATCCCCTATAGATGTTATCGTGCTAAATAATATTACAAAAGTAATGTTTTGGTTTTAGGAGCTTATATGCATTACATATTCATTTTTACCACATAGGACCCATTAAGATAGTTATTTTGCCGTTAACATTATTAATCAGATATTCATGTTAGCTTCATACTTGATAAGCTGAGAACAATTCATATGTTGAATCTGGACTGTCCTATAGTTTGAAATATTGCTTCATTTGGCCCAAATGGGCGCAAAAGGACCGGAAGAGTAAATTTCTTTGTGCAATAACTTAATGGTTTGTATAAAAAGGTAATTCGAGTTCATGTAAATTATATGACGTATGAGAAAGAACTGATATCGTGCACCGAAAAGGTTTGT
Source organism: Chrysanthemum lavandulifolium (assembly GCA_022545495.1). Lineage (NCBI taxonomy): Eukaryota > Viridiplantae > Streptophyta > Magnoliopsida > Asterales > Asteraceae > Chrysanthemum > Chrysanthemum lavandulifolium. Next base: position 9,397,238 of record CM040241.1, read on the forward strand.
ACAACATAATGCATGGAAACATGGATGGGTTAGGTAACGGGTCAAAACCAGATCAGGTTGAAATGTATCACTTTTAGTAGTGGTTGAAACTGGACACTCAAGAATATGGTGTATGTGGATTCATTACTGTAGGTTCATCATTGTGAGTAATATTATCAGTTTGTTTTGGTTTCTTACCATACATATTTCTACCATCCATTTTTCCAATTCATTTTTTTGTTGTTAGTGTAAAATGTTGCAAATATAGGAAAAGATTCATTCGTATAAAACCAAATACATGCTTAAACCAGTTGCATAATATGTAAGCTTTACCTCAGCTAGGCACTCTCGCTAAAAGTACATATTAGAAAAGTTATACCGCCGGTCAGAGTTCGTTAAGTGTATTGGGTGTGTAGGACTGTAATCTATTCCGAAACAAGACCAAGCCATGAATTTACCACAAACTTTAGACTAATCGTTAAAGACTCGTGAATGGCCTAAATGAGCATGGTTCACTGGACTATACCAAAACAAATACGCACTGAACCAAATGGATTTACCAGTTTTGCACTCTCATAGTATCAGCATTAGTCGATAAATAGCAAAAAGAGAGTCGCCGACTAGGGAGTGAGTACTCCAATCTATTTTAAAAGTCTGCCAAGTAAAAAAGTAGAAACCATAAATGGGGACTGCTGATGAATTCAAGACTAGTCAACCGTTGCAGGATCTCATCCTGGTCCAACAAGCACACACAAACAAAAGACACCTATTTAAGATAGGCAATTGACTTCAAATCATATTAATACAATCCTATTTGTTCATGCAACTCAATGATAAGTATCTAATAAATAAGACGACACACAGTTGAAAAGGTACAACACCTTCTAAGAAGAATTAGCCCACAACTCACTGGGTGACACATGCATGTAAATGTAACAAAACTCTTAAAGACCACACATCGCGATTTTTATATGCTACAATATGACAACGCAAATCACAAAGCAACGTAACTCGATAACCGCAGCAACAGGAAGACGAAGACGACGACGACATGACTAACTAACATGGAAGTTAATCTTATTAGCTTTCTAAGATCAGATAAAGCTGAAATCTCAATTTCATTGTTATTTTGAATCTAATGGGTATACACTCAAATAAGTTATCCTATCCTATAAGTTCGTATTCCTTCAAGTATCCTATAAGTATCTTGTAAGGATTTATGTTTAACTTATTTTTTCCAGTATGTGAAATCGTGAGTCTGTCTTAGTTGGTTATCATATTGTTTTGGAGATTCTAGTTTAAAATGGTTGACATGTTTCGTTTATATTGTAATGTTGTTACACATATAGAAATCCAACTCGGTTGGGTGACATATCTTAGTGTCCACAACAGTTCCTGAAAAATTTACAATGAATGTTACTGGTGGCCTGTAGTTTCCTTCCAATGAAAGACAAGTCTGGTTGTATCACCCAACTGCATATGTAAAAAAAGAGAACAGACGTGCTTTTGACGTGTTTTATAATAATAAATGTAGAAAGGAGAACTACCTTGTGGATCTTGTCCATGTTACTCAGCAACACCTGTAACATTCAATATGGTTATTAGATTTAACACAGCAAAAAATTATTAAAATATATCACTAAGATAGGATAGGATATGGAATGAAAGCCACCTATAGAATATTACGCGGTGAGGCTTATGGCCAGTTGACTTCTTAAACGATATCAAACGTTCCCTACAAACGAGTAAAATAAGAATCCAGTTATCCTAAACTTGATATAAGACCAAATCGAAATTATTTTTTAATAGTTTAACTGATTACCTAATCCAGTTATCAGTATCAGTTAAGGTTGTGTATAAATCATTGATGATCTCCTGTCTGTGTAGCTGTGCAGATGATACTAGTGCCTTGTACCTGTCACTTGTGGTCAGTCCACTGAAGCAACCACCTATAAAATAAAATAGAAAACAAGCTTCATAGAACTTAAACAGTACACGGATCTTATAAAATACGTGACAGTGGCAAATGGGTCAAATTGGGTCGGTCTGATAGAAGTTTAAACAGTTAGGCTGGCCAAACAACTTTTTGGGACTTTTTTAGCTGTCTGAACTGGCCTACCCAGTTACCCGTTTGGTAAACTTTATAGCAATCAATTTTCAGGGCCTATCCCTGATGCCATTGGTAACCTATCATTGTTGACTAAACTTTATTTAGATTCCAACAAATTAAATTAGAAGGCCAAATTCCATCAAGCCTTGGGAATTGTAAACAACTTAATGGGTTATACCTTTCGGACAATAGACTAAGTGGTAACATACCCAAGCAACTTTTTCACCTTCCATCACTAACTATTGGTTTAGATCTTTCATACAACAACTTGTCTGGCTCCATTCGATCAGAGATCAAAGACCTCAAGATGTTGAGCGGTCTTGCTTTATCTTATAATAAATTATCAGGCCTCATTACTAGTAGCCTTGGTGAATGTATTAGCCTGACAAAGTTATACCTTAGTGGCAACCAATTTCAAGGCATAATACCATCTTCATTAAGTTCCTTGGGAGGATTGGAGGTACTTGACATCTGTCAAAATAGATTTTCTGGTAAAATTCCACAATTCCTAGGCAAATGGAATTCATTAGAATATTTGAACCTGTCCTTTAATGATTTTGAGGGTGAAGTACCGACTGTAGGAGTGTTTGCCAATGCAAGCGCATTTTCGGTTTTGGGGAACCATAAGCTTTGTGGTGGTTTGGTTACACTTGAGTTACCCAAATGCAAGGAGACGGGTAGCAAGAAAAAAAGGTTTCCTTTCTTCATATTAGTCATCGTGATTGCACCGACGTTGCTGATTATATTATGTTGTGTATATCTTTTGTGTAAGAAGAAACGCAATAGTCAACCATTTGAGTCATCGGGTAGTGAACGGTTCATGAAAGTTTCTTACAGTCAACTTCTCAAGGCTACTGATGGCTTCTCTGCAGCAAATTTGATTGGAGAAGGTGCATTCAGCTGTGTTTATAAAGGGATCCTCGATTCCGATGATGGCAAATTTGTTGCAATCAAAGTTCTACGTCTTGAAAATCCAGGTGCTCACAAAAGTTTTCTAGCAGAATGTGAAGCTTGGCGGAATATTCGACACCGTAATTTGTTGAAGATAATAACTTCATGTTCAAGTGCTGATTTCCAAGGAAATAATTTTAAAGCTCTTGTTTATGAGTTTATGCCGAAGGGAAGTGTACACGATTGGCTTCATTCAATGTCATTCTCTTCACAATTTAAGTGTGGTGAACGTTAAACATAATCTCTTAAAAGTCTTGGCTTTCTCAAGATGATAAGCAATTTGTGGAAGCCATTTATTTCCACCATTTGCATGTCAAGAACGTTAACATGCAAAACTAAGTATAAAAAGCCAATGCTAGTTCTCATAATTTTAAACAAATTTCCAAAAATGAAGTCACCACAAACAATGTTTTGCTTATCATCTTCCTCTCTTATTTCTTTTCTCTTTTACGGTCTCTCGATAACATGTCTTACTTCCACCACCCTCTCTGCTTCATATGATGGTAATGAGACTGATTATCACGCATTGCTGTCATTTAAGTCAAAGATCACCCATGATCCATACAATGTTCTAACATCGTGGAACCATTCCTTTCATTTCTGTGACTGGAGTGGTATTTCATGTGGAAAGCGGCACAAACGAGTGACTGTTTTACGACTGGTTTCGCAAGGCTTAGAAGGCTTGTTGTCTCCTCATGTAGGAAACCTCAGTTTCCTCCGTAAGCTTAATCTCGCAAGCAACAGCTTTGAAGGAACCATTCCTCATGAACTTGGTCGTCTATCTAGGCTACATAGTCTTAATCTTTATAATAACAATTTCCGTGGATTCATTCCAACAAACTTGTCTGGTTGTTCTAACCTTGAAGTGCTTTTGCTCGCTCAAAATAAGCTAGCTGGAAGCATACCCAAGGAGATGAGTTTACTCTCGAAACTTACTACTCTTGTAATTGAGAATAATAAGTTAACAGGTGGAATCCCACCTTTCTTGGGGAATATCACATCAATGGAAGTGTTCTCTGTTGCTGCGAACCAGCTGGGTGGGAGCATTCCAGATACCTTGGGTCATTGGAAAAGCTTGACAGAATTTGACTCTGGTGAGTGCAACTTATATGGAAGCATCCCTCAGTCCCTTTTCAACCTCTCACTCCTTGTTAATCTTTCCTTAGCTGGTAATCACCTCACTGGTAGTCTTCCTTCAGAAATGGGTACTAATCAGCTCCCAAATCTTGAGTTCCTTCAGTTATGGGGTAACGAACTGACATGAGTTCTTCCACCTTCTCTTTCTAGTTGTTCTAAATTAGGAATACTTGAAATGGATGAAAACAATTTTAGTGGGAAGTTGAGAATCGACTTTTCAAAACTAAGAGATATTAGTTCAATTAAATTACAGAATAACAACTTCCATGGACGCGGAGAAGCTGATGACATGAGGTTTATTGATTCTTTAAAAAACTGCACCAGATTAGTACTTTTGAGTCTTTCAAATTGCAAACTTACTGGAGTGGTTCCGATATCAATAGGTAATCTCTCTCATCAACTCACCTATCTATATTTAGGAGGCAATCAATTATTTGGAAGCCTCCCTTCAAGTATAGGTAGTCTAGTTGGTTTGACTGCTTTAGCTTTAGGACCTAATTAATTCAAAGGAAACATCCCCACTAGCGTTGGTAAACTTCAAAAGCTACAAGTTCTTGGTCTAGATAGGAATCAATTTTCAGGGCCTATCCCTGATGCCATTGGGAACCTGTCATTGTTGAATAGACTTTATTTATATTCCAACAAATTAGAAGGTCATATTCCATCAAGCCTTGGGAATTGTAAACAACTTAATGAGTTAAGCCTTGAAGACAATAGACTCACTGGAAACATACCCAAACAACTTTTTCAACTTCCATCACTAAATCATTTTTTAATTTTCTCTCAAAATAGCCTATCTGGTTCAATTCCATCAGAGATTAAAACCTCAAGACGTTGAGCTATCTCGATTTATCTTACAATAATTTATCAGGCAACATTACTAGTAACCTTGGTGAATGTGTCAGCCTTACAGAGTTATACCTTAGTGGCAACCAATTTCAAGGCATGATACCATCTTCATTAAGTTTCTTGAGAGGATTGGAGGTACTTGACATTTCTGAAAATAATTTATCAGGCAAAATTCCACAATTTTTAGAAAAATGGAAATCCTTAGGATATTTGAACCTATCCTTTAATGATTTTGAGGGTGAAGTACCGGTTGTAGGATTGTTTGCCAATACAAGCGCATTTTCAGTTTTGGGGAACGATAGGCTTTGTGGTGGTTTGGTTACACTTAAGTTACCCAAATGCAAGGACGTTTCCTTTCTTCATATTAGCCATCGTGATTGCACCGACGTTGCTCATAATATTATGTTTTGTATATCTTTTGTGTAAGAAGAAACGCAATAGTCGACCATATGAGTCTTCAGGTAGTGAACGGTTTATGAAAGTTTCTTACAGTCAACTTCTCAAGGCTACTGATGGCTTCTCTGTAGCAAATTTGGTTGGAGAAGGTGCATTCAGCTGTGTTTATAAAGGGATCCTCGATTTCGATGATGGAAAATTTGTAGCAATCAAAGTTCTACGTCTTGAAAATCCAGGAGCTCACAAAAGTTTTCTAGCAGAAAGTGAAGCTTGGCGGAATATTTGGCACCGTAATTTGTTGAAGATAATAACTTCATGTTCAAGTGCTGATTTCCAAGGAAATGATTTTAAAGCTCTTGTTTATGAGTTTATGCCGAAGGGAAGTGTACATGATTGGCTTCATTCAAGTGCATATACATCGAAACTGAACCTTCTTCAAAGAATAAATATTCTTAGAGATGTTGCCACTGCGCTTGATTATCTTCACAATCGCTGCCAAACAACGATTGTTCACGGTGACTTGAAGCCAAGTAACATTCTACTTGATGATGATATGGTGGCTCATGTTGGAGACTTTGGTTTAGCTCGCCTACTTGGTACAAACTTAAACCAAAATAGCTCAACCGGGGTTAAAGGAACAACTGGTTATGCACCTCCAGGTAATTGCACTTTTATTCCGTGATGCCTATATTTATTTACAGGTTACCTTTTTAAATTAATTAATTGTTATTCATTTGTAGAGTATGGCACGGGGCGAGATGACAAGTTGTGGGGACGTCTACAGTTTTGGAATATTATTACTAGAGGTGATGGCGGGAAAAAGCCGATGAGCGACATGTTTATTGAAGGTCTTAGCCTTCATAAATTCGCTTACATGGCATTACCAGATCAAGTAATCGATGTTATTGATAATGATGCAATTGTGTTGCAAAGTACCGAAGCGAATGCAAAGAAAGTGGAAGAATGTTTGGCTGCAGCTATCAAGATTGGGGTATCGTGCTCTGTGGATTCCCCACCACAACGGATGAAAACTGAAATTGTTGTTGATAACACTACACGCGTCGTTCGGGGTCAAGGAAACTTCTTTTTCTTCGAGCAAGTTTTATAACACCCTAGGCAGTGCACCTAATCGTTGTAGTGTAGTAATTAGGGTAAGCCACGGGTATTGATATCGTTCTCTAGGGGAATAGGAATGCTAGTAAGAAGTTACTACGCTAAGGTTGAGGTTGAGGAAGATTATTTATTGTCTTTTTATGTTTTAAGAAAATGGAAAGGTGCAATTTGGTATTGGATTTGGGGGTTGGTATTGCTACGATTACTCTACTATTATCTAATTATCTAAGCTAAGGTTGTGGTAGTCTATGTCTAATTAATGTGTGCTCGTATGATAGTTTAAAGATGTGTTTACTTAGGTATTACCACTCCTTAATTATCTCCTATTGATGGTTGTTATGTCACGTCCTTATTCCTAGTTGCGTTGTGTGTCTAAGGTTGTAGGGTATGCGTTTTTCCCTAACTCTTTGAATTTACCAAAGGGTCTTGTCTACAAACCCACAAGGGATTATAAACTCCTACTCTAAGGCGATCTTTGGATGGTTTAGCCTACAACTACTCAGGTAATTATATTCTAAGGTTCACAAAGATGAATCAAGCATTAAGTACACAACGAATGACCTATCGCACTAATAGATCATTGATCAAATAAGATAAGAATCAACCAATCAATATTCAATAATTAAGTTTCATATTGCCTAAGCAAACACACAAATAAATTAGTCGGATATGGAGAACATGCAAGCATACACAAATAATCAAAGACATAAGCGTATTAATGAAGTAAACACTTATCTTGATGTAAGATGGGGTTTAGAACCCTAAAATACTGCACAAGAAAGCCTTGGTTCGGTTTTAGGTTTTACTCCAAAAGACTACACATAAAAAGCGAAAAATTGGATTCTATATATAAGATTACATCTGCGACGGCGTCACCTTATGTTTAAATGGCCGTCGTGTGTCGCCGTCATTAGGGTTTCGTCTTGGCGTAAACATTGTGACGGCGTCACCTATATTGTGACGCCGTCCCCTTGACTTCGGCGCCGTCTTGGCTGCATCTAGAAGCCGTCAGTAGCGACGCATACTCCTTTATAACCTGGCGCGTCCGCGAAAACATGCAATTTAAACACGAGCCGTCATAAAATCCTTCGACCGGCGTCGCAGATAAGCGATGGCGCCGTCGCCTTGTGTTTTCAGCGACTTTGAGTGTCTCGATTCGACTTTGGCCATTTTCTTCAGATATTCGCGCTTTTTCGTCCAAATAAGTGCCATTCCGGCATTTTGCCTTCAAGAGACCTAAAAGTGAAAAGGAGCGATATTAAGCAATAACGGATACAAAGTGATCGAATAAGGGCTTAAATGACCCTCAAAAGGTACCTTTTAAAACCTTATCAAATATCCCTACACTTGGTATTTGCTTGTCCTCAAACAAATGTGCTTTAGCCAATTAATTTATAAGTTTGGGGTCATGAAGCATTGATTCAAAGCGGTCCACAACACATATAAGCCCATAAAAGTCATAGCAAGCATGGAAATTACATACTAGCACCTCACATGGGGTTTTGGATACTCACATCTCTCGGTGTATATATGAAATATAACAAATGGGAAATGGAAGATAAACACTCATTAACCGGTCCTAGTACATAGATTACCATAGGCTTGAGAATAGATTAAACCTCCTTCGCTTTGGCGTAGCACCTAGGAAAGACTATAAAGAGGTCTTTTAAAGGGTTGTAACGTTAGAGCTTACGGTAGGGAAATGAAGGGTTTGGTGGGATAGGCTATTTAGTGGTGGATAGTCAAAAATCTCTATGTTGCAAGTATCGAAGAATGGCGTTGCTAAGCCAAGACTCGACACTCTAAAACTCTAAACAACGAAAATAAACAAACATAAATTTAAAGATAGATGTGGGATGGTAGCCGCATGTTTTTTTTTTTTTTTTTTTTTTTTTTTTTTTTTTTCGATTTTTTTATTTTATTTATTTATTTATTTATTCATACACTTTTACTCTACCATCCTCTACGGTACATCAAAATAATAGGGATTTATAGACACATCCCTACACTTGAGTTTTATTACTCTAACACTAATTTGACACGAATTGAAAAGATCAAAACACTTGGGGTACATTATTACATGAAACAAAGGGAATTTGAATTTAACGTTCTCTTCCGGTCATTTCACAAACTTTAACTTTTCCCATGAATCCCAATCGTCCCAAAGCGTATACAAAGGATATGACTCGACTTAGCAACTCATGCAAGCAACTAGATAATTGAACTAAGGGTTTGGGTGATAACAAAATTTGCACTAAAAGTGAGTGCAATAAAGGGTAGGCTAAAGCGATTTGGGTGTATATTTGGGGTGGGGTGTAAACAATGCTCTTCATTGATATTCGAAAAAACCAAAACATCACGAGAACCGCGAAAAGGATAGGCTCGAGGGTTAACTAGGGTATCGTGTACTAAAGATGAGTACAACGCAAAGGGTGTGGGGAATTACTCAACCGAGGTGGAAGAAGTAATTATATTATGGGTATCAAACAAGGGTTTATCCTAATGCCTCTTATCATTTAGTTATTCCTAACTACACAAGTGTAGTCTCACTAGCGATCTCGGAATGCATCACAAAACAAGTTCTAGAATCTAATATACTACCGGTTCACACTCTAAGCATTAAAGATGAATGCTTTAATTCCTACTAATCTAAGGGCGATCCTCACATTTTGGGTGGAATTTGGGTGGTAAAGGGTTTTTGTGCTAGTCATGCAACTTCCTATCCATGAGACGCTTTTGTTAAGACTAATGGCCCACTCCTATATGTCATGAAATTTTTTTTAAATTTGGCCAAAATTACCCTAACCGACATTTTCTCATGGTTTATTACACAAATACACTTGGACAAAGCAAATAGTCAAGGATAAGCATAGTTTCAAAGTTCCCATTTTATTTTCCCTCCCTACACTTAAAGCGAACATTGTCTAGCGTTCCCGAAAGTATCAAAGTTATGATAATAGAAGGTAATTAAAAGCGAAAGAAACTAATACTCCCCGATTAGCTCGGTAGGATCCGTGAAAAGTGGTGGTTAAATCTTTTCCAAGAAGAATTATTAGTGAAAAGCTCCTTCCAATCTTGTGTAACTTCTTCTTGACAAACTAAACCTGCACACTTGAAGAAAACAAACGAAACCTTCGCGTAAAATCGGTAATAATATACATAAGACTCGATTTAAACTAGGATATAATGCTTGTGAAATGGATGTTTAAAGAATTTTAGAAAATTAAGATCTGAAAATTCCAAAATTTTACAAGTAGCTCGAAAAACGAGAAAAATGGTGATGTTTTACTCCTTCGGCGCCGTCGAGTTATCCCGACAAAAAGCGGTGCGATTTTAAAAAAATTGGAAAATTTACATCTTTAGAATCTGGAAAACTTCGCAAAACATCCATTATGACTCGATACAAGCATTTGACTCGAACAAACAAACATATATATCTTTTAGTTAATTGTTATTCTCATGTTTATGTTTCTTTTGAAAACGCGTGTAATCCTCCTACACTTATCCCTTATGTAAAATACCTTTATATGCAATTAAGGCGAGGTTAAAACAAAATAAAGCATTTTTACAAATTTAAACATGAGGATAAACAATTAATAAAAGATATATGACACTAACAAGCAAACAATTAAGCATGGGTTGCCTCCCACGAAGCGCTTTTCTTTATTTAAGAGTCTTGTAGCTAGACTCGTAGTCCTACTCTAAGTTTTCTTAATCTTAGAGGCCCATTCGATCTCTTTAACTCTTCTCATCACGAATATATTCAGGCCCCGAGTTCAAGACAAGCGTGTAGTAGACTTTGTTTTTCCAATCTACCTTGAATGCCGAAATGTTATCTACATCTAAATCATCCATGCCTCATAATTCTTATTTTATGGGGCATTATATATTAACACTCTCGGCTTCATTTGAGAACTCGATTATCCTGTCTCTTTATCATAAACCATCTTAGACTCTTCTATAAATGGTTTCCCAAGTATTACATCTCCTAAAACCTATCAATGATGCCCTTAACGTTTCCAAAATCATGAAATCACACCTATATGTGAAGTTACCTATGAACACATGTAATCCCTTAACCCTCCCACATAGTTACTTGCTTTCCTAGAGGCGAAGGGGTCCCTCATAGGCTCTAGCTTTTTGCTCATGATCCAATTATAATAGGGCCTAGACATTACATTCATGGGTGCCTTATAGTCAATGTAGGTGTGATCCCTATATAAGTATCCAATCATACGGTATTTTGATGTTTTAGGGTTTCCCTTCTTATGCGAGGTTGAAGGTGGTCTTGGAAAATTAACCACGTTATGATGATAGCGATTTCCTTCCCTTTAGGGTATGAATCAAAGTACTCCCTAAGTTTTCCTCCTCCTTACTACCCTCCATAATCTCTAATACCTTATAATCTCCTTCCTCTAGATCATCATCCGAATCACTTGTGGTGAATCACTATCTAAAGGCGATCAGTTCCTAAGGGCTTCTTTGAGTGTATTTTCAATTATCATATTTAATTTCCTAAGCTCTCCAATTTCACTCATGATACAGACTCGAAGTTGGTTAGCGAGGTGGGTCAGCGGTGGGTATTTTTTGTGGTGAAGTGTTGTTTGGTGGTTGGTTATCACCTTCCATGATGAAAAGTGATGGGTGTTACGAACAAAGGTCACGAAGAAGGGGATAGACTAAGAAAAAGCTATAAATGAGAAAAAGTTTACTTGATAGGAATCAAGCAAAGAACCTAACCGGGTGGACTACTAACTAGCTATTCTATTCCCGGCAATGGCGCCAAAAACTTGATAACGCTACACGCGTCGTTCGGGGTCAAGAAACTTCCTTTTCTTGAGCAAGTTTTATAACACCTAAGCGATGCACCTAATCGTTGTAGTGTAGTAATTAGGGTAAGCCACGGGTATTGATATCGTTCTCTGGGGAATAGGAATGCTAGTAAGAAGTTACTACGCTAAGGTTGAGGTTGAGGAAGATTATTTTTGTCTTTTATGTTTTAAGAAAATGGAAAGGTACAATTTGGGTTATTGGATTTGGGGGTTGGTATTGCTACCGATTACTCTACTATTATCTAATTATCTAAGCTAAGGTTGTGGTAGTCTATGTCTAATTAATGTGTGCTCGTATGATAGTTTAAAGATGTGTTTACTTAGGTTTTACTACTCCTTAATTATCTCCTATTGATAGTTGAATTGTCACGTCCTTATTCCTAGTTGCGTTGTGTGTCTAAGGTTGTAGGGTATGCGTTTCTCCTAACTCTTTGAATTTACCAAAGGGTCTTGTCTACAAACCCACAAGGGATTATAAACTCCTACTCTAAGGCGATCTTTGGATGGTTTAGCCTACAACTACTCAGGTAATTATATTCTAAGGTTCACAAAGATGAATCAAGCATTAAGTACACAACGAATGACCTATCGCACTAATAGATCATTGATCAACTAAGATAAGAATCAACCAATCAATATTCAATAATTAAGTTTCATATTGCCTAAGCAAACACACAAATAAATTAGTCGGACATGGAGAACATGCAAGCATACACACAAATAATCAAAGACATAATTGTATTAATGAAGTAAACACTTATCTTGATGTAAGATAGGGTTTAGAACCCTAAAATACTGCACAAGAAAGCCTTGGTTCGGTTTTAGGTTTTACTCCAAAAGACTACACACATAAAACTGAAAAATTCGGATTCTATATATAAGATTACATCTGCGACGGCGTCACCTTATGTTTCGTGACGCCGTCGTGTCGCCGTCATTAGGGTTTCGTCTTGGCCACGTAAACATTGCGACGGCATCACCTTATATTTGTGACGCCGTCCCTCCCGACCGACACCGTCTTGGCTGCATCTAGGCCGTCCCGAGTAGCGACGGCCTACTCCTTTATAACTGGCCGTCCCTTGAAAACATGCAATTTCGCTCGAGCCGTCGAAAATCCTTCGACGGCGTCGCGGATCTTGATGGCGCCGTCGCCTGTGTGTTTCGGCTTTGAGTGTCTCGATTCGACTTTGGCCATTTTCTTCGTATATTCGCCTTTTCGTCCAAATAAGTGCCATTCCAGCATTTTGCCTTCAAGAGACCTAAAAGTGAAAAGGAACGATATTAAGCAATAACGGATACAAAAGTGATCGAATAAGGGCTTAAATGACCCTCAAAAGGTACCTTTTAAAACGTTATCAGTTGTCAATGAGTTGCAGCATATTCTTGATGTGCTTCAAAATATATAAGGTACTCTGTTTTCTCTTTTTGCAGAGTGTGATTTTACATGAGTTGGTCAATAAATCATCACTAAAATGGTTTCTTTTTTCTTGTCTTTTGAACTCTTTCAGGTATGGTGAAGTTGAGAGTAACTGCAACAAGGAGAGTGCATGTCGTGGTTAAATAAATGTTAAGTTGCTTGTAATTGTGGCTTAATTTTCTTGTTGCATAAGTGTACAAGACATAACTTAATAAACGTTACGTAACATTACGTTTCTTTCCTGGTGACATATCATATGTATCAAGCATGTTTGTAAGTGTGGTTTCATTTCCATGAATCCAATTTGTGGTACTGAATTCTACTTAAGTTCTACTTGGCGTTCGATTGCTTTATGAACAGCCTAATGTTGTTCGTGTTCTTCGACTTTTTCTTGAATATCTGAATGAGTAAGCTCGAGGCTTCCCCCTCTTCTGGTTTCGAGCAGTGTATGGTTCAATTCTATAGAAAGTTAACCTCATGTTTGGTATAGTGTATTATTACTGCAAGTATACTGTATTAAAAATGTGTCAATTATGACCAAAGTGGATTTCTGTTACATAAATCAGCTCGAATGTTTTGATATACAGTTGGTCCAACACACGTACATTCACATTAGAGACTTGAAACTTGAGAGTTGAGAATGTTGCCACAGTTACTACTTAATGGAAGTTTAATTAACAAAAAAGGTGTAGTTATGGATTGTCCTAAAAATATAGATAAAACTGAACTGGGTCAATTAAATTACAAAAACCGAGTCTTGTATCTACTTACTAATGTAATGTGGAAACATGTAACTTACAGTAATATGAAATGGGTTAAACATGAAACTGTACACCCACTCTTGTGAAACAAACCAAAAAACAGCGAAAACTAAAATGGGTCAAATGGGCATTATTTTGTTCCATTCCATCAGAGATTGAAGACCTCAAGATGTTGAACCATCTCGATTTATCTTATAATAATTTATCAGATACCATTACTAGTAGCCTTGTTCAGTGCATTAGCCTCACAATGTTAAACCTACAAGGCAACCACTACAGTTTCTGAGATAATTTCAGCCATGAATGAATTTGTTGCTCTTCTTTTCCGAAATGAACATAGTATTGATTCAAATAAGGAAGATCCATTGACATTACAAATGAGTTGATACATTGAGCTTACCTACTGTATGACTACTCTTGCAAACAACACATCTAAAAAGATACATGCCAACCTTATTAACTACGAGCAGAAATGAAAACAAAATATACACCATAGACGTCACTGTAAGTATCATTATCGTCACTGCCTTTGAATAACTCGAGAAAAACAGATGGGGTTTGATGAAGCTGATGTCATCTCCAATCTGCCTTTAGAATTGAGAATCAGGCCATATGACGAATACATAATAAATCTTGACTTTACCCATCCAAGTACAAGCTCCAAATAACACTTATAACAGCCGGTACACCACATTGACCACCTGCACAAACTAAAACAAACACACTTTATCATTCTTTCGAGCTTCAAACATATAAATGGCAGTAAATGTTAAGCCTTGGCACTGGTGATATCACTGAGCCCATTCCAGTAAATTGTTGCTCTTTCGAAGGGAATAAAATATTTACGTTGTTAAGAAACTAACTGTCGAATAAAGATGTCGCAATTTCAAGCATTTTACTTAAAAATTGATCAATTTACGTTATGTTATATTTAATGGGTTGGCTGAAAACATTCATTAATCATTATTTTTAAACAAGTTTAAGAAAAGGACATACCAGGTTTGCAGGTCAACCTGATCCACTCCAGACTAAAATTACCAGTTTGACTTGTTTCCCAACCTGACTAGCTGCCCGTTATGGAACACCTCTAGTTTAGATTATGTGTTATCTGTAAGGCTCACAAGCCTGCATTTCCAAGGGTCCATATCTACGGTGTGACTGATAAAGCATTAGCCAATGCTTTTCTGCAATACAAAGCGATGGGAATACCAACGGGTTAGGACTGAAGTGCCATATCTACGGTTCACCATGTTAACGAGTCTGTCAAAAACAACCATTTACAGTAGCAAAATTGGGGATCTTGCAATAAAAGTCAAATTGATGATCATTTCATTTCCAAATCTGTCAAAGAAAATTGCAGAAAGTGTTTGTATATACAACAAAACTGAATCGTATTAAAAAGGGCCATGTTAATTCCATACTTTTGACTACTACTATAGTGACCTTCAAATAAAAAACCTAATAAGCCCATTCTTAAAGTGTTTCGCTAAGCTATTTTGAATACAACATAAACTTGGCAATCTTGACCCAACCCGAACCAGTTGACCCACGACCCGTTTGACCAATGTTTCCATTTCACCTGTTTCGACCCATGACCCATTTGACCTATAACTAAACCATCACGGTAACAACTAAATCAACATTTGCCCTATTAAACTAAATTACTTTAAGTTTATTTAAGTGAACAACTACAGCTGATTCAGCATTCTATTTATTTAGATTAATTACTATGTGTAATGTGGACCACAAAAAAATACAAATAAATAAACATAACTAGATCACATCCTGATGTAGTTCAACACTCGGCATGTTTAAACTAACAACCTGACAACACACATGGTTTAATGCAAGCAGCACCTGCTTCACATTACCATATCTATAAGATTCAACTTATTCAGCAAGGTATATATCAACCATATCTATGAGGGGGAGTCACAATATGCATATATTATAGCAGCGATAGCACATTCCATATTTTATTATTATAATCCAATCAAAACTTAGTTCACATTATTAAATACCTATTATACCCTTCATACAAACACATCGCCAAATTATAACAAACATGTACAAATGAGTCAGATAAGGCTATCTGAAAGTGGTCATGGTTCAAGAAATTTCTATTCAAATTTGACCGACCACTACAAAGTTACCATCATTTTTTGCCCCATTACAATTGCAAACTGAATTCTAACCATTCAAAGGTTGCCTAGTGGCAAAAGGGCTTGTGACTATCACTTTAAAATGTGTGAGGTCTCAAGTTCAATTCCTGCTAGGTGCAAACAATCTTAAAGCGGCCAGGACAACCTCCTGAAAAGGGATGGCTTTACTTGGCTTGAGTATGTATGGTGGTGGGTTCAGACCCCGTAGATTAGTTGGTAAAAGGTCAAAAACCATGGTTAACCAAAAAAAAATCCATGTGCAAAAACATAATTTGACCCTTATTATGTAGTTTGTACTTGTACATGCTATCATCATATCTCACTCATATTCAAATATATTTCAGATACAACAAAATTCATATGGTTGTGATTCACTTTTGATTAAATGTATAAAAGAATTTGCAATTGGTTATTAAGAGGGGTAAATTCACTTTTGATTAACTGTAAAAAGGAATTTGTTATTGGTTATTAAGAAGGTTAAAATAGTTTATAAATATCAAACTGATAATTATTAAGTTTTTCAAAAATTTTAAAATGAATAAATTTGTAGAATCGGCAGATTTGACAAACTTTGTGTTTAAATTTGGTATATATGATATTATGGGTTTTAATTAGGTAAATATGACATTTAAGAGTTTAAATTGAGAATAAGAAAAATTAGGGGAAATGATTGGCACACTTTAACTTTTTATTGGAATACTTACAGTATTAGCAGTTAGAACATTTTATACGTAAAATACAACTGTTTAATTCATTTTGAGGAGTGTCGTAATAAAAATCAAAAGTGTGTCAATCACTTCCTATAAAATTAACCTTTAATAAAAAGTTGAAATTACTTTGAATCATTGTTTGTTAAATTTCGTGTATAGAAAATCCACAAAAAGATCATATGTGTCAAAAATCTAAAGAACAAAATTAACAAAAAGCGCCGTTGTTTTATAAACTTCAAGGGTCAAAACTCAATCAAAAAAGTATGACGCTCAAACTATATATAAAAAAAATTAGGTGTAATAGTTTACAAGAGTTTCGATTGTTTAAAGATATCAAAATTTGATGAAGAAGAACGATATGAAGTTGTTGGTTGTTGTTTTACAGTAGAATCAAATACCCTTCAATCTAATAAAATATATAAATAATTAGTGTTTTACAATTTATATAATCGATTTTTGGGTTTGTTTTAAATTGTGATTGTTCATATGGGGGTTTGATTTTTGTTTGTTTAGTTGATGAATTAAGGTGTTCATTAGTGGTTTATATATGTATGCACATCAAGTGTTTATTTTTATGCCTCAATCAAAAAGATTGTTTGGTTACCAAAGGCCTCTTGGGCCAGCGGTATGTGAGAGGCCCATCAACCTAGAGGCTGTGAGTTAAGTCTCGTTAGAGACATGTGAGTTAAAATCTGTGAAATGGGTGGTGTAGGTTGTAAAATTTGCCATTAAAAAATTGTTTGGTTAGCGGCCAATTTTTTTTTTTTTTTTTTTTTTTTTTTTTTTGGTCTCCAAATCTATTTATGCACTTAAGGACTACAAGTACAATAGAACCCAAGGTGTGGAGACCAAAACCAACGGTAAAGAAAAGAAAGTAAACGACCAACACCTGTATCTAAGAACCTATTAATGTAGTAGTCATTGAAATTCTTCTGTATCATTTTAACCCAACCAGAAATCTTTATGGTGAAATATCCCATTGCTATTGTTTGTTTGCTGTAGAATAGATAAATGTGTTATACATATTACTATTTCATTACTTCTATAGAAGTATGCTGCAAGTGTTAGGTATTTTATTTGATTTTATAGATTAAATAGGCTATAAGGATAGTCGGTAAGTTAACTGCAATTGCCCTCATTGGTTTCCGCTGGCCTTATGGACCTGTAAGAATCCCTTCGATTATCTAAATGGCCATTGAATATATAAAATCGTAATGCAACACAAAGCTTTTATTTATTTATTTTTTTGCCTAAGCATGTTAAGACACGGTCCTTGAATGATATCCATAAGTTATGAAATCATCCAGTGTCTTTTAATACTGCATATAGGGCTAATTCTAAAAAGGGGACAAAAAGTTGCCTAATAGTCATTATATGGTATAAAAAATACAACTCTTCTCAAAATGGTCATGTGCGAATGTGCGACACGTGTCCAATAATCTAATATTAAAGTACAGTGGGTAAGTGGGACTTTGGCTTTGATTTTTTGGTTAAATGACAAATATACCCCTCTTTTAAATATAAGTAAGTACCAATTTGTAACACCCCCAATTTCGAGACATGCAGCGGAATTCAAACTGGGTATTACTTCATGGCACAATAGTCATAACAATAGAAAACGAACTCTAATGGAGTCGTTTTAAAAGATTTATCATTCAATTTATATAAATATCAGAGTTTACAAAAATGAGGTCCCAGTTGGTTCTATTGTTTACAAAATAGATTAAATGAGTTTTTGAATGATAATAAAATTTATAGCCTTCTTGAGTATCCGTGCTCCTCCGTACGACCTCGTACAATATGAACACGAAATACATGCTTAAAATCTGTCAACACAAAGGTTGAGTGAAATTCATAGAGTTTAGGAAATCAATTGAACACATAATGTTTGTGTGGGTTACGTTATTATACACCTATATTGTTGAAAACAGATATTATTGCACTAAGCTCATGATACCGAAACGTTAACGACTTGTCAATAGAAATTGATATAATAGTAACAGTTGCCCTAATAGGTAATTTGCCAATTAACCTATGGTTCTTCAAATAGAGTCGTTTGTTTACGGACTTGGTCAAACAAAGCGGGATTAAATCAATCCCGATAGATCTATCCACATTATTCGCGTTCACCCAAGTGATTAATGGTTCATGATAATAGGGACTTAAGTTTGGCAATAGTGGTACTTAGTGCACATAATACATTCGAGATAAGCATCTGATTTCAAAGCAATGTGTTCGGTTTAAAATAAAGCATGTATCTCCCCAAGGGTTTGTAAAACAATTAAGTAATAGAAAGTGGGGCTATGAACTCACCTCGAGTAAATGATATCAAATGTATAATGAGAATGATGGATATCCGAGAGAACTTCTACGAGCAACCTAAAATAGGATGTTGCAACTTATGTTTGGAATAATGTTTAAGAAAACATAAACCATCCTATATCGTCTCTATGTTGATAATGATGTAGTACATGGTTTTGTGTATGTCATTTATAGAAATGGTCTAGTTGTGAAAACGAGTTTAGTTTATAGATATCGATACTACCGTCGGGCCATCATAATCCGTAGAGGTCATGCATGAACGTTAGGAGCTAGGACACTTTAAATCGTAAATCCAAAGAACTCGTCGATATGTTTTACTCAAATGAAACCCTCACATGAAGCTCCCTAGTATTGTAGCACTTAGTAGATACAATATATGTTTTGAGTGAAGATTGTTATATAAATAAGTTTATCATGTTTTTACAAGTTCTTGTCATTTCATTAATATGATTACCTTAGTTAACGGTCTTGGGTAAACAAGCCTTGAGGCTTTAGCTATGGCCTTGCCGTGACTTTGATCTTGACTACCATGGTCTTGAGACTTAGCTTTGATCTTAGCCGTAGCCGTGGTCTTGGCTTATGGCCATTAGGCCTCTTGGTTTGTTTTTAGTTGTGACAAAAGTATAGTTATGTGACTATATTTACAGCAGTTTCTGTTTTTGAAAGATTTATGGCCTGTTTAAGCGTTTTCAAGGTCCGAGCTTCTTTACTATTGAAGGAAAACGTCGTTTCGGACAACTTTCGTGTTTTAACTTTTTGATGATTCGGACCGAAGGGCCTCTAAAGTTCAGATTTTAGGCGATAAGCTATTCGAGATTCATGTTTTGAGTTTCGCTAATTTCTTTTGTCATAACTTTTGACTCGCGTGTCCGCTTCGGTGATTCAAATTGCTAAGTTTTGTTTTAATATTATCTACAAGAATATGAAAAGTATCGATCTATATGTGGTCGATTTTGTGAAACTTTGTACAAAAGTTTATCATTTATACACTTACTAACCCAAGTTTAACATATAGGTTCTTATAACTTGTTTTAAAGATTTTTGTACATCATGATCCAACATAGTAACTATATATATAGCATGAAATAGTTAAGATTATGGATAAAAAGATGATATGATGGTGGTGATAAGTTTCTTACAACTTTTGGCTTTCATTAAGAAAGGAGTAACTTAGTAAGGATAGGACTTTGATTGATCGCGAAAGACTTCGGATTGAGCTAGCTTTCCACACCTTGGCACCCTTGCAAACTTGAAGAGTTGATGATGAAGTAATAAGTGACTTGAGTGGATCTAAACTCAATAAGATCACTTAAACTTGCTAGAGATTTGATGTAGTAGCTTGATCTTTGGAACTTCCTTGCATAAACTTGGAGTTTATGGATCAAATGATGGAAGATATGTATGAATTGTGATATGAACGACCCAAAACAGATTATGAGGGTTCTTAGGATGTATTTTACTTCCTATTTATAGGAGGGTAAGTTTGGTTAACCATATATTGGGTTAATTATTAATCATGGTTAAGTTTAGGATATTTTTGAAAGCTTAGCTTAGAAGTTTACTTACATATGAATGTATCCTAAAGTCCAAGGCTTATCACTTAGGCAAATGGCATGGTGAATCACCTATATACACGTTCATATCATAGTTAGGGTGACTAGGTACTTATTTTTGGTATTATCTTGTTTTACGGAGGTCGTTTAGTCCCGTTAACCGCTAACAATAAATCGTAGAATCATAAAACTTAAAAAGCGGTATCGTAAAAATATGAAACTTGTAGGAATGATGAAACTCATCATTATACTCCATCTAAAATATAAAATGGGTGATAAGTCTCATTGGGTGAAAAAACCTTAAAGTGGATATCTGGTCAAAACGCGAAATTCAGCTTTATCGAAAAGAACGAAATTTTAGGGAAACGACCGTGAATTTATTTAGAGTAGACTAAAATTAGTCTAAAAGTGATATGAGATGTTAAAATGTGGTTTTCATCATACGGGATAACTTACACGATTTTGTCAAGTTTAAAAGTTACGATTTAAGCAAAATGTAGAACGTACAAGGTTAATTCCTTTATGGTCAAGGAGGAGGAAATATGTTTGAATTTTCCAAAATGTAAAAGTTTCAAAACATATTAGAAACACAGTGTAGGAATCGTTAAGTCGGATGAAAGTAGAATTGTTTAAAACGTAAGTTTAGTTTTGTTCTGCTTATTGGTGATTTGGTAATATTAAAATAATAATTCTTAAAAATTCTCAAATTAATCATGAATGATCTAAAATTTATCCGATGCGAGGAAAATTGTCGACTTGATTTTCGTTATGCGTGTGATGTTTAAATGGTGGACCGCCTAAAGCGAAACTTTAAAACGATGTTTACTTAATAACTTTTGCGAAAATGATCTAACGTTTGTCGAACTCTCAGGTCATTATCAAAATAATTTATCTTACGAGAATGTGAAATAAAATTTTACAGGATGAATAGTGAAAGTAAATAGTAAAAATGAATAGTAAAAGGGAATAGTAAATTGTCGAAAAATGCGCGTTGTTACACAATTATTCACACTTTATCATTATCTCTTTCATCTTCTCCTTCCCCCTCATTCACCACCCGCCACCACCCCTCCGAATCCGTCATCATCACCATCACCACCACCTGATACTTCCAACACCACCACCAAATCCGTCATCATTCAATGAAACCCAACTGTAACCCAGATGCTATCGGAGTCATCCCCAGCAACTCATCGGCGTCGGAGTTCGATTCCGACAACTCACTAACACTTTCAGTTACGATTTTAAACAAGATGATAATTAGATATTTTGTGTATGATACCAGATCTGTAATTTGTAGTTAATGTGCTTTTTTGTAATGGATCTGAAGATGCTTTTTTGTAATGTATTTTGAATATTTGATTGTATTCTTTTTTGGCTGTCATATACCAATTTGGCTGGAGATGTACCGGACTTGAACTCCTTTTATCCACCGGAATTTAGTATTCCTTTCAAGTCCACTTCAAATTTTTTTCAGTAACCAACGTAAAATTCTTTAGTTTCTTTTTATGAGTGATTAAAGAAGATCTGCAAGATGCACACGCCGAAAAAGACATGGCCGGGTTGGCTTTCACGCAAGATTGGTACTGGTTATGGTTCCGGGTCGGACCCTAATAAATACAACCTTTGATTATAGATCGAATGACTGAAGATGTGGATTTTGTTTTGTTTTTTGATTGATGCAAAAGCCCTTGAATTAGTTGATTTTGAATTTTTTTTTAGTAAGAATAGTCAGGAGGTTGTAAGCATTTAATAATTTTTTCAGTAAAACTTGTGATAAAGAAAAAAAAAATTTGGCCGGAATAAATGGGTCGCCGGAATATATGGTGAGAAGAGTTGTTGATGATGATGGTAAAAAAAAGGGTATTTCGGTCTTTTTATCACTCTTGAAATAAGAAAAAAAAAATAATATATTGGAAAATACCCAACTATCAATGTACTTTAATATTAAATAAGTGGACACGTGTCGCACGTTGGATGAAGTCGCGCATTCGCACATTTGCAATCGCACATTCGCACATGACCATTTTGAAAAGAGATGTATTTTTTTACCATATAATGACCACTATACAACTTTTTGTCCCCTTTTGAGAATTAGCCCCTGCATATATTTATTTATGTGTTTCAGGTCGCAGTGACCACCCCTTTCAATAGCATGTCCTTAACATTGATAGCAAGGTGTGTTCTAGACATATAATATGATATATTTCAGAATGTGCATTGTTGACCACTATTTCTTCATATTTATTAAACCTACTATAAATTTTGAATAATACATTTTAGCACTTTTGTAGTATTTGTCTCTTGGGCTTTTATAATTTGAATTGGGTTTTTGAATAAGTTTTGCTTTAGAAGATTTCAAGAAACGAATTTTTGGGATTGTTTGAATTTGGTAAATTTGGTTATTAGTATTTGATATCAAGGCTGAATATTGGTATTTGTTTGGGTATTAGAATTTGAATTTGGTATTTGAAATTTGAAGATCGTTTGAAGACTTGGTTCAAGTCGTTTTAATTTTGTTCGATCATTGGAAATTTGTTAGTTTGAAATTTTGGATCTTCGTTTGTCGGGCTTTTGAAGATGGTTGCCCGAATTTGATAATCTTTGTTGAAGATCGTTTGAGCCGATTTGTTTGTTTGGTTAACCGAGTTTGAATTTGTCGGTTAACGTTTGATTGTTCGTTTTGAAGATTATCGGCATTTGTATTTGTGCGGTTTATTTTGGTATTCCTTAGGAGTTTCAATCACGGTGGAGATTGTTATGAATGTGACTAAAACCCCTAAGGGTCGATTGGTTTTTGCTTAAGTCCTAAGCTACGCGTACACGTATGCTACGCTTATGCTACGCGTATTGAAGTCCAAATTGAATTTGAAGAGCCGTCTTCAAATCCAAATTTGAGTTTGCTTGCTTCCCCTCCTCCACCTATAAAAGGAGATGAGGGGTGGAAGAGATTAGAACCACCTTCGAATTTGTTTTGTACCTTTGAATTTGGTTTGTATCTTTGAATGTAGTTTGTACCTTTGAATTTCGTTTTGAATAATAGAAAAGCTTCCGCAAATTTGTTGCTTCTTGTTTCTTCTCTTGTGCTTCATCTTGGATTTTTGGTTGTTGATTCTAACAAAGATGTTGAACCATCTCGATTTATCTTATAATAATTTATCAGATACCATTACTAGTAGCCTTGTTCAGTGCATTAGCCTTACAATGTTAAACCTACAAGGCAACCACTACAGTTTCTGAGATAATTTCAGCGCGCCATGAATGAATTTGTTGCTCTTCTTTTCTGAAATGAACATAGTACTGTTTCAAATAAGGAAGATTCATTGACATTACAAATGAGTTGATACATTGAGCTTGCCTACTGTATGACCACTCTTGCAAACAACACATCTAAAAAGATACACGCCAACCTTATTAGCTGCTAGAGCAGAAATGAAACTAAAACATACACCATACACGTCACTGTAAGTATCGTTATCGTCACTGCCTTTGAATAACTCAAGAAAAACAGATGGGGTGCCTTTAGAATCGAGAGCAGACCATATAGCGAATACATAATAAATCTTGACTTTACCCATCCAAGTACAAGCTCCAAATAACTAGCAATACACCACATTGACGACCTGCAAAAACTAAAACAAACACACTTTATCTTTCTTTCGAGCTTCAAACATATGAATGGCAGTAAATGTTAAGCCTTGGCATTGGTGATATCACTGAGCCCATTCCAGTAATTTGTTGTTCTTTCAAAGGGAAGAAAATATTTACTTTTGTTAAGAAACTAACTGTATTCACCGGGTATAAACCCTTTACCCAAAAAAAAGAAACTAACTGTCGAATGAGGTCGCAATTTCAAGCATTTTACTTATAAATGGATCAATTTACGTTATGTTATATTTAATGGGCTCAACAGGATGAAAACATTCATTAATCATTATTTTTAAACAAGTTTAAGAAAAGGACAGACCACGTTTGCAGGTCAACCTGATCCAGTCCACACTAAAATTACCAGTTTGACTTGTTTGCCAACCTGACTAGATCATATGTTACCTGTAAGGCTCCCAAGCCTGCATTTCCAAGGTTCCACGTCTACGTTGTGACTGATAAAGCATTAGCCAATGCTTTTCTGCAATACAAAGAAATAGGAATACCAACGGGTTAGGACAGAAGTGTCATATATATGGTTCACAATGTAAACGAGTCAATGTCAAAAACAGCCATTTACAGTAGCAAAATTGGGGATCTTGCAACAAAAGTCAAACATATCAATAATGTTTTAAACACATAATTTTCTTGTGGACCTGAAGTAATAACTTATGGAATGGGCTTAGTGCTATCACCATTGCCAAGGCTTATCATGTATATAAGTCTCATGTCCGAATTAAAAATAACAAGTTTTTATTTACTAAATGTAGGCAGTGAGCTTAGATGTGAAGAGCTAGTATACAAGTTCCAGAAACAACCAGGCCTCTTTTGAGTCAGATTGAGGCTATGCAGGTTATCTGTTGGTACATGTTTATTTTTTTAGTGACCATCTTGATTTCGTGAATCAATATCAAATATTTGGATAATCATTCCACATCATTGATGCATGTTATGCATGATTGGCCTTTAACATATATTAGGTATGCTTCATGCTTGTACATACTACATACTTTGTGATATATAATGTGACCCAAACACACCTTGCTCTTCTGATTCTAATTTATTTATTTATTTATTTTTTATGTATTTATTTTTTGTCCTTAAACAGGTCAAAAACTGATATTGTCAAGATTGTGGAGCGAAGAATTTGGCATTTCATGGAGGAATACAAATCTATACCAGTGCGCATTCCTTCTGAGTTTGTCACAGTTGCTACCTGATTGTAACTCGACTCATCAATCTGGAAGGTTTTCAAGTATAACCTGATTGTACTGACTCATCAATCTGGAAGGTTTTCAGGTATCCTGATTGCACCATTTGGATGTCAAATGAATGGTTTAAACAGGGAAAAGGACTTGGCTCGCCTTCCATTGGTATGTTTTTTGACAAAGGTTTAACATGTGGGAACCATATATATATGATACCGTGTCTGATTATAGAATCAGATTGGGTTCTTTGAAGTGTACAAGGGTTTGGAAATGGACCAAACATGAACTTTATTAGTCTGTTTTTAAATTGAGTTGATATTAATATTCAAACCGTGTATATTAGGCCAGCCTGTCGAAAAAGAAAAAGGTTGAACAATTTGATATTTACTATTTACGTCTTATTTCTACTTAAGGTGAAAACTTGAAAATTAGTATTCTGTCAATTATATTGTCATGGTACATGTAACACAAGAAAAGAAAATTGTAGTTTCAATAGTCGTAGCGAGGTATATATAAGAATTTACATTCATCTAAGAATTCTTTGTGGCTTATGGTAAAATATGATATCATCTTTACAGCAAGCTTTGACTATCTATTGTATTAGTCAGGGTTGGAGAATGGCCTTGGGACCAGATGAAGGAATTTGATGATAACATTTCTAATTGTGAATTTGATCATTTTTAGGACATGTACATTGTGAGGCTTCTTAAAAGATATTTGGATGCTAAAAGTGGTTTTTAAATTCTTAGAATACACTCCCTCATGGGCTAATTGATGTTGTACGGTGGTGTACATAGCATAAACTTTGGAACATTTGTAGGGTGGTTTACAAAACAACAATTTATTATACAAGTAGGGCCGGAGACATTAAGTGTCCAATACACTAAAATGTCATACTAGCTTGTTAACCTATAAGATATTGTTTTTATGTTCATTCACAAGACCCCTTAAGTTTACTTAATCACCAAACTATCCCCCAAACTTATAATGTTGTATATTTAACATCTTATTAAATTTAGTGATATAATAAATTAAGATCGTCACCCGGTAAACTCTATATTTCTTTACATCAATTTTTATATTACTATTACATTTTTCTTTGAAAAAATATATTATTCTTATACCTTTATTTTGTAACTACAAAATAAATGATTTTGTACCCGCCACAACACGTGAGCCAATAAAACTCGTTATTTATATATGCCAGGTTATCATATGACTTTAGCTTATTTTTTATACCTATGCACTAGAAACATGGTATACGAATCTGTTGCGAATAATTTTAATCGTGTCCTCCTTTCGTGAATACTTACTAAAAAAACGCAACAAGAACACCCAATCCATCATAAACATGATAACAATACCCAGCTGGTTCATTTCTTGAATGAAAATCCTAAAAGGGTATGAAACATAAGAGCAAGAGGTATGGGATCCGTTGTTTGTCGCCGAATCCTATGTGGCACTTAGCCACTTTGTGCCATCCTTAGCCATGATACCATGATGCAATGCCACTTCCCATTTCGCCGTTACAACGACGAAGAAACGGACAAAAGAATATATGTGTTTGTGTTTGTGTTATTTATGTGTTTGTGGGGGTGGGTGGGGCCAAAATGAAAAGAAGTGAGTAAGTTGTGATTGGGGGGTATTTTTTAGTTAGTGTGTTGGAGTGATGTGGAGACGATGTGGCACACGTGAGGCTCAAATAAAGAGAAGTGGTGAAGCCATGACACCTCTTGCTCTAACAACCCACCTTCCAATTTAACGAAATTAATTTCTTTATTGGTTGTATTCTTCAGTTGGGCATTTTATAATCAAACACACACATGGCGGACAAAAAACCAAATAGCATATGTTACTGGTAGAAAAAGGTACTGCTAGGTGCTTTGGGTCCTTATTGACGGACTAATGAGTCTTTGAAAGTTTCTTCCAATGTTATATTGTTTAAGGTTATCTAATAGACATCTTGGACCGTTAATAAAGCAATACAAGTCTAGTCTTCCCACTCCCAAGTTTCATCAAAGTCTTTTATACATGGAAAATAGCTATTATTAGTCAAGGAATTAGTAGATGATAGACAAATAGTGTATTACAAGTCATGCTATTTGGATGGCATGATTAAAGTTAAAATGCAATATAAGAGTAGTCTTCCCACTCCCAAGGTTTATTCAATAAAGAAACAGAATACCTTGAGTTATCTAATTCATGCTAAAATGATAGTTAATAATTGAGTTATCTTGTAAAATTTTTCATTGAGACATTTTATCAAACAGTTTATGTACTCTTCAAATGTCAACGTAGTGATGTCACCGTCTCCCATTTCTTCAATTTCTTGAAAATTACTTGAAGAACACAACTGGAATAGAATATAATGAAAAATAAACATGAAATATAAAATAACTGAAAATAAAAACAAGAAAAAAAAAAACAAAACAATCTCAAACTAAAACAAATTAACTATTCCTAAACACTCTAGAGCAGTCTACCTATCGTATAGTAGTATAGGGGCGGTAAACACGGGTGTCATCACTAAGAACTGGGTCGTGGTCTATTAAATCGTTACTATGTGCTTCCAATCTAGGAAACACTTTAAATTAACCGGTTGTGTTTTGAATCAACAAGATCAAGATTAACAAACTAATTAAATTAAATTAAAATAAAAGGAAATGATCTAAAATGCAATTCAATCAAAAGAGAAATGGTGCTAACCTAGTTAATTCCTTATTAATCTAATGATCCGATTTTATAATGCTTTGTCTGATTCTAGTTTCATTAGCGGTTTTTTGGTCGCCTAGGTCCAATATGGTTCTTTGTAACCTAAACCTATAATCCCTAGTTATCAATCCTAAGTTCTCAGTGATCAATCAATTAGTTAATAGCCATTAGGACCTCAACTATCCTAAACATGGACGGACCCACATTGGTGCCGGGTGTGGCACGGGCAACACCCGTTTTTAGATCACGAAGTGCAAATTTTCTTCAAAGACTATCATTTCTTCATCCGTGCAACACTCGAATTTTTTTTTGCTATTTTTGTTTTTTATCTTGTCAACTTTAGTTAGTGCGCACCTTTATTTATCCTAACATATAATTGTAGAGAAATAAATAGCCCACTACTCCACTAGCCATTAAACCCAAATTAATTAATCTAATAATACACCATTGAATAGTACTCTATAATTTACCAAACAAAAGTCTCGAGGCAACTGTTCCTTTAATTCTCCCCATCCATACGTTTCAACTTTCACAGTGGGCATCATCATTTCAATAGAGATCATAATTCAAGATCAAAAGGCAGCTATTAAATAATATTTTTATTATTATTTGTAAAGGTAGCATGTTAATTGTTAAGTGTTAAGAGTTTTTTTTTTTTTTTTTTTTTTTTTTTTATCTTGTGCACAGTTTGATGAATACTACTGTACTAGATTACCAGTCGTATCATAACCATCTAAACGATCTAAAGGGTTAATTGTATGATTATCTATTTATTTGTGTTTAATACCTCTCTGATAGGAACTTTGGAAAGGTATAGAAAGCTTTGGGAAAATGTTCCTAGTCATAGTGGATGTGGAGATCCAATTCTAAAACCTACTCCACAGTCTATTTCACAACCTACTACAGCTCCTTTAGCACAAATTAATATGAAATTAGATGATCTTCCATGGGCTCCATCAGATAGGCCAATCATATATAGTAATGACCCTAACATCGTAGAGGTAATAAGGCGAATGTACTGGGATAGAGGTCCTTGTCAACCAAATGGCCATAAGTCTCCAACAAAAATGGTCAGGGCTAAGAAAAGATGTTTTGTTGTCACTTGATTCAATGAGTTTTGTTGGTTAGAATATAGTGTAAAAAAGACAAAGCATAATGTTTGTGTTGTTATTTGTTTAGAGATCATGGTGTGGGTGATGCTTTTACGGTACAGGGGTTTGACAGTTGGTATAAAGAATCGACACTATTTTGAGATTGATATATTTAACACAGTTTTGGATATGCAAATACAAGAGTTTGGAAATCGATTTGGTGAGATAAGCACCGACTTGCTTATTAATATGTCAGCGTTGAGTCCATGTGATTTATATACAATGTTTGATGCATCAACCTAAATGACTTGCCTAATGCTAACAATACCACTACTTTGCATTTAAATGCCTATTAGCCTTCACTAACACTTGTTTACTTGGATTTATTAAGTAATTTTCATCACCTACGCAAGAAATATGTTTTCAGCTTTTAACCTAATGACTATCGTGTTACGAACTAACAGATCCAAATTACTACCAAAACACAAGGATCTAATGTCAAGAATCTAAGATATCCAATAAAGCATTATTAGACAAATAAAATCATATCATTATATTAAAAGGTTCGTAAATAGGCTAACACACGGTGATTAGCCATAGTAGTAATAATAACAAAACAATAGATGAATCAAGGTTTATGATGAGCATATTGTTTGAATCGATTATACTAACTCGATCTAGGATTGATGATGATTGGTGGTGTTATCTACGTTGGAATGCATGAAACCGAAATTGCCCTTGAGTAAACCTAGTCATTCCTCAAAGTAAATGATGTGTTGTGACTGAATTAGGGCTTGTATTTATAGGCTTCGTTGGGCTCGTGGTCATTATGGCGTAGGCTTATGTGAGTCTTTACGCCGTAGATATGTCAGGTGAAAATTGCCTCAAAAACATAATTGGCTATGGTGTACAGCTAGGTGCTCTTCTATGCTGCAGAGATCATGTCGGCTAGTGGTCAACAAGTCTTCATCTTGTATTCGCCGTATATCAACATACGTCAATATGATGTATATTACGCGGGTAAATAATGCTTCAAAGTGTCTCTTGTCTCGGCGTAGATCATATGGCTCTCCACACGTAGATGCTTGTTTCGAGCTATCCTTATTCTTTTCTTGACCTTTGTCCAATTTACGCGTCGTTCCGCTCCAATGCTCATATATTTCCTATTATGCAAATAGAAAGCAATTAAGTACCAAATCTTATGTACAAGTAAGAAATATGAGCAATCAACGTGAGATATTCATAGTAAAAATACAGTACTATTTGATGTCAACGTGGACAACCATTTGGTTATGTGGCTTGTAGATTCGCCAGACGAGGAACGATACAACTAACTAACAAGCATCACGTGTTTTAGAGAATGAAGACCTCCTTAAACAAGTGAAGGAAGTTAAGACATATTCCAAAACCAAGCTAACAGTTGAGTCACGGAACGAGGCAACAAACATGTGAGCCAGGATAATGTTACTTTATCTAGATGATCTTATCGAATGGTTGGACATGATAGAATGTGATTATCTTTGGAGAAACCGTGGCAAGGAAACGTAGAGGGGTTAGAAAGTTTCAGAGTTCGAGACTTGGAAAGACAAGACTCGAGGATGAGTCTTTTCCAAGAGGAGGGAACGATGCAGGGTATGTTCGAGCTCCTGATCCTCTGGCTAAGCCGCCTTTTATTTAGTCAACATGTGAAGTCATGTGTTTGAATGGTTCGAGAAGATTGAAGGGAAAAACAATAATATAATCTATAATTGTCGTAATCTATCTTTTTCATTTTAATAATTTACCTATTTTCGTTAAAGATTAGTATGGATTTTTAAGAGTTATTTCATTTCCTTATTTTAAATATAGCCGGGATATTTAGCTTTCTCTTCAAGATTCATCCGGACTATAAATCATTGTAATAGGTTTAGGTTTTTTAATAAGTTATTATGAATTGAATTAAAAGAGTGTTTCTCTTGAAGTCCCGTTTGGGCACCCTCTCAGGGTTTATCGAACCCTTTAATCTTTGTTATTTGTGTGGTTTCTTGCATTTACAACAGTTCTGCAAACAATCTTATTAAGTTTAGTAATATAATTAATTAACATCGTCACCTGGTAAACTCTATATTTCTTTACAACATTTTCTTTCTTACTATTACATTTTTTCTTGGAAAAATATATTATTTTATACCTTTATTTTATAACTACAAAATAAATGTTTTGGTACCCGCTGCAACACACGGGCCAATAACTGGTTATTTGTACCAAAAGTTTTTGTCCCAATGGTACCCCTAATTGTGTGAGAAACTTCTAACCTAGTTAGAACATGTGATAATTTGTGGTTTGTATATTGTGATATTGTTAGTTGTCATTCTAAAATATATATATATATATATATATATATATATATATATATATATATATATATATATATATATATATATATATATATAAACTTATTATTTCTATACGGTTATCTTAAGTGTTTAACTTGTTTTCATACCTATGCACTAGAAAAATGGTATCAAATCTGTTGCGATTAATTTTGATCGTGTCCTCCTTTGGTGAATATTTAACATAAAACGCAACAAGAACAAGAACGCCCAATCCATCATAAACATGATAACAAAGCCCAGCTGGTTCATTTCATGATTGAAAATCCGAAAAGGTATGAATCATATGCATGGCGGACAAAATACAAAACAACTTTATGTTAGTGGTAGAATAAGGTACAACTAGCTCCTTTATGTTACTGGCTAACTAATGAGTCTTTGGTAAGTTTCTTCCATTGTTATATTGTTTAAGGTTATCTATTAGACCTTTTGGACCGTTATCCCTTAAATTAAAATTATAATGCAATATAAGTCTAGCCTTCCCACTATCACGTTTTCTTCTAAGTCTTTTATACATATAAAATAGTTATTACAAGTCAAGGAATTAGTGGGTGATAGACAAAAGTAGTCGTGCTATTTGGAAGGCATGATTAAAGTTATAATGCAATACCTTTAGTTAATAAATTGAGTTATCTTGTAAAGTATTTCATGCTAAAATGATAGTTAATAAATTGAGTTATCTTGTAAAGTATTTCATTGAGACATTTTATCAAACCGTTTATGTGCATATTACAACTGACTTGTTTGAACAAGAGAAAATAAGACTTGCATAGAATGTTTTAGTAGTATTAATAGATGGATTTGACATAAAACACAATACCCACTCCATGAAAACATGAACACAAACCAAATAACATAACCCACCTTCCAGTTTAACAAAAAACCAATCTAAATGTGTTAAATTCATTAAACACAAACACAAAACAAAACAGCTTAGTTAAACAATTGCTTCTAGTATAGAAGTTCTGTACCAAATTGCATGATTGTTTACAAGTTGCGTCTTTTATTTTTAACTGCAAAATAAATGTTTTCATACCCGCTGCAACACTCGGGCCAATAAACTCGTTATTTGTATATGGTTATCTTATATGTTTAACTTATTTTTGATACCTATGCACTAACAAATGGTATACGAATCTGTTGCGATTAACTTTGATCGTGTCCTCCTTTTGTGTATACTTAACATAAAACATAACTAGAACAAGAACACCCAGTCCATCATAAACATGATAAC
This sequence comes from Chrysanthemum lavandulifolium, assembly GCA_022545495.1. NCBI lineage: Eukaryota > Viridiplantae > Streptophyta > Magnoliopsida > Asterales > Asteraceae > Chrysanthemum > Chrysanthemum lavandulifolium. Next base: position 9,429,792 of record CM040241.1, read on the forward strand.
AAAACTCAGCTGGTTCATTTCTTGATTGATAATCCTGAAAGGGAATGAATCATAACAACCCACCTTCCAATTTAACAAAAATCATTCTTGATTGGTTGGCGGAGAAAAAAAACAAAACTACTTTATGTTATTAGTCAAGAAGGTTCTGCTAAGCTGCTTTGGGTAATGAGTCTTTTGGTAAGTTTCTTCCATTGGTATCTTAATTAAGGTTATCTAATAGACATCTTGGACCGTTATCCCTTAAATTAAAGTTATAATGCAATATAACTTTATGTTATTAGTCAAAAAGGTACTGCTAAACTGCTTTTAACATATGAAGAATTTAGTTGTGTAAACGAAGTTAAACGATTGTATCCATGCTTTCAGTCCTGTCTGAATTATTCTTTAGTCCGTAAGCCTAATGATGCACATAGAAAGTTTTTGTGCCTGAAACGATCATCTAAAGTCAACATCTACTAATGGGAAGCTAACAAATACTGTGGAGACTGGTGTAGCACTCATAAGTTACACATGAAAGCTCTATGAAAGGCTAAGGAAGTGAGTTCTGAGTTACTCGACATCTTGAAAAAGCTCATGATCCGCTGAATCAAGTGGGTCGAATTGGGACGTCATCAGAAAAGCGATATGCTCAGTTTACTTCTATAACGCTGCAAAACCTAAAGGGATGAGGAATACATAAGTATTAGGAACCGGAGCGTGCCATTTGCACCCAACCTCGGCTTTACATGGGCTGGTATGTAATTAATGAACTGATATTGACTACTAAAGAATACATGCAGTGTGTCACTACAGTTGAACCACAGTGGTTAGCAGAGTTTGGCCCGATGTTCTATTCAGTTCATTCCGACACATCCTTTCATGGAAGAAGAATTATAGTAAACAGCAAGAGCTAGAATGGAGATTCTAGATGAAAAACAGAACCAGCTGGTCCATTTCTGGATTGAAAATCCTAAAAGTGCATGAATCATAACAGCCCACCTTCCAATTTAACAAAATCATTTCTTGATTGGTTGTGTTTTTTCAGTCACGCATTTTATAATCAAACACAAGCATGGCAGACAAACAAAATAGCTTTATGTTATTAGTCAAGAAGGTAGTGCTAGCTTCTTTGGGTCCTTATTGGCAGATTAATGAGTCTTTTCTAAGTTTCTTCCATTGTTATATTGTAAAAGGTTATCTAATAGACATCTTGGGCCATTTTCCCTTAAATTAGAGTTATAATGCAATATAAGTCTAGTCTTCCCACTCCCAAGTTTTCTTCTAAGTCTTTTATACATAGAAAATAGTTATTTTTAGTCAAGGAATTAGTGGATGTTAGACAAAAGGTGCTATTTGGATGGCATGATTAAAGTTATAATGCAATAATATAAGTCTAGTGTTCCCACTCCCAAGTTTTCTACAACAAAGAAACGCAATACCTTGAGTTAATAAATTGAGACATTTTATCAAATGGTTATGTGCATGTTACAACTGACTTGTTTGAAGATATTACCTTCAAATTATAGGGTTTTAGTGCATGTCTTCTAAATGCTCAGTGAGGAAAGGATCCCATAAGGCAAAGAACAAATAGGCAAATCATTGAATTCGAAATGGGCTTGCTCCACAAATTTCAAATAGTTTTGCATACAAACTTTATTAATAATTAATTGACAAAAGAAAAGTTATAAAACTTAGTTCACTAAATAAGATCTTGTCAACAACAAAAGGCAATAACAACTAAACGTAAATATTATTGTTTCAAGGCTATACCTTCAAATATCACTGAAATTAGTTACAGATAATGTTGAAATCTCAGTCTCATTGTCAAATACAGTTTTTCTTCTCAAACTCTTTTAATTAATGGTTATACGATACACTCAAGATTCATAGCAAAACAGGATTCATGCTAGAAATGTGTTATTGTGTATGTGTAAAGTATTAAATTGAGACCTTTTATCAACAATAGATGCATATTGCTCACTTGTTTAAACAAGATAGAAAATAAACTCAAATAAAACATGACCAAATTGTAGAAGATCCCTCCAAATTAAGTGATTGAAAGTTTGCAAGTTGCATCCTAAAGTCGAAAGGAAGGTGTCAAGTTGCTTACATTTTTGAAAATCTCACATAGAAAAAAGTTACATAGAATGTTTTAATAGTATAATATCCCTTAAATTATTTTATTGGTACTTGATGGCATGGAAAAAGTTACATTAAACTATAAGTCTAGTCTTCCCACTCCCAATTTTTTCCATTCAAAGTTTCCCCAAATATTCTTGCTCAACCCGACTATAAAAAGCCAATACATACTCTTATGAATTTAAGTAAATTTCCAAAAATGAAGTCACCACAAGCAATAATTCACTTACCATCTTCCTCTCTTATTTCTTTTCTCTTTTTCGGTCTCGCGATAACATGTCTTACTTCCGCCACCATCTCTGCTTCATATGGCGGTAACGAGACTGATTATCACGCGTTGTTGTCATTTAAGTCAAAGATCACCCATGATCCATACAAAGTTCTAACCTCGTGGAACCATTCCTTTCATTTCTGTGAATGGAGTGGTATTTCATGTGGAAAGCGGCACAAACGAGTGACTGTTTTACGACTGCGTTCGCAAGGCTTAGAAGGCTCGTTGTCTCCTCATGTAGGAAACCTCAGCTTCCTACATGTGCTTTCGTTATCTAATAACAGCTTTCAAGGAACCATTCCACATGAACTTGGTCGTCTATCTAGGTTACGTGGTCTTTATCTTTATATTAACAATTTCAGTGGAGTCATTCCAACAAACTTGTCTCGTTGTTCTAACCTCGAAGACCTTTGGCTCTATCAAAATGAGCTAACTGGAAGCATACCCAAGGAGATGAGTTTACTCTCGAAACTTGCTACTCTTGAAATTGACGACAATAAGTTAACAGGTGGAATCCCACCTTTCTTGGGGAACATCTCGTCAATGGAAGTGTTCTCTGCAACAGGGAACCCGTTGGGTGGGAGCATTCCAGATACCTTGGGTCATTGGAAAAGCTTGAAGGAATATTACTCTGGTGGCTGCAACTTATATGGAAGCATCCCTCATTCCATTTTCAACCTCTCACTCCTAGTTAATTTTTCCTTATCTGAAAATCACCTCACTGGTAGTCTTCCTTCAGAAATTGGTAATCAGCTCCCAAATCTTGAGTTCCTTCAGTTAAGGGATAACGAACTGACCGGAGTTCTTCCACCTTCTCTTTCTAATTGTTCTAAATTAGGAATTCTTGATATGGGTGCCAACAATTTTAGTGGGAAGTTGACAATCGATTTTTCAAAACTAAGAGATATTAATTATATCTCCTTACACAATAACAACTTACATGGACGTGGAGAAGCTGATGACATGAGGTTTATTGATTCTTTGAAAAACTGCACCAGATTAGAGTATTTAATTCTTGCAAATTGCAGCTTAACAGGAATGCTTCCGATATCAATAGGTAATCTTTCTGATCAACTTGGCAGACTAAGTTTAGGTGACAATCAATTATTTGGAAGCCTCCCTTCAAGTATAGGTAGTCTAGTTGGTTTGACCACTTTAGGTTTAGGACCTAATCGATTCAAAGGAAACATCCCACTACCATTGGTAAACTACACAAGCTACAAGTTCTTGATCTAGATAGCAATGAATTTTCAGGGCCTATCCCTGATGCCATTGGGAACTTATCATTGTTGACTGAACTTTCTTTAGATTCCAACAATTTAGAAGGCCTTATTCCATCAAGCCTTGGGAATTGTAAAGAACTTAGTGGGTTAGACCTTTCACACAATAGACTCAGTGGTAAAATACCCAAGCAACTTCTTCAACTTCCATCACTAACTAATTTTTTAGATCTTTCATACAACAGCCTGTCTGGATCAATTCCGTTAGAGATTAAAGACCTCAAGATGTTGAACGAGCTCGAATTAAGTAATAATAATTTATCAGGTACCATTACTAGTAGCCTTGGTGAGTGTATTAGCCTTACAGAATTATACCTTAGTGGCAACATGTTTGAAGGCATAATACCATTTTCATTAAGTTCTTTGAGAGGATTAACGGTACTCGACATTTCTCAAAATAATTTATCTGGTAAAATTCCTCAATTCTTAGGCAAATGGAATTCTTTAGAATTTTTGAACCTATCCTTTAATGATTTTGAGGGTGAAGTACCGACTGTAGGAGTGTTTGCCAATGCAAGCGCATTTTCAGTTTTGGGGAACGATAAGCTTTGTGGTGGTTTGGTTACACTTGAGTTACCCAAATGCAAGGAGACGGGTAGTAAGAAAAAAGGTTTCCTTTCTTCATATTAGTCATCGTGATTGCAGTCACGTTGCTCGTCAGATTATGTTGTGTGTATCTTTTGTGTAAAAGAAACTCAACAGTCAACCATCTCAATCATCGGGGGTGAGCGGTTCATGAAAGTTTCATACCATCAACTTCTCAAGGCTACTGATGGCTTCTCTGCAGCAAATTTGATTGGGAGGGTGGGTTTAGCTCAGTTTATAAAGGAATCCTCGATTCTAATGATGATAAACCTGTTGCAGTCAAAGTTCTGCATCTTCAAAATCGAGGAGCTCACAAAAGTTTTCTAGCAGAATGTGAAGCATGGCAGAATATTCGACACCGTAATCTGTTGAAGATAATAACTTCATGTTCAAGTGCAGATTTCCAAGGAAATGATTTTAAAGCTCTGGTTTATGAGTTTATGCCGAATGGAAGTGTACACGATTGGCTTCATTCAAGTGAAAATACATCAAAACTGAACCTTCTTCAAAGAATAAATATTCTTAGAGATGTTGCCACTGCACTTGATTATCTTCACAATCGCTGCCAAACAACGATTGTTCACGGTGACTTGAAGCCAAGTAACATTCTACTTGATGATGATATGGTGGCTCATGTTGGAGACTTTGGTTTAGCTCGACTACTTGGTACAAACTTAAACCAAAACAGCTCAACCGGGGTTAAAGGAACAATTGGTTATGCACCTCCAGGTAATTCCACTTTTATTCCATGATGCTTATATTTATTTACAGGTTAAAGTTTGTAAATTAATTAATTGTTTTTCATTTGTAGAGTATGGTATCGGGAGCGAGATGACAAGTTGTGGGGACGTCTACAGTTTTGGAATATTATTACTAGAGGTGATGACAGGTAAAAAGCCAACAGACGGCATGTTTATTGAAGGTCTTAGCCTTCATAAACTTGCTTACATGGCATTACCAGATCAAGTAATCGATGTTATTGATGGTGATGCAATTGTGTTGCAAAGTTCGGCGAATGCAAAGAAAGTGGAAGAATGTTTGGTTGCAACTATCAAGATTGGAGTATCATGCTCTGTGGATTCACCACCACAACGAATGAAAATAGAAATTGTTGTCAATGAGTTGCAGCGTATTGTCGATGTGCTTCAAAATATATAAGGTACTCTGTTCTCCCATTTTATAAAATCTGATTTTACATGAGTTTGTGAAAAATCATCACTAAAATGGTTTTATTTTTCAACTCTTTTAGGTCTATCATCAAGCTTGTATGGTGAAGTTGTAGGAAACTGCAACAAGGAGAAGTGCATGTCGTAGTTAAATAAATGTTAAGTTGTTAAAGATGTTCGTAATTGTGGTTTAATTTTCTTGTTGCATAAGTGTACGAGACATAAGAGTACGTTTACATTCCTGGTGACGTATCATATGTATCAAGCATGTTTGTAAGTGTGGTTTCATTTCTATGAATCCAATTTGTGGTACTGAATTCTATTTAAGTTCTAATTGGTGTTCGATTCCTTAATGAACAGCCTAATGTTATTCGTGTTCTTTGACTTTCAATTTCATAAATTTGACTTTTTCTTGAATATCTGAATGAGAAAGCTCGAGGCTTCCCTTTCTTATGGTTTCGAGCAGTGTATGGTTCAACTTTATAGAAAGTTGACCTCATGTTTGGTATAGTGTATTATTACTGCAAGTATACTGTATTAAAAATGTGTCAATAATGACCAAAGCGGATTTCTGATACATAAATCAGCTCGAATATTTTGATATACAGTTGGTCCAACACACGTACATTCACATTAGAGATTTGAAACTTGAAAGTTGAGAGTGTTGCCAAAGTTACTACTTAATGAAAGTTTAATTTACAAAAAAGGTGTAGTTATGGATTGTCCTAAAAATATAGATAAAACTGAACTAGGTCAATTAAGTTACAAAAAAAGAGTCTTGTATCTACTTACTAATGTAATTTGGAAACATGTAACTTACAGTAATATGAAATGGGTTAAACATGAAACTGTACACCCACTCTTGTGAAACAAACCAAAGAACAGCGAAAACTATAATGACTCAAAAAATATCATTAACTGAACATGTCATTATTTTGTTTCATTCCATCGGAGATTAAAGACCTCAAGATGTTGAACCATCTCGATTTACCTTATAATAATTTATGAGGTACCATTACTAGAAGCCTTGTTCAGTGCATTAGCCTTACAATGTCAAACCTACAAGGCAACCACTACAGTTTCAGCCATGAATGAATTTGTTGCTTTTCTTTTCCGAAATGAACATAGTATTCATTCAAATAAGGAAGATCCATTGACATTACAAATGAGTTGATACATTGAGCTTGCCACTACTCTTGCAAACAACACATCTAAAAAGATACACGCCAACCTTATTAACTGCTAGAGCAGAAATGAAACTAAAACATACACCATAGACGTCACTGTAAGTATCGTTATCGTCACTGCCTTTGAATAACTAGAGAAAAACAGATGGGGTTTGATGAAGTTGATGTCATCTCCAATCTGCCTTTAGAATTGAGAATCAGACCATATGACGAATACATAATAAATCTTGACTTTACCCATCCAAGTACAAGCTCCAAATAACACTAAAAACTAGCAATACACCACATTGATCACCTGCACAAACTAAACCAAACACACTTTATCATTCTTTCGAGCTTCAAACATATAGATGTTGAAGTAAATGTTAAGCCTTGGCATTGGTGATATCACTGAGCCCATTCCAGTAATTTGTTGCTTTTTCAAAGGGAAAAAAATATTTACGTTGGTAAGAAACTAAGTGTCGAATACAGAGGCGCAATTCCAAGCATTTTACTTTTAAATGGGTCAATTCCCTATATTTAATCGTTTCAACATGCTGAAAACATTCATTAATCATTATTTTTAAACAAGTTTAAGAAAAGGACATACCACGTTTGCAGGTCAACCTGATCCAGTCCAGACAAAATTACCCGTTTGACTTGTTTCCTAACCTGACTAGCTGCCTGTTATGGAACACCTCTAGTTTAGATCATGTGTTACCTGTAAGGCTCCCAAGCTGCATTTCCAAGGGTCCACATCTAGGGTGTGACTGATAAAGCATTAGCCAATGCTTCTCTGCAATACAAAGAAATGGGAATACCAATGGGTTAGGGCTGAAGTGTCATATATATGGTTCACAATGTAAACGAGTCAATGTAAAAAACAGCCATTTACAGTAGCAAAATTGGGGATCTTGCAACAAAAGTCAAACATACCAATAATGTTTTAAACACATAATTTTCTCAGTGCTATCACCAATGCCAAGGCTTACACAAGAAATAAATACAAGATAAGAAATAATCCTACCTTAATTAGCGATGGCTGAAGTAATACTAACTTCTGGAATGGGCTCAGTTATATCACCAATGCCAAGGCTTATCATTTGTTCAACAGGGTATTTTAGCTTTGCAGCCATACTTCTACGAATCTGTAATTCCACCAACACATATCATGTATCTAAGTTTCTATATCCATGTCTTTATTTAGAAGAAACACGTGATAGTACCGATGTAAACCTGAATCTATAGTTACAAAAAAACATGTATAAGCTGAACCAAATAAGATCATAAGCCCGAAATAAGCTTAAAACACGACCCCCTAAGTTTAACGTTTCACCTAAGTAACCTCCAATTACACTAAAAGTTAAACTAAATCATGTCAACCTCTAAAACCCCTATCTAATCTACCATTTTCATATAATCAAATCATACAAAAAGAGGAAGTTTGACGGCAGGGCTCTATTTTGTGGCGAATTAGACCCGGTTTTCTTATCATAACCGGCTTTATGCCTTTGTTTTGAAGGACACCTTTATAGAGACCTTTTTCCTATTAACAGGGCTCTATTAAGGGGCTTTGTTTGATTTTGTAGTAGTATGAGAAAAAGAGTTTATGAGTCAAATAATTTCAGTACCAAGGCACATAGCCAACTGATCAATCTTCAAACCGAAACACTCCTTTAAAGATAACTGCCATTCAATTCAAACTTAATTTGGCACAAAGAATTTCAGAGAAACTAATCCTTACAGCTTTTAAAACCAAACTTGACAAAGATAACGTCTTTATATATGTGGTTCTTATCTCTAAGCAGAACAAGGCTACATACATTATATTGGCTACAATCAGGATAACCTTATGTTTAACTTATGCATTTATTCATTATCGAAAAAACCCCTATTCCCCCAAATAACTAATATGCACTTTGGCATAAGCTTACCCAAACAACCCCTAAATCCCATATTCCCATGACGGCAGTGGCGGAACCAGGAATTCCAACTGATGAGGGCAACCAGCAATGAATGCTTCGATAACGGGTAAAATATTTGTTTTATTGAATTTCAAAACGGGTCAGGTCAGTTAATATGAATGCAAATACCATTTATTTTTGACAATTACACACTAGGAAACTGATGGTTACAAAATGAAACCAAACTAATAATATCATTTCATTGAGTTACATTAAAGCATAACGAATATATTCAAATTTAAGATTAAAATTAGACTATTAAAAAACATACATACATGTATCAAATACAGGAAGCATCCTTTGAAAAGAAAATTAAAAGAACAACCTACTTTCCAATATTTTATTATATTTATAACTACCCACTTTTCTATTTTTTTAAAATAGAAATCTTCTCTTTCTCTCTCTCAGTCTTCATCTTCACAATTTTTTTTTTTTTTTGAAAAAGGCTTCATCTTCACCATTTCACCATTTCTTTTTAATGCACCTCTTCCAACTAACAAATTTCAGAAATGAACAAAAATCAAAGCTTCACTATGACGTTGAGGGCACTTTACTTATTTAGCTGGGGGCACTATGACTTTTTGTGATTAATATTACTGTTTTTCTACTAAATTAGTCAATCTACTCAAGCTTTATGGGGGGCCTCTGCCCCCACAACTTACAACGTAGATCCGCCCCTGCATGACGGTTATCTCTCTCTCAGAGACTCACGCTGCTTTACAAATGATAATTAGAAAAAATACAAATACATCCCAATGTAAAAAAGAAATTTGACATGAGCTTGCCCAAACACATTCAATAAGCTCTGTAACTTTTTGTTTACCAAATAACTTATTAACCTCTTAAAATAAGCCTACCCACTGTTGTAAAGCTCGGACTACAAAGTAATCGGTGATTACAAGCCACAAGGTCAGTGACCTGAGCGAGTTGAGCAGAATTAGCCAAAAGATTCAATTGGTCAAAATTTGGTCAGCTCGGTGCTAATTTGTACAAAACTGGGTTTGTAGTGTTTTAACAATTGTGTACTATCCTTATGATACTAACCATTGTCATCATCCAATGAAGATAAAGGAGTTTCACTATCAAGATACATAGCCATGAGTGTAAACATTAATACCACATATCAAGATAATTTGCAATCTCTCCTCTTTCCATTATTTTTATCCAGTCATAGCAGCAGAGAAGCATTGTATGTCAGGAAACTACTACATAAACATAACAAGATTCAAGACAGACATGTCCATCCTCCCTGAGAAAACAGAGTTTGGGTCAAAGAATTTCGGTACCAAGGAGGTACATAGCCATCTGAACAATCTTCAAACCCAAACACTCCTTTAAGATAACTGCCATTTAATAACCAGATATTTCCAATATAACCCGTTAATCACTCGAGGCAGATTATTCTAGCAAACAATTTCACGACATTTAATAACCAGATATTTCCAAATCTAACCCGTTAATCACTCGATGCAGATAAAACGTATTAAAAAGTGTCTGTATATACAACAAAACTGAATCGTATTAAAAAGTGCCATGTTAATTCCATACTTTTGACTACTACTACAGTGGCCTTCAAATAAAAAACCTAATAAGCCAATTCTTAAAGTGTTTCGCTAAGCTATTTTGAATACAACATAAACTTGGCAATCTTGACCCAACCTGAACCAGTTGACCCACGACCCGTTTGACATGTGTTTTCATTTGACCCGTTTCGACCCATGACCCATTTGACCTATAACTAAACCATCACGGTAACAACTAAATCAACGTTTTGCCTATTAAACTAAACATGTTAAAAGAGGTCACAAATTCAAGCAGATGTAGTTCATCTAGTCTCGCATATAACTTTAAACTACTTTTAGTTTTATTTAAGTGAACAGCTGTTTCAGCGTTCTATTTATTTAGATTAATTACTATGTGTAATGTGGACCACAAAAAAAATACATATTAATAACATAACTAGATCACATCCTGATGTAGTTCAACTTATTCAAATGGGTTTAATGCAAGCAGCGCCTGCTTCACATTACCATATCTATAAGATTCAACTTATTCAGCAAGGTATATATCAACCATATCTAAGCTAGGACAATAGTTCCAGTTTGTTTTGTCTACCAAACATACAACTAGTGAACCAGATAATCCCAATATGCATATATTATAGCAGCAATAGCACATTTCATATTTATTACTTTTTGGGTTATATATTTCATACCTGAAGTTTCTTTGCCAGAAGCTCTACCAGCCACCTCATTTACATGACTCATCCTCTCGAGTAACCACGCCTATAAAAGAAACAGCATATAATGTGATTAATAAGTAGGAATCGAAAACCAGATTGTCATGCACCAGAGCGTTAAGGTCCTATTAGTTGGTTCACAGCAAAAGTTATGACAAAGTAATTCGGGCTGCATAAATGATATAATATTATCTTCATTGACAATCATAAACAATTAAATAGTATTTACTTGTTGGTACACATTGCCATGATACAAAAAAATTACAAGCCTTACTTCGGATACAATTAAGATACAACAGATAGACAGTCGCTCTGCACAAATAGACCAAGCAAGAAGTAGAGTTGACTACTTGACTTTGTTTTTGTTGTAGGACATTGAGCAAGTTTTCAGTCAATAAATCCAGTTTTAAGACAAGCAAGGACACACATGATGCACGGAAATGACACTATTCACATATTACATGTCTGCGCCACATCATTAAGCAAAGAGAAAATGTTTCAAGCATATGCTACCAAATTGTTAATGTGTACGTTATTATGAAATAAAAAACTTAGCCAAAAAGAAAACAAGATAAATTTAAGCTAAACAACATAAAGAAGGGTATAAACTTGACAATTTTGTGCAACCACTTAAAATTTTAGTAAAGAACTAATTCAACTGTTAGTTAATATCCGGGTCGCATAACATAATTAAATATGCGATAGCATTATGTGCCAATTAATTACATAATTAGAGCACATCTTAGTGTAATTCGAACAATTATTTAAAATTTAACCTGACTTTATATGAGGTTTAATACAAGTAGCACCTGCTTCACAAGATCTCTTGATGCATCTTGAACTTAAGATCCTTCTGTTGTTTTATGTAAAATCTCAAAGAGCTCGACATAATGTGGTGATCTTTTGTTATTCGATTTATGTGGAATATTAAGTATAAGTCATCCATTAGAGTAGCATGTGTAAAGAGTTAACTTCTCATACAATAAAGGTTACACATTCATATTTCATAAGTAATGTGAACTAACTTGATATATAGGAAACTTGAATATACTCGATAAAACAGTTAACAACTATCATTCACAAGAAGGCAGCAGTATGATGATTCTATCCATATAATTCAACGCCTTCCTGCATCTCAGTATGTCTAAATCACACAAAGTGTGACTTTCAACACATTCAAATTGTTCCCTTAAAAACTAACTCATTCCTTTTCGCCTGTTTGCCCGTTGTAAGAGAAACCCAAACCAGAGTTGGCCCATTTATATGTAGATGAACCCCCCCTCTAATTCATTTTACAAATTTAAAAGAGCTGAAAAAAAAAACATTAAAGTTGACCAGATTTAGTTAGCTCGAAAAAACTACTAATGTCAGTCCAAGTATCAGTATCCTGCACTTTGAATACCCACTCCAAACTGTGTTTCTAGGAGAAACTGTGTTTCATCAACTAATTTCTCACTCAAATGGTTCTTTAGCACCTATTGTAGTACAGGCAGTCCATATTGGTAAGCTGGATCGGTTTCACACATAATATCTACTCTAGTATCTTACCTGATAATTGATATATATACACTTTATGTTATCAAACAGAGTAATACATAAAGCTCTGATGCTTGCTTTGTTTATGTAATAAAAAACATATAAAACCGAGGTAAATAAACAGTTATCCAGATGAACTATATATCCTCTCTGCACGCTAAAATGAATGAAATAGTAAAAAGTATGTAATGATTTGGTATGTATTGTGGTACTTCGCCTAATTTCATTATCCAATATCACATGAAAACTACAACATTCTTATCTCCATTAAGCTAGACTTACCTATATGCAAACTTAATACTAATTCATTTTGTGCTGTAAGATACTTTTATATTGTCATTATCGAACAATATTTCTATTAATCTATATATTAGGTCTTTCGTTTTACACATATGAAAGTACTCATATGTTTATAGAAAAGTTTTCAAATAACATAAATGTGCCTACGCACACAAGATAATTTCATGTTATCAGAAGTTACCCAACCCAACCATTTTGCTAACTTTAAGCATCTACTAGCCCACATTGTGTTATGTGCCTGCCATGGTAAAGTTTTTGTGACTGCAAATCACATGAAAACTAATGTAACACTGTTGCTAAATTTGCAGTTGCATTAGTAGATATGTACAGACATGTTAACGGTTACTCAAAGAACAACACACAAAATGCCCTTTTGCTCGGAATACATAAGGGCAATTTAAATACAATATTTGTCGATTCAAACGATAAGTGATAAACTAGCGATGAGATCGAAACGTAACAAAACTTCCCATTTACGCAATTGACGAGCAAAACTAAACCTAAAACTGTTTTATCTAGTGACCAAAAATGTTTTCGGAGTTGATTATCATACTAACGACTAAAGCTTATTATTTCATCCTAAACGACACGCCAAACAATTTTTGCATGTAAAAATCTAACGATAAATATTCTGCAAGTATCATTCTCTAATGGTCATTTCATCAAACACCTTTTGTGCACAACCTAAACCCGAGCTTCAAACCATAGCCGCACGTAACACATGCACTTAATTCACCTCTATGGCACTATAATAATATCACAAATATCTATAACTAACACCTAATTGAAGCAAACAGAATTAATCAATGAATTGAGTTCAAAAGTATACATGAGAGCAAAATCACAAAATCAGCAACTTCAGCTCACGATTAACTGAATCACAGAACCAAATCTATCGATCAAATCAGTTAGCCAAACACAAAGTAAGTAATCGGTGATTACAAGCCTAATGCAAAACACAAGAGAACGTTTCTTCATTATCAGATAGTTAAAACAAAATGAAATGAGAGTGAAACAAACAAAAAAACTCTTAATTAGAGAAGTGTTTTTGTTTGGATAGGATTTACAAAAAAAACTCAACTATCTGTTTTTAAGCTCATTGTTTTAACTAAAAGGGTATTTTTGTCACTTCACAAACCTATTATTATTATTATTATTATTATTATTATTATTATTATTATTATTATTATTATTATTATTATTATTATTATTATTATTATAAATCACACTTTTTATTAAAAACTCATAGGATTACAAAAGATTAGTGGGAGCCTCGAAACCAATGAGCCCACACACCTCTAGCAATGGTAAAACCAATCCTATTAAAGATATGAGCTAACGCAGCGCTCAATGTCTGGGTCATAGAGAATCGCCGAATACACTTAAGTAAGGTGTTGCATCTTTCTCAAGTTCTCCAAAGAAGAAAAAGAAAGGGAGAAACCCATATCCAATATCCGCACATTTAGCATCGTGCTTGACCCGTTTACTGTTGTGCGGCATCGTGATCGCTCATACTGGTATAAAATCAATCAACCCGGATTGCGTCAAAGCGACGAACCCGTAAGATCAACACATACGTCGCGTCCACTATCCCAAGAGTAGAGTAATATGTCACCGGTCGCAAAGATCATCTCCATCTCCAAAAAGCCCAATATCCACCTCCTTGCGGTGGAAATCACTGACCGAGAGCATATATCAACAAGAACATCACGCACAAGGTTGTGGCGATGTTTAATGCCAACAATACCGCACGAAACAGCGTGATCCCGTAAATATCTCCGGGAAAACCTTAGGCGGTGAAACACGGTACGAATAGTGAAAAGAGGAACACCCAAACGATAACACAGTACACAACGATAAGTGATCCGCTCCCAAACAGTCAAGTTTTCTCACGCAAGCCGGCCACTTGTGAATGGCCGACCGTAAGAAACTTAAAACGGTTCAAGAACGAACTCAATGAAGATCTGAGGAGTATAGTGTTTCCCCGGGTCGTTATGTCCCAGCGAGCTATGCAATGGATCACCAAACGAATAGTGATCGAGAGATTTGAACGGATAAAGGGATTGTGATTTGATTATAACTACAGAAAAAGCCAACAAATTACAGAGGCTTAAATGCAAATTAAAGGAACTTAAAAAGATAAAAAAAAAAATATTAAATAAACGCTATCACTATTTGCAAAATGATGTTTTTGTTTTATGTTTTATAAAGCTGAAATTAAAAACTACGCGACGTACTAATGAAAACGTGAAACTTACACAATATAAATTCTAAAAATATGAAAATAAAATTTTTACAATCCTAATGATAAAAGAAAATTTATAGAAAAAGAAAATTATTTTTATAACTATTAAATTAATTATTATTAATTAAAAACTATTTTTAACTATTTAATATTAGCCTAAAATACAAGAAAATAGGAAATAAAGCTAGAAAAATAAAATTAAGACTTAGGAAAATCTAAAATATCAAAAGAGACTTTTCAAAACTATTTTTGTATTTTTCTGAATATTTTGAATTTTCTAGGAATTAAAAACTATTAAAAACTAATTAAATTATTTAAAAATACAAATTTAACTAAGAAAAATCTAGAAAAATATTTTTTTGGCTTTTTATATTTATCTAAACTTAAGAAAAATGAAAAAATATTTTTTTGAACCTTTTCTTAATTAATTGTATTAAATGCTAATTAAAAATGCTTAAAAACTAATTTAAATTAATAAAAATAGCAAACAAGCTTGGAAAAATCTGAAAATTTCAGCAAAAGTCTAAAATAATATTTAGAATCTATGAAAAATATAAAAAAAAGGGGTTGTGTGGAGGAAAATAAAACTGATGTGGAATGTGCTTAAAAATAAGCACTAAGGATAAGCTAAAAGAGCACAACAAGCACCAAACTGTTACAAAGGCTAAAATATGATAAGAGTACTCTAAAGCAACTAAAACAACAAGCTACAACCTCTGGATGGCAAGCTAGCCTGATTTGATGTTTGAGCTTAAGTCAAAACAGTTTTGGTAGGCTACTTTGGGCTAAAGAATAAGCCAACCAATAAGCTAAAACCTAAAACCAAATATGGGACCTAAACAAGACCAGGCTGACTATGTATAAGCCAAAGAACAGCTGCTCTAGCTCTAATAAGCTCGGTGCAAGTCTTGCAAAACCCTGTCTGAGACTCGGTCTCAGTGAGTCGATTGCCGAGGACATAAGCCCACATTGACAAGCCCTTTTGAGCTTATAGAAAAATTACAAAAATCTACTAAAATGGCCATAAGAAATTAGACCGTGGAAGTTTTAAAGCAACAAGTTTCTCTTGATTTGGCTCAGAAATGAGTAAATGAAAAATCCTCCTAGGTGGCTGAAAACTGACTTGTTGCAATTTTTTGACTTTTGACAAAACTGAAAAGTTGACTATTTTGAAGTTTGATCTTGATTTATATACTGAATATGATGTTTTGAGATAAAGTAAAGCTGATGCAACCTATGTCTATGAATTCTAAACATGAAACAAGCTTTTGAATGTCAAAAATCCAAACAGTTAGCTGATAAGACAAATTTGAGTTGGATTTTGACTTTTTGATGAAATGTCTATTGAATTTATGCTAAAAATACTTATCCTAGCCTTAAAGTAAACTACCTAAGCACCTTTTATTTCCTGAAACAAACCCAAAGGCAGCTTAATACTCTAAACCAAACACCCTTTTAATAAGCATTATGCAACTTAACAAAGCTAACTACTGATCTAGCTATAGCAGATACTCAAAATGATTCTAAATGACTTAAATACAACTAATTGAACATGTTTAAACCTTCAATGATCACAGATACATACACAAGCATAATATGCAATACTGAAAGAAAAAAATGGAAATGAGATTTGAACTCACAAGGCCCCATCTGGCATGCAGGCTAAAACCAAAACCATAATTACCCTAATCTAGTTTAATCCAACCCCAAATTCAGCTCTGCAACACCAGTAACCATTTCCAAACCCATATGAGCTCACAGTTGACTTTTGTTGACCATGTAACAAAATTGTTTGAAACTGTTTCCAAAGCTTGTCAAAAGCTAAAGTAAGCTTAAATAAGCTTATTTGATTTCAATATAAACATGAGAAGCTTTGACATAAAATTTGAAACTAAAAATTTTCACGATGAACAATAAAATTGGAATTTATATAAAAACTTAGATTGGAACTCAAAAGCACCTTACAATGAATATTTAACTTAAGTGAGATACAAAGAAACTGAAATTACAACATTTTTAATTAAACTAAGACATTTGTAAAAAAAACGACATAAAGAAATACTTAAAACTAACTAACTCCCTTTTTCAAGCTTCAACTTCCTCTTTTATACACCCAAATAGTTTCTCTTTCCTCTCTGAGCAGTTCCCACATCCTTCTGAGCCCATTGGATCATTTGAAGTTGATCTCAGCCTTTTACATCATTTTGGCGGGAAATTGGTTTTGACCGGTGGGGTTGAAACTAGCAACTAGGGGGTTGTTGGTAGGTATGATGATGAGGAGGACAAGTTGAGTGGGGTTGAGTTGGAATGATGGGTGAGCTTGAGTGTTGCAGGGGTGGAGTGTGAGGAAGGAGAAGGGTTTTGGCGCGTAGGGTGTTTTTGACCAGTGTTTGACTGGATATAATAATGCAAGGGGGTCAAAATGGTAAGGGTCCAAAAGTAATAAGGCAGGGGTCACTTAGGGTTTAGACAAGGTCCAAAGGTTAAAAAGGTTTAATATCACAAGGACTAGTTATGCAATTTCTGAAAATCAAGGGACTACTTCTGCCAATTATGCAAAGTTATTCCAAGGGACCACAAGTGACAAGTTTCAATAGTACAAGGACCAAAATTGACATTTTCAATTTTCCAAGGGCCATTTTTGCCAATTTTGAAACTTGGAGGACCAAACTTGTAATTTTCTCAAACTTTTGATATTTTTCACCAAAGGACTAATTTTGACAACTTATGATTTAAAAGGACCTTTGGTGATTTTCTTTTGAAATTAGGGCTCGGGGATTATTTCGACAATTTTAGAAACTTGGGGGTAAAGCGCCAATTATGCAAACTTTGCTCATTTTCATCGATTTTAAACATTTGCATCCAAACATATAAAATGCAATTTTGGAATATTTTCGATATTTTGATGCATTTCGAGCATTTTTAAGCGTTTTGCGATTCAGATTGACCCAAAATGATGAGTATTTACACTCATCAATCCCCACACTAAACTATTGCTAGTCCCTAGCAATCTTTTGAGAAAAACTTAATGGATTTGAATCTCTTTACCAAAAGCCATTACTTGGAGTAGCCAAATGTTTGAGTTCAAGTAAGAACCATGGTACACCGATAACCATGTGATTTTGAGCAAACCACCGACTTTCAACGGTTTGATTTTGTCTTTACGAAGCCGTTTGCTCTGGACTAGCCAACTCTTAGATAAATTATCAATATTATCTTTGGTGAGTTGATTACCAATTATGGTTTTCCACTTGCCTTTACCACAAGCCATAACCTTGCGGGCTAGCCACTCTTCACTTTTAGGATATGGTGAAATTGAATACCATACAATTTTTGGCAAATTTTGGCCAAAAGCAGAATTAGCGGTATAATTATATGATAAAATTCGCGAGAATTCCCCCCACACTTAGAAATGAATATTGCCTCAATATTCAAAGTACGGCGGTTATGCGAAACAAAGAACGTGAAGGGAAATACTACGGCCATTATTTAGAAAGAAGATTTTTTTTTTTTTTTTTTTTTTTTTTTAGAAACTTATATATATATATATATGGGTAACTCCCCACACTAGGTGGAACACATGGGTGAAAACCCATGTTTAGCTCTTGTTTTGATTACCGAGTCGCTAGCTTGACTCGACCCGAATTCATTGGTTCATGGGAAGTAAGTGGAAAGACAATTTCCATCGGACTTTCATTCAAGATGTTTGGACAAACATTTGAAGCACGTGAAAGTTCCACACCGATGAGATATACATAGAACCGGCTCAAAAATGATAAATGGAAATGCCGGGGTCAAAGATAGTGTCTTCATTCCCGAAGGAGTGAAGATGAAGAGAAATCACAAGATATTTGAGGAAAGGAAGAAAGACTTTGATAACAATCAAGATCCATTCTTCATCCTCAAATGTAGACGTATCGGGAGGAAGGGTGAAGGTAGTATCATCAATAAGCAAACTCGTATGATAGAGTACACCTTCCTCCAAGCTAATATCATCCTCAAGATCAAAATAGAAATGATCATGTTCGGAGGAGATATGTCATGAGAGAGTTCACGGAGAACTCTTCATGAAGAGAATCATTCACATGAAGTGAATTTGTGAACTCTTGTTCCATTGTGGGCTCATCACTATCCTCAATCTGAGTGTCAAAGAGTGGATTCTCGAAATTGAAGTGAATTGAGTCGAATTCAAATAGAGGATTGGTGAAAGTAGCTTTGAATGTTTGGGAACAAAGTGATCAACATTCTCTATTGAATTTGTTGGGATAAGAAGTGAGTGAGCGATCATTATCAATAAGACTTTCGGTTTCTCCTAGATCGGCTTGAAATCAAAGAGTGGATTGATGTGAGTGAGTTCACGGAGAACTCCTCAAGAAGATGATCGACATCAGTTGTGGAAGTGATGCCTCAACATACTCGATGTTTCCATAAAGCACAATCTTCGCTACAATTGGAGAAAGTTTCAAAATGATCATTTGAACACTCAAGAGGGGAAAGAGAATCACACATATGATCAGAAGTTCCCTCACTACTACAAAAAAAGCCATAGAAACCGGTTAGAATGACCCATGAAGACTGGTTTTGTGACCACTCTCTGTGAGGGGGTATCTCTATAACTAAAACATATAGAAACCGGTTCGGCAACCGGTTTCTAATAAAATCATCAAGACGTGTTTTCTAGTAGAAACCTGTCTCTATAACAAATTCAACATGCTTTTTTATAAAGTAAATAAATTGGTTTCTATTTCACAACCAGTCTTAATGACATTTTAAAATATATATATATATATATATATATATATAATTGCTTTTCAATTGTCCAGGTATTCATCAAATTGAGAATCCACAGCCTAATTTGTCAAAAGGAGCTAATATATCTTTATGGTAATTGCTAGTGCAATTAAAGTTACCATCCCTGAGAAAATTTATAGCTTTAAGCTAGTACTTTAACCCATTTAGATCAAACAATTACTTCAAGACATAATCCGCAAAAATGCTTCCGTATTAACCAAAGTAAATTACATGCTACAACATAACCATTTATAACTTTATGTTGCAATCATTTATGCATTTGTTACAAAAAAAGCTACACAAACAATTGAATCATGATGCAATCTATAACTCATGACGCCCAACAATTGAATCAAACAATGACTACCGACCTCCGACCTTTCTTCGTAAAGTTGAGATATATCTTCTCTTCTCTTTTTGACAATGATTGAACTGCACAAAAAAATGTTATTCATTACTACATGATTGTGAAGCCTTAACTAAATTTCAACCACAAACACATATAAAAAAATCACAATGCTATCATTATGGTAAATTGACATAATACACAACACCTACCTGCTTGTATGTACTTCAACCTCCCTAATGTCCTCGACAATCCCACCTACGGTATTCATGAAACAAATTATCACAAAGTCATTATCTCATTGATCTAAATTCTACTTAATAATAAATTGAGGTATTGGCTTTCGTCAAAATTAAACCTTAAATAATAATGCTAGTTTTATAAGGGTACTATGTTTATCTGCATCGACACAAGAAAGAAAGAGATGACCTTATAATAAGTTATGTTATGACCACCAGTTCATTCAAAGCTGCTAGTTACTTGTCAATTTGCACCAAGTACTGAAAGAAGATACAAATTACCATCATATGCACAACAGCATAATTCCATAATGATAGAATTAAGAAGTAAGAGCATAGCCAGTATCTTACATGTGTATGAGTCAATTATACACAGCAAAGTTTCACAAGTATAAAAGCATGCCTTCAGTGGTATAGCGTACTCTACTTGGGTGTAATCCACTTGCGCTCTAATAGTGGTACGTAATCTACTTGGGTGTACTCCACTTGCGCTCTAATAGTGGTACACATATCAATTGAGGCTGGCTTTAGTTTCAAAGACTTCTTCGCAAACTGCTGCCAAGCTGAAGCCACAGAAAAATTAAATTCTAATTAGATGATAAAAACAACAACAATAATTTGATTATAAGCTACAACATATCACAGTTATACATAGTAGGATCTCACTATAACATTACAAAATCTACATAATCTTAATATTAAATTTTGATTAGGAGTTTAGGCTAGCAACACCCTGCACATAAAACACCAATCTATACTAGGTACAAATGATTATATATTAACACTTTTGTAAATTTCTACTATCATGTACTTCATGGTGATCATATAACGAAAAAAACTCGACACTTAAGCGCTCCTTCCGAATAAAATTAAGAATAAAAAACTCGGTACATTGTAAGTTTTTCCCTTCTAAAAGCTCTCGCTGTATTGATACCCTGCCATTGCCAATGTTTTATCTCTTTTTCATTTTTCACTTGGGTCCAAGAAAAACTTTAATTGTTCCTCGGTAAAATTTAGTATTTCACTTGAGTCACCCATTCCTATAATCAAACAAAGTCACGTATCGTCCTAAACTGATTATATTCTCTTATATATATTCTGTGAAAAAACTATTGTACCTAAATCAAACAAGTTGTGTCACATATTATAATGAAAACATGTCACATATTATCGTAAACTGATATACATTGTTGTATATATTTGTTAACCACTAGTAATTACCCATATTATAATAACTGATACACGTTCTGTAATTGCACCAAGGATTAACATGCCACATATTATCCTAAACTAATACATTGTTGCACCAAGGATTAACAAATACGTGTTCTGTTGACTGTTGTACACATATTATACACACATTATAATGAAAACATGCCACATATTTTTTAACAACTTTTGGGTATTTAATAAAGATAGACCAAATATTAAAGAACATGGTTATTTGAATCACAAAATGGCTACCCACAACAGTTATAAGCTTGTGCCACATATTACAATGAAAACATGCCAATTACATTGTCGATATCATTACTTTTGATTCATATGATAACCACAAATCTAACTGAATAGTCTCAATATCATTATATAAATCTGAAAACATATGAAGTCACTCAAAATCCTGAATAAACTTTCATCCATATAATGATAAAAGAAAAACACAAATAGTTCTGATAATGGATTAAAGAAAAAAAACAGACCTGGTGAATTGAAGTGGCGGCTGAAGGTGGCGTCTCGTGGCCGGAGAAGGGGCGACCGGCGATGGGTGGTGGCTGGAGATGGGGAGAGGCAATTTATTGATTAGGGTTTGAAGAGTCTGAGAGAGAATGTGGAATTGTGAGCGTTTTTTTTTTTTTTTTTTTTTTTTTTTCTTGAAACAAGAGATTAAGATAGCCTTACAAGTCTAGATCTTTAAAGATGTTTTACCTCTTACCTCTTGACTCGTTTTTACCTAACCCGTCCGTTGTTTGACTGGAACGATTCAATTGGTTGAACTACCCGGGTTAAACCGGGTTTTAAAATATTATGTTTAATCTTCAAATCCTCAAACTTTTATTATTTTTCGTTTATAATACATTAACTTTTTTTTATCACTAAAACTATCTACCGCTATAAAATCTCGTTGCGATGCATGAGTACTCATTTAGTTGAGTAAAGTCCTCAGTAGTTATAGATCTACAAGGAAAAAAGAGCCATCGTGAATTTAGAAAAAATACCAATTTTTATCTAAAAAAACGGTGTCTATCTTAGAAAAACGTAGATACTGGTCTTATCAAAACAAGCAGTGTTTCTGATTTTGTACAGAGACTGTTTCTTATAAGAGAACCAGTTTTAGTGTGATTTGGATTTAAGAGACTGGTTTGTTTGAATAAAACTAGTTTGTATGCTCTCATACTCCCTACTTTTTACCTATAGAAACTAGTTTTTTTAAAACCAGATTCTATTAAGAGGTGTTTATAGCCTTTTGTGTAGTAGTGCTGTGACTCTCTCGGGATTGGGACAAGGTTCTCAACACTAGACTTTATGAATTCGTCCGATTCCTTTTGAGAACAGTGTCAAGATGCTCGTCCCCATATTCGGAGAGTGAGTAGGAGCTTGGTGTGATAGCGAGTTGTTTGAGAATGAATCTCAACTTTGGGATATCAACCGATGAACTTGATGAATTTTATAGAATTGAAGGATATCAAGTGTATCCTCATCATCACCGTCATCGAGAATGAAACAAAATTGAGAGCTAGATCTGGTGCTTTTCTTTTGCAATTGATTCCCTAATAGATTGTTTAAAGCGCATTTGGGAATTTATTTTAGCAACTTGCTCTTGACTAACAATTCTTCCATGGGTTTTGATTTGGATTATCTTGGGAATGTTTACATTCCTTCAAATCTTCACTAAATCCAAAAGATCAAGGAGAAGATTTTGAGGAAGTGGATCAGCCGCGGTGGTGCACCTTCATTTAATCTTGTAGAGGTTGGTCATGATACGAAGAGTCGTAATTGTTACAAGGAAATGGATTCCTTGTTTGACAATCGAGCTAAAGTGAGGACCTCCACAATACTACATGATGAAACCGATGTGGTCATGAGTTATATGTGGTAGTCATAATTGTTATCGAGAACACGCTCATGACAAGCGTGTTTCCGATTGACAATCGAACTAGAGTGTGAACCACCACAGTACTACAACAATAAAAGCTGCTGAGTCTCACGGTGTGGTAGGCGATGGAATAAATCGGTTGTGTTATGGTAGGAATAGGGATCCAGTTATAAACAGACCCGTTTCACGATTCCACCATGCTACAACCGGGGCAATGCCACCATTATAAGGACCACCACCATTGACAACCAAGAGGGTGAGGATAAGACATAGAAAGAATCAAATGTTTTCGGAGGGTAGGGATGAAGAATCAAAGATGTGAGAGGCTTAAGATGAATATTTTTGGTATTTTTGAAAACATTTTGCAAAAACAAAGAATGAAAATCTTTTGGGTTTTGATTTTTATAAGAAAATATAAATACATACAGATGGTATAGACAAAGAGTGAATATTCAAATCACTAATCGCTAAGCGGAAGATAATCGACAGCTCCCAGCTGGCGTAAAATTTGATCCGCTCCCAAGCAGTCGAGTTTTCACGCAAGCGGCCCACTGTGAATGGCCGACCGTAAGAAACTTAAAGCAGTTCGAGAACGAACTCAATGAAGATCGAGGAGTATAGTGTTTCCCGGGTCGTTATGTCTCGTGAGCTATGCAATGGATCACCAACGAATAGTGATCGAGAGATTTGAACGGATAAAGGGATTGTGATTTGATTATAACTACAGAAAAAGCCAACAAATTACAGAGGCTTAAATGCAAATTAAAGGAACTTAAAAAGATTAAAAAAATATATTAAATAAACGCTATCACTATTTGCAAAATGATGTTTTTGTTTTTATGTTTTTATAAAACTGAAATTAAAAACTACGCGACGTACTAATGAAAACGTGAAACTTACACAATATAAATTCTAAAAATATGAAAATAACATTTTTAAAATCCTAATGATAAAAGAAAATTTATAGAAAAAGAAAATTATTTTTATAACTATTAAATTAATTATTATTAATTAAAAACTATTTTTAACTATTTAATATTAGCCTAAAATACAAGAAAATAGGAAATAAAGCTAGAAAAATAAAATTAAGACTTAGGAAAATCTAAAATATCAAAGAGACTTTTCAAAACTATTTTTGTATTTTTCTCGAATATTTTTAATTTTCTAGGAATTAAAACTATTAAAACTAATTAAATTATTTAAAATACAAATTTAACTAAGAAAAATCTAGAAAAATATTTTTGGCTTTTTATATTTATCTAAACTTAAGAAAATGAAAATTATTTTTGAACCTTTTCTTAATTAATTGTATTAAATGCTAATTAAAATGCTTAAAACTAATTTAAATTAAGAAAAATAGCAAACAAGCTTGGAAAAATCTGAAAATTTCAGGAAAAGTCTAAAATAATATTTAGAATCTAAGAAAAATATAAAAAACAGGGGTTGTGTAGAGGAAAATGAAACTGATGTGGAATGTGCTTAAAAATAAGCACGAAGGATAAGCTAAAAGAGCACAACAAGCACCAAACTGTTACAAAGGCTAAAATATGATAAGAGTACTCTAAAGAAACTAAAAACAACAAGCTACAACCTCTGGATGGCAAGCTAGCACAGATTTGATGTTTGAGCTTAAGTGCAAAAACAGTTTTGGGTAGGCTACTTTGGGCTAAAGAATAAGCCAACCAATAAGCTAAAACCTAAAACCAAATATGGGACCCTAAACAAGACCTGGCTGACTATGTATAAGCCAAAGAACAGCTGCTCACAAACTCTAATAAGCTCAGTGCAAGTCTTGCAAAACCCATAATGGAGACTCGGTCTCAGTGAGTCGAGTGCATAGGACATCTTTCCACATTGACAAGCCCTTTTGAGCTTATAGAAAAAATTACAAAAATCTACTAAAATGGCCATAAGAAATTAGACCAGTGGAAGTTTTTAAAGCAACAAGTTTCTCTTGATTTGGCTCAGAAATGAGTAAATGAAAAATCCTCCTAGGTGGCTGAAAACTGACTTGTTGCAATTTTTTGACTTTTGACAAAACTGAAAAGTTGACTATTTTGAAGTTTGATCTTGATTTATATACTGAATATGATGTTTTGAGATAAAGTAAAGCTGATGAAACCTATGTCTATGAATTCTAAACATGAAACAAGCTTTTGAATGTCAAAAATCCAAGCAGTTAGGCGATAAAATGATTGAGTTGGATTTTGACTTTTTGATGAAATGTCTATTGAATTTATGCTAAAAATACTTATCCTAGCCTTAAAGTAAACTACCTAAGCACCTTTTATTTCCTGAAACAAACCCAAAGGCAGCTTAATACTCTAAACCAAACACCCCTTTTAATAACTGTTATGCAACTTAACAAAGCTAACTACTGATCTAGCTATAGCAGATACTCAAAATGATTCTAAATGACTTAAATACAACTAATTGAACATGTTTAAACCTTCAATGATCAGATACATACACAAGCATAATATGCAATCTTGAAAAGAAAAAATGGAAATGAGATTTGAACTCACAAGGCCCCAGCTGGCATGCAGGCTAAAACCAAAACCATAATTACCCTAATCTAGTTTAATCCAACCCCAAATTCAGCTCTGCAACACCAGTAACCATTTCCAAACCCATATGAGCTCACAGTTGACTTTTGTTGACCATGTAACAAAATTGTTTGAAACTGTTTCCAAAGCTTGTCAAAAGCTAAAGTAAGCTTAAATAAGCTTATTTGATTTCAATATAATCTTATGAGAAGCTTTGAAATAAAATTTGAAACTAAAAATTTTCACAGTGAACAATAAAATTGGAATTTATATAAAAACTTAGATTGGAACTCAAAAGCACCTTACAATGAATATTTAACTTAAGTGAGATACAAAGAAACTGAAATTACAACATTTTTAATTAAACTAAGACATTTGTAAAAAAAACGACATAAAGAAATACTTAAAACTAACTAAGTCCCTTCTTCAAGCTTCAACTTCCTCTTTTATACACCCAAATAGTTTCTCTTTCCTCTCTGAGCAGTTCCCACATCCTTCTGAGACCATTGGATCATTTGAAGTTGATCTCAGCCTTTTACATCATTTTGGCGGGAAATTGGTTTTGACCAGTGGGGTTGAAACTAGCAACTAGGGGGGTTGGAGGTAGGTATGATGATGAGGAGGGGACAAGTTGAGTGGGGTTGAGTTGGAATGATGGGTGAGCTTGAGTGTTGCAGGGGTGGAGTGTGAGGAAGGAGAAGGGTTTTGGCGCGTAGGGTGTTTTTGACCAGTGTTTGTCTGGATATAATAATGCAAGGGGTCAAAATGGTAGGGTCCAAAAGTAATAAGCGCGGGGTCACTTAGGGTTTAGACAAGGTCCAAAGGTTAAAAAGGTTTAATATCACAAGGACTAGTTATGCAATTTCTGAAAATCAAGGGACTACTTCTGCCAATTATGCAAAGTTATTCCAAGGGACCACAAGTGACAAGTTTCAATAGTACAAGGACCAAACTTGACATTTTCAATTTTCCAAGGGCCATTTTTGCCAATTTTGAAACTTAGAGGACCAAACTTGTAATTTTCTCAAACTTTTGATATTTTTCACCAAAGGACTAATTTTGACAAATTATGATTTAAAAGGACCTTTGGTGATTTTCTTTGAAATTAGGGCTCGGGGACTATTTCGACAATTTTAGAAACTTGGGGACTGAAGCGCCAATTATGCAAACTTTGCTCATTTTTCATCGATTTTAAACATTTTGCATCTCGAAACATATAAAATGCAATTTTGGAATATTTTCGGTATTTTGATGCATTTGAGCATTTTAAGCGTTTTGCGATTCGAATGACCGAAAATGATGAGTATTTACACACTCATCAATAAGCCACAGCATTCATATTTTGTCCCAATCCGGATATCGGAGCCACCCTAAGCCAATCCGAGGTGTGATCCTCCTTTAAAGAACTCCATAACGCCATCGTCGGGGAAAGATGGAAAGTAGATTCAACAGTTTGGGAAACCCGACCAAATATATATCGCCAATTTCTTCATAAGTTTAGGGCGTGGCCGCTAGGGTTACTCAAAGGTCAATATCCATATCCACATTGAAAGTACATAGAGCATCATCAAAGAGGGACCAGCGGTAACAATACCGAACCATGAAGAAGCTTAGTGCGTAGGCGGTGATTGAAGTCTAGAAGCAAGGAAGGCATAGTTCAAGACATCACTGCGAATATAAACCAAGTCCCTCAAAAGAAAAAGGTAAGGTGGCGAGTCTCCACCGCGGTCGCCAAAACCGAGGTCGAGCGGTGACAATACGCTCCAAGGAAGAGCAAGTGCCGCGTCAAAAGAAACCCGAGCACACTCAAAGACCCGAGGAGAACATGTGCGCATAGAAAAATAGAGCTTAGAAATACCAAGCACATGTGCGGAGTAACAACAACTCGCATTGAGGGTCATTAAGTTTGTAACTGCCTCCATAAGTTCAATAGTTTTAGCAACCCTTTTCGGGACCAACTTACTACAAATTCAAAATCCACACTTGAGTCCACCCAATAATTTAACACCCAATTATTATTATTATTATTATTATTATTATTATTATTATTATTATTATTATTATTATTATTATTATTATTATTATTATTATTATTATTATTATTATTATTATTATTATTATTATTATTATTATTTATAAAACATCATTTTATTAAAAACTTATAGGATTTACAAAAATTGGTGGGGCAGAAACCAACTAGGTCCCACACCTCTAGCAATTGCAAACCAATCCTATTAAAAATATGAACCGCATGACACGTGCTCCAATGTCTTGAGTCATAGAGAATCGTCAAATACGCTTAAGTAAGGTTCTGCATCCTTCTCAAGCTCTCCAAAGAAGAAAATGAAAGGGGAGAAAACCATATCCAATATCCGCAAGATTTAACATCGTGCCGACACGTTTACGTTGTGCCGCATCAATGACCGCACGCATACGGCATAAAATCGGTCGTCCCAGTTGCGTCAAGGCGGCGATCCCGTAATATCAACACATACATCACGCCCTATCCCAAGAGTAAAGTAATATATCACCGGTCGTAAGGATCATCCCTATCACCATAAAGCCCAAT
This sequence comes from Chrysanthemum lavandulifolium, assembly GCA_022545495.1. NCBI lineage: Eukaryota > Viridiplantae > Streptophyta > Magnoliopsida > Asterales > Asteraceae > Chrysanthemum > Chrysanthemum lavandulifolium. Next base: position 9,458,247 of record CM040241.1, read on the forward strand.
ATCCACCTCCTTACGGTAAATTTCGGACCGCGAGCAGATATCAACAAGAACATCACGCACAGGTTATGCCGATGTTTAATGCCAACAATACCCGCACACGAAACAGCGTGATCCCCATAAATATCTCTAGTAAATACCTTAGAACAAAGTTTGAACACGGTATCTCGAGCGTTGAATGAGGAACACCCAACCGATAACACAACACACAACGATAAGCCACGGAATTCATAGTTTGTCCCAATCCGGATATCGAGCCACCCTAAGCCAATCAAGTATGATCCTCATTTAGTGAACTCCATAACGCCATCCGTCGGCGAGAAAGATGGAATGTAGATTCAACAGTTTGGGTGACCGGCGAAATATATATCCGCCAATTTCTTCATAAGTTTGGGGCGCGACCTCGCTAGGGTTACTCAAAAGGTCAATATCCATATTCATATTAAAAGTACGTAGAGCATCATCAAAGAGGACCATGGTTACAATACCGTAACTATGGAGAAGCTTAGTGCGTAAGCAAGAAGATTGAAGTCTAGAAGCAAGGAAGGCATAGTTCAAGGCGCCACTGCAGAATATACATCAAGCCCCCAAAAGCGAAGGGTAGGGTGGCGAGTCTCCACTGCCAATCACCAAAACCGGGCCCAGAAGCAGAGACAATGCGCTCCAAAGAAGAATGAAGTGCCGCATCAAAAGAAACCTGAGCACTCTCAAAGACCCGGGGGAACATGTGCGCATAGAAAAGTACAAATTGGAAAGACCAGCACATGCACGGAGTAGCAACAACTCGCATTGGGGATCATTGAGTTTGGCAAGAGCATCCATAAGGTCAATAGTTTTAGCAACCCTTTTCAGAACAAGCTTACTAACAAACTCAAAATCCACTACTGACAGTCCACCCAATAATTTAATACCGGTAAGGGTGAGAAATATTGGGAAACACCGACACTGCCTTACGGGGTCTTCCGTGGCCAAAAACTTGCTTTATCAACATTGAGGTGTAAGCCACGACAAGGTCCGTCCATCATAATCAACTCCAAACCTTACCCACAACCAAGGCATCACCAATAATAGTGCTATCATCCGGATACCATGCTTGAAAGGAAAGGTCAAAATAATCTCTAATCTTACATGCCGGGGATGTAACACTAAAGCAAAAGAAGAGGCCCAAGCGGATCACCTTGTTGCACACCTTGATGAGACCACGCAGTATGCTCACCATAATATAATCTGGCGGGATCGAGTAATGAATTCCACCCACCGTGAAATAGCCGGAAATGGAGCCGAACCTCACGCAACATAACACCCGATCCACCATGTTGAAGGTGTTTTAAAATCAACCAACAACATAGGCGAGAACAACATCACCCCACGGTTCTCAACCAACCGGTTCACAGCATGAAGAATAGCCTCCCTTCCCCCCGAAACCCCAACACCAAATTGTAAATAATCTAAATAACTGTCTGAAGAGTGGCCAATCATGGAAGCACAAACCTTGGAAACTAAACGCCTCCAAATAGTCCCAACATCAATGGGACGGATACCCCTTCCTGGTTTGACTAAGGGTGTGAGAGGAGCACTAGCAATTCGCTTCTACTTTATTTCTTGTTAATTGCTACATTTTTTGCTACTATATTTGCATTTTGGCTACTGTATTTGCATTTTGGCTATTGTAGTTGTAATGGAAGTTGCTACTGTAACGCTACTCATTTTGTTGCTATGGAACTTGTAGCTGCCATGGAACTTGTGCTTTGCATTTTGGCTGCTCATTTCTTAAGTAGCAGCTACTATAGTTTATAGTTGGTATGGAACTTGTGCTTTGCATTTTATTGCTAGTTATTTGCATTTTGGCCTTTGTTACCATCGTTTGCCGCCACCTTTACAGTAACAACGATCGGCACCATCATGAGCCAAAACCACCACCTCCAACCAGATATGGTCGTCACAGGTGCATCATATCACTTTGTTCATCATAGTCGTATCACATCAACTTTGGTCATCACTTCGAACGCTTATACCCGTTGATCAAATATATCAACTTTGGTCGCCTAAAGGTCGCCTAGACATGAAACTTTTCCAGTCGCCTAGAAGGTCGTCTACCTTGTTGCCTAATTGGTCGCGTAGAAGGTCGCCTAGACTACTTGAGGTCGTCTACACCTAGCAGGTCGCATAAGTGTCATTTGTGCCTTTCAATAGCAATTATAATAAATTCAGTCGCCTAGCAGCGAACACATCAATTTGCACCTCGAATGAATCTTATTGATCATGTGTTAATAATTCGTTTTGATAAAAAAAAAAGGCGACCTTCAATTTGGTAAGATAGCATTATAGATGGCTCATTTAAAAAAGTGTTTTACTAAATGACAATTATAACGATCGATAGATATAGCTGTCATATTTTAAAAACTCAAATTACTAAGAGTGCATTATCCTACATGAGTGAGGTTCTTATAAATGTTTATGATTAAAATCATTAAAAGTAAAGCATTAATTAATTAGTATCCTAGCCTTGATTTAAAAGTATATAAATGCAACACTTCCTCAAAATGTTGTGCAACACTTTTACAATTTGTCTGATTGAATAAGCTTTGCTACACTTGAAACCAAAGTGTTGTATTTTTCTTTTAAGAAAATGCAACAATTTTTATAAAGTGTTGTATTTTACAATAAAAGATGCAACACTTAAAAAGTAGTGTTGCGTTAGATCCTTAAATGCAACACTTATTTAGTAAAATGTTGCTTTATTATTATTAAAGTGTATAAGGCAACAATCTTTAAAAGTGTTTCTTGCAATAGCTTCATTTTCTTGTAGTGACGTTTACATTCCTGGTGACGTATCATATGTATCAATTATGTTTGTAAGTGTGGTTTAATTTCCATGAATATCTGAATGAGAAAGCACAAGGCTTCCCCCTTTATAGAAAGTTAACCTCATGTTTGGTTATACACTTCTACCATTGATTCGGCTAGTACAAAATCATTATTATTACTGCAAGTATACTGTATTAAAAATGGGTCAATAATGACCAAAGTGTATTTCTGATACGTAAATCAGCTCGAATATTTTGACACTTTTCGTATTCCTTATACAGTTAGCAAGACTCTATTTTCATCGGATAAGCGTTTGGATAAGCAATCCCAACCTCTAAACTGCGTATTGCTGTTTAGTCTAAGCAAGCCTAAACAGCCCTTTAGCAGTTAATGTGTAGGCGTGTAGCTTTATGGTCATCATTGTTGTTTTAACCATATTTCTAGAAATACAAGCGTTATGTCTATCTGATTTCACACATACTTTAAATAATCTTGGACTAAACATCCATAGATTGACTGATTTCACACATACTTTAAATAATCTTGGACTAAACTTGAAAAGCTTGAAACTTTATATGAATTTGAGGTGGGGTATGGATGAAAGTTTGCCACTTTAAGCTAGTAGAAAAGCAATTGCAATCAAATGACAAAAAAAGAAAATGTCTTTTCGCAGAGAGTTCAATGATATAGATAAAAGCACTTCATAGACCATCGCTTTTATCTATATCAGTAAGGGTGCGTTTGGTTTGTAAGCGGGTTTGGATTAGGATTTGAATTTGGATTTAGATTTGGATTTGGAAAGAGAAAATATAATGCTTTTATCAAAAACGTAGTAGAGTGTAAACCATCTAATCCTAAAATGTAGTAGAGTGTAAACAAAAGAAACTAATCCTTACAGCTTTTATAACCACACTTAACAAAGATAACGCCTTTATATATGTGGTTCTTATCTCGAGGAAGAACAAGGCTACATACATTATATTGGCTTCAATCATGCCCAAAGGATACTAACATGATGTAATGTAGCAAGATAACCTTATAATTAACTTATGCATTTATTCATTATCGAAAAACACCTTATGCCCCAAATAACTAATTAGCACTTTGGCATAAGCTTGCCCAGCCTATAATTTATGCATTTATTCATTATCGAAAAACACCATATTCCCATGACCGTTATCTCTCTCACAAACTCACACTGCTCTGTACCTTTTTTTTTAATACTCAATAACTTATTAAACTCTTAAAATAAGCCTACCTTGTAAAGCTCCGACTACAAAGAATCTGCGATTACAAGACACAAGGTCATTGACCAGGGCGAGTTGAGCAGAGTCGTCCAAAAGATTCAATTTGGTCAAAACTTGGTCAGCTCGGTGCTAATTCGTACAAAACTCGGCTTGAAGTGTTTTAACAACTGTGTTAATGTTTCCAAACATATAATTTCAAAACTTGTACATAAAAATTCCAATACCCCCCACGTACTCCCCGCCTAGGCCACTTATTCGTTGCCGCCTAGCGAGATTTGCAACCTTAATTTTTGATTTTTTAGAACCCAAAAACCTATCAAGCTATTTAAATAAGCTTACCCAAACACCTCCTAAATCCCATATGATCACACTACTATAAGACATCATAGGCCAAAAAAGGCAATTACGTCATCCGAATGTAATAAACATAAGTCCTCGCCTAATAACGATTTCCTCTCATACGGAAGATCTAAAGATGACTCGATCTTTCCCCGACAACTGCAATCCACCAACATCTGTCTCCTCCAGCTCCAACGTGTCTGTCATCTTATTAATATCCATTGAATCCAGTTAGCACCAAAATCAAACTCATTAACACCTAACAACAAACAAATTTAACACTTAGGCTATGTTTGACAAAACTAGCAGCAAGTACTTGTTGTTGAGTATTAAAGATATTGATTGGAATGTCATTGATTTCTTGATTGATCTTCTGAGATTACATCGACACAAATAAATACACAAAACTGATTGATTCATCTTCTAGAGATTCGGCTGAAGCCCATAACAAATGAACCGGGCTAATACTCCCCCGCAGTCTTAACGAGAGGACACCGGACACTAAGACTGGAACAAAACTCCTCAAACAGAGCCGATGGTAAACCCTTCGTGAAGATATCTACATACTGATAGCGAGACGAAACATGAAGAACACGAACTTGACCGGTAGCAACCAAGTCTCTGACAAAATGAATGTCTATCTCAATGTGTTTGGTACGCTGACGCTGCACCGGATTACATGATAAGTATACAAGACTGACATTATCACATTTGACAAGTGTAGCAGAAGACAAGGGAGTATGAAGCTCTCGATGTAAATTCCGCAACCAACATGTCTCAGCAACGGCATTTTGCCATGCCATGGTACTCAGCCTATGCACTGGAACGAGAAAGCATTGGTTGACATTTAGAGGACCAATAGATGAGATTGTTGCCAAGAAATACATAGTAACCGGAAGTGGACTGACGGGTAGTGGGACAACCAACCCAATCAGCATCAGAATAAGCAAGCAACTCAGTAGGTGATGAAGAATACAACTACATGCCATAATCAAGCGTACCCTGAACATATCTCAGTATCCTCTTTAGAGCAGAGAAATGTGGTTCCCTAGGATCATGCATGAAGAGACAAACCTGCTTAAAAACATAAGATATATCCGGTCTGGTGAAGGTGAGGTACTGTAGAGAGCCAGCAAGGCTCCTGTATAAAGTCGGATACCAAATCTTCCTCAGCCCCAAGTTTAGAGTCAGCATCAATAGGAGTCCGACAGGGGTTACAAGCAAGCATATGAGCTCTCTACAAAACCACAATAGCATATTTCTTCTTGGATAAAAACAACCCAGTAGAATCCCGTGTAACCGAAATGCCCAAAAAGATATTAAGTGGCCCTAAGTCTGTCATGGAAAACTCTTGATGCAAGGAATGAATAATCCATTGTAATAGTCTCCGAAGAAGCAGTGAGAACGATATCATCAACATATAGTAATAGATATGATATGCATATGATATGCAGTGTCTGTCCCTTATCTGTATATAAAAAGCGATGAATCACAACGACTATGACCAAACCCAAACCGAGTGATATAAGAGGGAAACCGCTAAAACCATGCTCTAGGGGCCTGCTTAAGCCCATAGAGAGACCGCTGCAGTAAACACACAAATTCTAGATGCTCAGGATCCCGAAACCCTGGAGGCTCAGTCTCGGATAAATCCCCGTGCAAAAATGCATTCTTGACATCAAGCTGATGAATTGGCCAGCTAAACCCAGGACGGTCCGTGTGACGGCTGGAAATTAGGGAGCCTATTTTAGTTAACCGCATGACATTAAACTAAACTGAGCTTTTGCCTTTATAACTATTTTTATCGACCATGACTTGATTTTATTATGTTTAGTGGCTTTTATGATTTATTTTATTATCATATGAGTTATCGTGTGAGTTTAAACTCGTTTTGTTAGGCACTATTCGATTCGGCACAATAAAAGCCTAAAACAAGAAATAACGTTACTTTTAAACCGTAACTCAAAACTTGGCAAATAAATAGTTAAAACTTGTGGAAAAACATAAATGAACATAATATAAAGTCGAAGGAACATCGTGGGACACTCGTAGGACAATATATGAGCTCGGGAATGGGTAAGCGGGGTAGCTTACGAAAAATTACGGCTTCGGCCCCTCCTCTTTCCCTTAGGCCGACGCCCCCTACTCCCCATTTATTTATTTTTGAGTCCCTCCTTCCTAAGTATATATTCTCCCTCCTAACCTCATTTTTGCTTCTACTTTCTCTCACTAAAAACACACACACCAACTTTCTCTCTCTACTCTCTCTCTCTTGCAAAATTAAAAACCCTAACCCTAAAATACCACCCACCACCGCCGCCCATATCCGGCCAAATTCCGGAAAGTGGTATCTCACCTACACCACCATCTTGTAGATCTTTCTTTCCTCTTTCCATCCATATATGGCACCCCATAGAAGCCTTCAATAACACCTTCAAATCTTACAAAAACGATTCGTGATTATAGAGTTTTCATTAAATCTTGTAGATCGGGTCGTAAAAAGGTAAATGGAACATGGGTCAAGCTTCTTTTGGTCTTGAGAAGCAATGAATGGGTCTTATAGGGCTCGACCATGGCTCGACTGTTGGGGTTTTTGGGTGAAACATAGGATTAAAACTAATTTACACTTAATAAAACATGTAGCTAGTTTTTGGTGTCATGTGGTGTATCATATTGTTAGGTTTTTACATTTTAGGTATAGTTTCATGAAATGGGTCTAGATTAGTTGTTGGGTTTGATGTTTGGATGATGATTGGAGGTTGATTGATTGTGTTTGGTTGTAGTAGAAGCCATTTGGGGAGTGTTTGGTTGTAGTGATGAGGCGTACGAGCCACCAAGACCCACGATGGTTATGGTGTGGTGGCGTACGTGACCCATATGGACCACGGGTCCGGGTCGGGTTGTTGTGGTATCTTGTTGGTTGATGTTGTTGGTGTTTGGATGAGACGCGTGGAGCCGAAAAGCTTCTAAAGCTTGTTTGGTTCACGTGGTCTTAACCGTGACCGTGTCATGACCATTAGGGTCATAACACTGGTTTCAGGTATATTTGGTAGATTGATTGGTTGGCGTGATTATTTTGGGTTGATTTGAGATTGAGTTACGCTATTACGATTAATTACTTGGACTTATATTATAAATTGTCAACTTTGAGTAACGTCGGTGTTACTTTGACTTTTTAGTCATTGTTGAACCTGACAACACCGTAACATGGACTTTAGTATATTCTGGACTATAGATTGATTAAAAGTCGAGAAGTCATGACTCGTGCTTGTGGACTCGAAACAAATAACGATCGAGACTTATATCAATTTGGCGTAATATATATATATATATATATATATATATATATATATATATATATATATATATATATATATATATATAGGATAAAGATCAAATAAAAGACAAATATCCGTAAAAGATAAAAGATTTTTTTTCAAAAAGTTCACGAAAAATTCCCAAAAATCCCACAAGATCGGGTATGATGGTGCATGAAAAAAGTTGTGAAAACTTTTTTCTAAAAGTGGATATTTTTCCGAAAAAAATTATGAAAATATACCTTTCTTGATTAAATCTTTTTTTTGTGCATCAAAATTGGTTTTGCACCCAACTTCTTTTGACTTTTTCATCAAAATAACATTGCGCATCAAACTAAAACAAGTTAAAATTTTGTGCATCAAAATTTTTATGCATCAAAATTGCTTTTTGTGCATTAAAAAAGCGTATCAAAACTCAAAATTATAAAAAATGTTTTCACAAAGTTTTATGCACCAACATACCCGATCTTGTAGGATTTTTGGGAATTTTTCGTGAACTTTTTGAAAAAAAATCTTTTATTCTTTTACGGATATTTGTCTTTTTATTTTAACTTCACCCTATATATATATATATATATATATATATATATATATATATATATATATATATATATATATATATATATATATAGTGAGGTTATTGTGAGAACCAAAAAAAATGCGAAGCTGCGAGAACCACCTTTTACTCTTCATAATACATAATGTATAACTTGGCAATGCATAATGGCATTTTTGAAAATAATGTAATTTATTTTGAAAGACAAAATTAAATTAAGGGCAAAATGGAAACTAATTTTTCCTTGAAAATAGGTATCATAACCCATAAACCGATTACACCCCTTTCAATTCAATCTTCATCTCGACTCTCAAACCCTAACCACCATCTACCGCCCCTACATCTTGAACACTATTGATTTTCGTTTTGATCGTGATGGTCTCTATGTTCGAATCACTGAATAAATTTTCGAGAAAAACCCATTACATCTAAATTCTCAAAATATGAAGGATGCGATTCCGTCATGTTCTTTGCAATAGTGTGCAAGTGTATTGCAAAATTAATTGATTGTCGGTTGAGGTTCGGTTCGCACCATAACTAAATCGAATTGATCTAATATTCGGATCTTTGAAGGCCCATAAAGTACGAGTTAGAATAATATTCGGATCTTTGATCTAATATTAATTTAAGTAAAGTGATAACCGAATTGAATATTATAATTGTATATTCTCTATAACTTGTTTAGGTGCTTGAGGATGGTTATTTTTGAGATGGGTATCTGGATATTTTTCTAATCATCATATGTTGTTTTTTTATATCAAATATTGCAACATGGTTTTTCGTTATTTTATTTTTTTTTCTATGTGTTTTCATTAAAATGTACATGTGCACGGTATTTATATATCTCGATATACGATATACGTAAATATTATGAATATGTGTTATGCTAATTTCTATGTATATATATATAATTATTTGAGCGATATGCATTGTTTTAACATGAAATAAACATTGCTTGAAAATTTTAATTTACAGTAAGATGGAGATTACCGATGTGATGGAATATGAGGCACTTGCCTAGGAGAAGTTACCAAGGATGATATATGATTATTACGGGTGTAGAAGATCAATGGACTCTTCATGAAAATCGAAATCTTTTGTAATGATCTTGTTGATATCGATTTTATCTCATTAATCTCTATAATTATTTTCTTTTCATATGAGGGGTTCGTAGTTGTTACGAAACAAGAAGAATCACAAGGTATTATTACTTATTCTTTGTCGATTTATATGGTTTGTGATTTTGAGATAAGAACAACTAAAATTAGATTTAGTATTGTGCCCTTTTTAGTTCATGTTGGAGAAAATAGATGGGTCGAAATCGTGATATGTTGGAGATCCTTCATTTTTATGCCTTCGTTAACTGGCATGTTTTTGCAATGAAATCAAGTCAGTTTGATTGAGGTATGGTAACTTTACGGAGTATTGATGGTACATCATTGGTATATTTCAATCCGTGCAACTTGTCATAACATATTGTTTCTCTTGTTAATCTTCGCTTACATATCTTGTACTTTGGAACCCTTGATCAAGTTTTATGCAAATCCTAAACTGGTTCTCTACTTTCCATGCATTTATTAAGGTTTCATTTTTTTTATAAAAAAGTTAAGTTGATTTGCTTAATGAGTTTAGAGGTTTTTGAGAGTGCATATGTGTTTTTGAGTGGGCAACGGTTCAAATCTTACTTTTATGTTGGATTATCGTTTCACTTGTGCACATGTGTTTTGAGTGTGCATATGTGTTTTCTGAGTTGTAATTTGAAACCTTATGCATATGTGTTTTACGGTTTGAGGAACTTGTTTCTTTTGTTTAATTTCAATTTTATTGAAAGGATTGTGTACAAGGATTAAAAACACATGTGTACATATGCCTACAAAGAGATCGAGAAATCGAGAGTGGCCAATGAGGAAAATGAGGAAAAACACATGTGTACAAACAGATCGAGAGTGGCCAATTTGCAAAAAACACATGTGTAGAAAGTGGCCAATGAGGAAAAACACATGTGTACAGATTGATCACATGTGGACATCTATTAAAAATATTGTATTATGCACATGTGCACGCTTCATATATTTGTAATAAAACATATTTATGTAATATTTATAATAAAGTTGTTGTTTGTATAAAATTGCGTAAATGTATTAATAAAGTTTTGTTGTTTGTATACATACTTATGTAATATTTTTATAGATACATGTGCGAATACAAAATACATGTGCAAAAACGAAAAATACAATTATCAAATAATGCAAAACACATGTGCACACAATGTAAAAATAATAATAATGATAATAAATAAATAAATAAATCCTAAAATTACTGGAACTAAAAAAACGCTTTTTGTATTAAAATAAATAAATAAATAAATAAAAGGTCAAATATAAAAGAAAGTAATTTTACCATTATGCCCTTTTAAATTAAATTATACAAATTAATATAAGAAAAAATCGATTGGTTGATCTTTGGTTCTCGGTTCTCGTAATTTATTTGGTTAGAAAATAACCCTTCCTATATATATATATATACATATATATATATATATATATATATACATATATATATATATATATATATATATATATATATATATATATATATATATATATATATATATATATATATATATATATATATATATATATATATATATATATATATATATATATATATATATATATATATAATAAATGGTGAAACATAAATAATAAAAGCTTTTATACGAAACTATCAATAACAAGACTTGTCTTGTTATTTACTATTTTAAATGGAAATTAACAACTTAAAATGGAAAGGTTTTCTAATAACTAAGTATTTAATATTTCGAGTGCACGATTGTCGAAATGTGCCAATTAATAGCATTTAATACTAGTTTCAAATATTTAATTTACTTACGTTGTGTGCATGGGTTACGGATGACCTAACATTAATAGCGTTGATCCACGTGGGTAGCGGACTTATTGGGTTGACGAATCTAATAAGAGCCCGCTAGGTACGTAGGATAATGTTATTAATGGGTGAATTATCCTTCTGACTCGTTAGGATGCAACCGGTTTATGGGATAATAAGCGACACGAATAAATAATTGAGTTTATCGAGTTGACGAATTCGATAAGGTCTACTATTTATTCCGAAACTTATTGGACTATGGAGCTTATCGCTTAGAGGTCTCATTGTGTTGCATTGAGTCGCATTATGGTTATTTGAGTGCATTCATGATATCATATTGAGTCGATACACCCGCATGATGATACCAAACGCTAGGTCTAAACGTTGAAACAAGACATTTTTGGAGATAAAGAAACGGAATACATTTGGGCAGACGTTGATTTTGGGAAATATATATTAAAATTGGTTTGCATTAATAGGTTGTGCCGAGTGGATAGTTGCTGAGCCGTGATTTGCTGTTATCTTCTGCTAGTGTTTATTTGTACGATGCTTGCTTAAGATGAGTTTTATAGCCCCACTTTTATCTATATTTTTAGCTAATTTGGGTGAGAATCATGCCATTATTTTTGGACCTTTTAAATTATTTTGATTTACTTATGCGTTGACTAGCTTAGATAGATATGTGGTAGATGTTGACTTAGACTAGGGTAACATTTTGATGCTATAACGCGATGCCTAGCTAAGAATAGATATCTACTCCGACCTAGACCAGGGTAGCTTGAGTTCTAGGCCTTGCTACAACCTGTTAGTCTAATCTTCTATGAACAATCGTATATAATAATAAGCACACTGATTTTATTTGATATATATATAATCGTTAGTAACAGATTTGGGTTTTATGGGTATTTATAACCCATCAACCGACACAACAAACAGACACAACGTTTCTAGACTACTATAACCGAATAAATGGTTATTTACTTTGTTCTTGTCATTCTAGGACCCTATACTTTATACATATACATAAACGACTCTAAATACTTGACTTTCATGTTTGACCTTCATGGATTAGATAAATTAGTAGCTAATACTCCTCCCTAATTTATTAATCCATGTCTTCGATATCTTCAAGCTCCATCATCTTTATCTTTGAACTTTGGCTTGTTTCCACTTCCTTTGTCTTGATCTTCAACGCTAAATATGTCTTGAACTTTCTTTTTGGTCTGACTTCTTTCTTCCTTGTCTTTAATTTCATCTCGATCATCTTTGTCACTTTTGTCACTATCTTCCTTCATTTGCTTCATTTCACAATCTTGAAGCTCCAACAATTTGTTTCTTGTAGTACTTGTATCACGATCTTCTGGTTCAACTTTCTTGTTGCATGATTTAATGTCTTTCTCAATCTGGCTTTCCCTTGACGCTTCTTGCATTTGCCCTTGTCAATACTTGGTTCTTCTTCTAAGTGTTTCTCATCTGAAACAACTTCATGGTTCTCTTTCTCAAACAATTCTCCTTTTGATCTTATCTCTTTGCTTGTGCAATCTCTCAACTTCTTGAGGTTCTCTAACTCTATCTGCATTTGTTTCTCAAATGCCATTTCTCTATTTCTTATTTTCTTCTCAAACTCTTGTTTTTTAATCTCTAACTCTTGAAGCATTTCAAACTTCCAAAACTCTAATTTACTCTTCAAATCCATTTCTATCTCTGACCGCATATCTTCTAACTTTTCTTTTTGAATTTCATCCTTCTCAATGACAATTCCTTTCCTTCTCGGTCTTTCCTTTAAGGATGTTATCTCCTTTTCATCTTTAATAGTAACCATTAATATTGCTGGTTCATCATCTTCGAACACAAGGTTTGCTTTTTCTTCTCAACGGTTTGGTTTTGGACAATTTGTAGCAAAGTGTCCAAACGCATGACAATTATAACACTCTATTTATCTAAAGTCTCTCCTATGATAGTTTTGATCTCCATGGTTTCTCTTGTTTCTATCATAACTATCCATTCTTACTATCTCTTGTGAATCTTCCTTGGCCTCTTCCTCGTGTCTGATTACCACCTCCTCGTCTATCATTTCAATAGTTGCGTTCATAATTTCTATTATTCCCTTGACGTGTGAACAACAATTTCTCACTATTATCTTCCTCACTTCCTTTTCTAAACTTAAGCCTTTCTTCATAAGTCTTAAGTTTCCCAATAATCTCCTCTAATTTTGCTTTCTTAAAATCAACAACCATTTCAATGGTTGCTACTACATTTCGATAATTTTCGTACTTTTGTTTGTTCATCAAACGTCAATCCACATGTAGCAGCCTTTGTAATAATACTCATCAACCTCCCAACAAATGAATCTATTGATTCATCTTCTTTCATCACAAGTCTCTCAAATTCGATTTAAGTTGTTAAGTGTGCTGTTGTACATCTTACTGTTCCAATAACTGGACTTTAAAGAGTCCCAAATTTCTTTCTTGTTTCACATCCCGCAACTTGCATTTGCAAATCTTCTCGTAACCCTTGAAATAGGTATCTTGACCGAACTATCCTTTTTTACATCAATCTCTTTTGATGTACTTACTCCTTCTACTAAATCCCATACTCCATTTTCCGTTAATATCTTCTTCATTCTCAATGCCCATAATTTATAATTTGTGTTCCTTAAAACTGGGCATTGATATGATGGTAACGATGAGGTGAAAACAACTCTGTTTTCGTTTTCATCTCCCGTCATATCTTTCGATTTGGTTTTCTTCTAAGACCAATATAATTCTAATAATAGTCGACCTTAAATTCTTTTTTCTAATCCACAATAGTAATATGCAACTTCTAAAACCAATATAATCTTAATACTTCTAAACTTTGTACCTAATAATGGTCGAACTTAAACTTTCTGCCTAATCACAATAATTCTCAAGCAATTTTAAATGTTTTCTAATACGAATTGTAATAGAAAAAAATCTATTCTACTAATAGAGAAATAAAACTATCATAGGTAAAAAAAATGGAACCTGTGTATATTTCCCTTGGGCCTTTTCAACTCTTGTGGGCTTTTAAAAGTGGCGTTCTTTTTTTCCATTTCCAAATAAAATGCTTCGTTCCTTTTCTATCACCAATCAAAAGCCTGCTGCTTCCTTTCTTCTTTCTCCTACACGCAATTAGGGCGTAAATATGCTCGGTCCTTCTTCCGCTTTTCTTTCTAATCAAATGGTGGTTAATCGGTGTTTCAATTTTCTTCTCCGGTAATGATGGTTACTGTGGTATGGTTTCTCTTCTTCTCCGGCGGTGGTTTCGCACAACCAAGATGCGTTTTTCTTCTTTTCTCGATTCGATCTTACTTGAACAAATCGTGTCTATCACTTGTTTGATTCCTGTGAATCAATTTCTTTTTTTTTCTTTCCTGGAACGATTCCTTGAATCATTGGTTTTCTTCTCTACAACGATTCCCTAAATCGTTGTCTTTCTTTTGTATCTCTAGTTCCCTAAACCTTTTGGCTCTGATGCCAACTGTTAGTCTAATCTTCTATGAACAATCGTATATAATAATAAGCACACTGATTTTATTTGATATATATCTAATCTTCTACACAACAAACAGACACAACGTTTCTAAACTACTATAACCGAATAAACGGTTATTTACTTTGTTCTTGTCATTCTAGGACCCTATACTTTATACATATACATAAACGACTCTAAATACTTGACTTTCATGTTTGACCTTCATGGATTAGATAAATTAGTATCCAATACAACCGTTCTGGCTAGAGTCGCTAGGGGCCCCCGTTGTGAATTGGTTTGTGAATGATATGTGATTGGTGTGATGATGTGTATCTATTTTAGGTCTCGCATAGCAAATAAACTCCTATAGGTCCACTATTTTAAACTTGAATTTAAACCTATGAACTCACCAGCATTAGATGACCTTTTAGCATGTCTTTCTCAGGTATTTAAGTGATGTTTGGAGTGCGTATTCTCTGGAAGCTTGGCAAGGAGGCACGGTTCAAGGATCATAATCGAACTCTTATAATTTATGGGGACCTATTTTTATAAATCATGTTGGGCCTAATATTTACATTTTGTGATTAATGTTTTGGATATTACAATTTGGGACTGGTTTTTGAATGATAATATGAGTATCTTGTTTGTTATACTTGTGTGAGATACCAATCTAGTGTAACGCCCCGAAAACTTGATTAAGTCTTCCGCTGTACCGAGATTTGAGGGTGTTACAGTCCGGATGGTGCCCGCTTTTACAACCGGACTAAAGGTCTCATCAACATCAATCCCATGTTGAGTATTAAAGATATTGATTGGTAGTCATTGTTTTCTTGATTGATCTTCTGAGATTACATCGACACAAATAAATACACAAAACTGATTGATTCATCTTCTAGAGATTGGGCTGAAGCCCATAACAAATGAACCGGGCTAATAGTTGTTTGTTTTATTAAAGTGTAAAACAACGTAAAACCTCAATGTTTCTTTTATTAGCACTTTAAATAGAAGCGTTTAAACAAAATAAAAAAAAATGAACGCGTCTTGTTGCCAAACAATAAGCATTATATTCTAGACAGTAAGGCTATGTTTGGTAACATAGTTGTGTATCAGTAATTATAAAGTGTAAAAGCTACAAGTTGGAAGTAGTTGTTTGTTTTATAAAAGCGTGTGGTAACATAGTTGTATCTATAACTATAAACTACTGAATGACCCACATATTTTATTAGCGTGTTTCAAATAAACAAAATCCCAACACTAAACGATTAATACTAACCACCATAGTTTCACAATTCGATAAAAGCTATATCACAGCTCACCTAATCATACACAATTCAAATAAGCACAAATTAATTAAAAAATTATGCAACAAATATCAAAATTAATAAAAAAAAAGTAAATAAATAAAACAAAACAAAACAAAACAAAGATGTTGTAACAAATATCAAAATTAAACAGGTACCTGAAGATGTTGCAACGAATTGTTATTAACTGAAGAGTTTGTTTGGTGTTTGGTGGTGGCGGAGATGGTTGTTAGTAATTGTTTGAGAAAGTGATAATGAGGAAAGAGGTTGTGGGGCTCTTTTATTTTGTTACTTAGTAATATATAGCCTAGTTGTGAGGATCTCGATAAATCCTAATATTAGGATCTTACGATTTTATTTCATGAACTAATCATGGAAAATATATGACAAGTAAAACTAAACATGGAAAATTTCTAGGAGAAACTTTGTTTCATGAACTAATCTCTCACTCAAATGGCTCTTTAGCGCCTATTGTCGTACAGGCAGTCCATATTGGTAAGCTGGATCAGTTTCACACATAATATCTACTCTAGTATCTTACTTGATAATTGATATATATACACTTTATGTTATCAAACAGAGTAGTACATTAGTCTGGGTTGATGCAAGAATAAACGGATGATTAGCTCACAAATTAGAAAAACCCGAGGTAAATAAACAGTTATCCAGATGAAAAACATTTCTTAGCTGCAGCCGTTTTTAACATGCTTATTCACCATTACAAGTGCTATCAACTTTTAACATTGCTGAAAGATATTTTTAGCATAGTGTAACGGCGGAAGGTGCATTGAACTACATATCCTTTCTACACGCTAAAATGAATGAAAATAGTAAAAATTATGTAATGATTTGGTATGTACTGCGGTACTTCGCCTAATTTCATTATCCAATATCACATGAAAACTATAACATTCTTATCTCCATTAAGCTAGACTTACCTATATGCAAACTTAATAATAATTCATTTTGTGTTGTAAGATTCTTTTATACTGTCATTATCGAACAATATTTCTATTAATCTATATATTAGATCATTGGTTTTACACATATTAAAGTACTCATATGTTAATAAAAAAGTTCTCAAATAACATAAATGTGCCTACGCCCACAAGATAATTTCATGTTATCATAGGTTACCCAACCCAACCATTTTGCTAACTTTAAGCATCTATTAGCCCACATTGTGTTATGCGCCTGCCATGGTAAAGTTTTTTGTGACTGCAAATCATATGAAAACTAATGTAACACTGTTGCTAAATTTGCAGTTGCATTGGTAGATATGTATAGACATGTTAACGGATACTCAAAGAACAAGACACAAAATGCCCTTTTTCTCCGGAATAAGTTCAAGACCCAAATCGATCGTAGTTCTGGCGAAACACTAAAACAATAAGCGGATTACTAGAATAAGCTCGCTAGTATTAATCGAGAAAAGTACTTGCTTACAAAAGCGATATTGAATGCATTAATGACAAACCACAACTCGGTTTGTATATATAAGGAATAGAACATGCTTTCCTAATCCTACTACAATTCTAATATAAATAAAATACTAGAACCGACATTCACCCATGGGCTTGGGTCGATGGTTCTTCTTTGCCCATGGGCTCGGGTCGAGACATTAGCCCAACATTCACCCCCCCTAATTTCTGACTCGAGATAGGGAGATCTTCAACTCCGAGTAACTCTTGCATCTCCTTGAACTTAATCCTTGCGAGAGCTTTCGTCAGAATATCAGCACGTTGCAAATCACCTCTTACAAACTCAACTTGTACTTGGCCTCTTTCAACACATTCTCGGATAAAATGATAACGTGTGTTTATATGCTTGCTTCTCCCGTGAAAGACTGGATTTTTCATAAGTGCAATAGCCGATTTGTTGTCAACAAATAAGACCACCACTTTTTCTTCCATTCCGGTTATTTCACTCAACAACCCACGTAACCATATCCCTTGACACGCGGCTGAAGTTGCGACCATGAACTCGGCTTCACAAGGCGATAGAGCCACCGTGTTTTGCTTTTGTGAGCACCAAGTGATAGGTGATTTACCTAGATAAAATCGTGCCCGGTTGTGCTTGACCATCATCTTGGTCCATAGCAAAACTACTATCACTAAACCCCACTAACTCCTTGGTTTTCTCTTGGTTGTATCGTATTCCAAAATTCAAACTACCTTGGATATACCTTAGTATTTGTTTCACATGTGCCATATGTGATTCTTTTGGTTCTTGCATATAACGACTAACCAAACCAACCGAATAAGATAAATCGGTCGAGTGTGTAGTAAATACCTTAAACAACCAACTCGTCGTCTATACAAAGTTGCATCAATGGTTTTCCTTCCTTATCCATGCTTAACTTCATTCCGGGTTCTAATGGACATTGAGTAGGATTCGCTTCATGCATCCCAAGATCTTTCAAGATCTTCTTTGCATAGCTTTCTTGACTTATTGAGATACTCGAATCCTCTTGCTTTACTTCAATGCCAAGATAATAGCTTAACTTTCCCAAGTCACTCATATCGAACCTTTCTTGCATTTGTCTCTTAAATTCACCAATTTCGCTAAGCTTGAACCGGTTACTAAGAGATCATCTACATAGACCGCAATAATCAAGATTGACTTGTTTGTCTTCTTCACATACACCGCTTGTTCGTGTTGGCATCTTTTGAAAGACATTTGCTTGAGTTCTCTATCAAGTTTTGTATTCCACGCCTTGGTGCTTGTTTAAGTCCATAAAGCGCCTTTTTCAACTTGTAGATCTTCCTTTCTTCTCCTTTCTTCACGAACCCCTCCGGTTGTGTAACAAACACTTGCTCTTTTAGTTCTCCATGTAAAAAGTGACTTTACATCCGGATGATGTAGCTCCCATGCTTCTTTTGCGGCCAATGAGATCAATAAGCGTATCGTTTCAATCCGTACTACGGCGCAAATACCTCGTCATAGTCAATTCCTTCTTTTGAGCATAACCCTTTACTACTAAACGAGCTTTAAACTTATTAATTGAACCATCCGGTTCTCTTAATTTTGAACACCCACTTTAATCCAATGGGATTAACATTAACCGGAGCTTCAACTAATTCCCATGAATCATTCTTCTCGATAGACTCAATCTCTTGTTTCATAGCAACCATCCACTTGCTTGAGACTTTTGCTTCTTGGAGCGTTCTTGGTTCATCATCTTCAATCAAAAGTAGATTTTGATCTTCATTAGCAACTGAGGTTCTTGAACTAGACCCCATAATAAAGTCATTAAATCTAGTTGGCTTAGTTGAAACCCTCGAAGAACGCCTCATAATTGGTTGAGTTTCTGTCACAGGATTAGGGTCATTACCCTCCTCGTTTTGAACTTCTTGTTCGGTATTGACCGGTTGATTTTCATCAACATCATGATGATTTTCAGCCTCTTGATCTTACGCCTCAACTTCATCGGTCACACTGGGTTAACAAATCCACAACCCGTATCAATAGAACCGTGCCATTCTATAACAAACATACAGGTTTAGCTCATGTGATTCGATTCAAAGAACATACTTCCACCAAGTTCCTCATTAAACTCCGCATCACGACATATCACTATCTTCTTTAGTTTTGGATTGAGCAGTGAAAACCTTTTGTACAGGCTCGTTTAGATGTAAATGAGTCGTGTTGACCTGTCGTCTAACTTCTGTAAATATGGCCTTGTTCCCGTTGCATAAGCCACACATCCAAATACCCTTAAACCCTCCAAGTTAGGCTTTTTTCCTTTGAAAGCCTCGTATGGAGTTTGATTAACTAGAGCTCGAGTTGAAACTCTATTAATCAAGAATGTAGCGTGTCTAACTCCTTCAGCCCACATGTAGTTTGGTACATCTCGTGCTTTCAAGATGCTTCTAGTCATTCCCATAAGAGTGCGGTTTCGCCTTTCCACGACTCCATTTTGTTGCGGTGTGTAGGAGCGGTTAGATGTCTTGTTATACCTCGTTTTCACAAAAGTTGGTAAATTCTTTTGAAGTGAACTCACCTCCTCTATCGGTCCTTAGGGTTATAATCTTCGCTCCCGACTTCTTCTCAACTAAAGCTTTGAACTTTTGAAGTATTCAAATGCCTCACCTTTTCCTTCAAGGTAAAGTCCACATAAACCGTGAGAAGTCATCAATAAGAACAAATATGTACTGTTTACGTGCTATGGATGGTGGAGAAATTGGTCCACATAGGTCGGCATGTATAAGTTGAAGAGGATGTGTTGCCTTAAATTTTGCGACTTTAGGAAGCGCCTTCTTGGTTTGTTTTCCTACCAAACAAGATTCACACAACTTGTTCTCTTGATGAATTATTGGCAACTTTTCAACCATGCCCTTCCTTGCCATTAATTCCATCGTCTCGAAATTAATGTGACCCATCCTAGCATGCCATAACCAAGCATCATCTTCCATCTTTGCTTTGAGACACACGGACTTCCAACTTGGAGCTTAATCTTGTAAAGTCTATTACTTGTTCTAGGAACCTTCATCGAAGCTTGCCATCCGAGTCGCGCATAGTAAGAAGGTTACCTTTCATACGAATGTCACATCCGCCTTGGTAGCTTGCCCAAGACTAATTATGTTGCTTTTTAGCTCGGGTAGGTAATAGACTCCGTGATTAACCGTTGCTCTCCGTTTTCCCTTCAATGATTATCGAACCCTTCCCTTTTATCTCGATGTAGGAGTTATCACCAAACTTCACTCTAGGAGATATTCTCATTCAACTCGAAAAGTATTCTCGGATCCCGTCATGTGATTACTTGCTCCATTATCCAAATACCAAGTGTCTTCCTCGTTTGGCTTAGTATTCAATTGGTTTGGGATAATCTTTCTTCATTCAAGAAAACTACTTCTTGAGCGCTTTTCATCATAAAAGTGTTGGGTCATCATCATCCTCCGTTTTCAAAGGTTTGATTCATGCTTTTTCTTTTGTACACTTCGTTCGGGACAATTAGAAGCAAAGTGACCATATTCATCACATCGAAGCATTGAATCTTTGAAAGCTCTCGACTTTTGTTCTTCTTTTGATCCGTCTTGCTCCGGAGTTGTTTTGGTTTCCACGGTTGTGGTTATTAGCTTGACCACTACCATGAGATTTGTTTGAGAAGAAAAGTTTTGACCTTTACCGTTGCCACGGAAGAATTCCTTCCTCGACCTTTCTTATCATATCTTTCAGCCCTTCCGAACATCAACTTGCCTTGATCTTGAAGTGGTGTCAACACCCTTCATTCTTCCTTCAAAGCTTTCAACCTTCCAATTGCTTCTTGAAAAGACATAGTATTCAAGTCGACAAATTGTTCTATTGAGGCAACGATTGCAACATACCTATCCGGAGCGGATGCAAGTAACTTCTTAACAAGTTTCTTGTCTTCATAAATTGTTCCCAAGCTATTGACTTGATTACAATTTTGCCCAACCTAGCCGCAAAGTCATCGATTGATTCGTTGACTTTCATCTTTAAAGATTTGAATTCCGTCTCAAGGTTTGCAACCTTGCGTCTCGAACCCGATCAACACCCACATACAGTCTTCAAAGCTCCCAGTTTCTTTGGTGTGTTGAATTGTGAAACTTGAAAGACAAGTTCTTACGGAATCGCTGGAAGAGTAACGCAAGAGTAACGCCACTTCCATGTGATCTTGCTTAGCAACAACTTGTTCCTTCCCTGGTTCCAATGCATCGAGTATTCCATGGACTCGGAATACCGCTTTAACTCTTATTGCCCATATGTTATAGTTCGTGCTTGTTAACATTGGACATTGAAGAGCCGTTTAGAATGTTCAATAGGTGGTTGACTCGACTCGCCTTGCACCATCCTTCTTGAGCGTCTTTTGTAAGTTACCGGTGTAGTTGGATTATCTTCCGACCCTAGAACAAGCTTGTTTTACTTGCCTAAGTAAACCAAGTGTAAAGTTTGAAACTTTATCGACTTCTTGGAAACCCTTTAGTCGACTTGGTGACTTGGAAACCCTTTTAGTCGATTGCTTTTGAAACCCTTCGTGATCGACTTTGGAAACCCCTGCTGTGATCGACTTAAGCTTAAACCTTGATCAACTTTGGAAACCCCTCTGTGATCGACTTAAGCTTAAACCTTGATCGACTTTGGAAACCCCTGCTGTGATCGACTTAAGCTTAAACCTGCTGTGATCGACTAGGCTTTAACCTTGCTCTTGATACCAATTCAAGACCCAAATCGATCGTAGTTCTGGCGAAACACTAAAACAATAAGCGGATTACTAGAATAAGCTCGCTAGTATTAATCGAAAAAGTACTTGCTTACAAAAACTGATATTGAATGCATTAATGACAAACCACAGCTCGGTTTGTATATATAGGGAATAGAACATGCTTTCCTAATCCTACTACAATTCTAATATAAATAAAATACTAGAACCGACATTCACCCATGGGCTTGGGTCGATGGCTGCTGCTGCCCCATGGGCTCGGGTCAGACATTAGCCCAACAAAAGTTGTATCACAATCATCATTTCACCGCTATTATCCAATGACTAAAAATCTTTTCGGAGTTGATTATCTTACTAACGACTAACATTTGTGGAATGTTATGTGTTTAACTTATTTTTGATACCTATGCACTAGAAAAACATGGTATAAGAATCTGTTGCAATAAACTTTGATCGTGTCCTCCTTTCGTGAATACTTAACATCAAATATAACAATAACAAGAACACCCAATCCATCGTAAACATGATAACAAAACCTAGCTGATTCATTTTCTTGATTGAAAATCCTAAAAGGGTATGAATTAATCATAACAACCCACCTTCCAATTTAACAAAAATTACTTGTTTCTTCAGTCAGGCATTTTCTAATCAAACATATGAATGGCGGACAAAAAACAAAACATCTTATGTTATTAGTCAAGAAGGTACTGCTAGCTGCTTATTTTATTAGTTAACAAACAAAACAGCTTATGTTATTGGCCGGCTAATGAGTCCTTGGTAAGTTTCTTCCATTGTTCTGTTGTTTAACGTTATCTAATAGACATCTTGGACCATTATTCCTTAAATTAAAGTTAATAATGCAATATAAGTCTAGGACTCCATGTTTTCTTCAATACGTTGAGTTAATAAACTGAGTTATATTTGTTTATAAAATGGAATATATGAATGTGCTCGATCTTAATTATAAATTGCAGCATTTGTTTGTATCGATCTTCTGTACCAAAATGCATGATTGAATATATGAATGTGCTCGTAATTGAATCAGATACATTAATAAAGAAAAGTAAAGATGTAATATACAAGTTGCATCCTAATCCTAACACTCCCATAGGAGTTAATAAAAATTCATACTTATATTATATAGAAAAGAAGTAGTTAGGTAAGAAAAGGAAGGTGTCAAGTTGCTTATATCTTGGAAAATTATTCCTTAAATTAAAAATTATAAAAATGAATAGTATGGCTATCAAAACTTGATTAGCTAGTATGTTCTCAATGAAAAGTCTTGGTCACCATAAAAATTATAAGGAATCTGTGGACGGCAATTGCTTGTCACGGACATTAACATGCAAAACTAAGTATAAAAAAGCAATGCTTGTTCTTATAATTTTAAGTAAACTTTCAAAAATGAAGCCACTACAAGCAATAATATACTTATCATCTTCCTGTCATATTTCTTTTCTCTTTTACGGTCTCGCGATAACATGTCTTACTTCCGCCATTGTCTCTGCTTCGTATGGCGGTAATGAGACTGATTATCACGCGTTGTTGTCATTTAAGTCAATGATCACCCATGATCCATACAAAGTTCTAACCTCGTGGAACCATTCCTTTCATTTCTGTGAATGGAGTGGTATTTCAAGTAGAAAGCGACACAAACGAGTGACTGTTTTATGGCTGGATTCGCATGGCTTAGAAGGATCCTTGTCTCCTCATGTAGGGAACCTTAGCTTCCTACGTGTGCTTTCTCTATCAAACAACAGCTTTCAAGGAACCATTCCTCATGAACTTGGTCGTCTATCTAGGCTACGTCGTCTTTTACTGTATACAAACAAATTCAGTGGAGCCATTCCAACAAACTTGTCTGGCTGCTCTAACCTCGAAGAGCTTGACCTCGCTCTAAATGAGCTAGCAGGAAGCATACCCATGGAGATTAGTTTACTCTCAAAACTTACTCGTCTTGTAATTGAAGACAATAAGTTAACAGGTGGAATCCCACCTTTCTTGGGGAATATCACATCAATGGAACTGTTCTCTGCTGCTGGGAACCCGTTGGGTGGGAGCATTCCAGATACATTGGGTCAATGGAAAAGCTTGATGGCATTTTACTCTGGTGGCTGCAACTTATATGGAGGCATCCCTCATTCCATTTTCAACCTCTCACTCCTAGTTAAATTTTCCTTATCTGAAAATCATCTCACTGGTAGTCTTCCTTCAGAAATTGGTAATCAGCTGCCAAATCTTGAGTTCCTTCAGTTAAGGGATAACGAACTGACAGGAGTTCTTCCACCTTCTCTTTCTAATTGTTCTAAATTAGGATATCTTGAAATGAGTAACAACAATTTTAGTGGGAAGTTGACAATTGATTTTTCAAAACTAAGAGATATTAATATAATTAGATTACAGTATAACAACTTCCATGGACGCGGAGAAGCTGATGACATGACGTTTGTTGATTCTTTGAAAAACTGCGCGAAATTAGTATGGTTGGATCTTTCAAATTGCGACTTTGTAGGAGTGCTTCCTATGTCAATAGGTAATCTCTCTGATCAACTCAGCTATCTAAATTTAGAATTCAATAAATTATTTGGAAGCCTCCCTTCAAGTATAGGTAGTCTAGTTGGTTTGACCACTTTAGGTTTAGGAGATAATCGATTCAAAGGAAACATCCCCACTACCATTGGTAAACTACAAAAGCTACAAGTTCTTGGTTTAAATAGGAATCAATTTTCTGGGCCTATCCCTGACACCATTGGAAACTTATCACAATTGACTAAACTTTTTTTATTTTCGAACGAATTAGAAGGCCATATTCCATCAAGCCTTGGGAATTGCAAAAACCTTAATGGGTTAACCCTTCTAGACAATAGACTCACTGGAAACATACCCAAGCAACTACTTCAACTTCCATCGCTAAATTATTTTTTAGATCTTTCAAACAACAACCTGTCTGGTTCCATTCCATCAGAGATTAAAGACCTCAAGATGTTGAGCGAGCTCTATTTATCTTATAATAATTTATCAGATACCATTACTAGTAGCCTTGGTGAGTGCATTAGCCTTACAACGTTAAACCTAAGAGGCAATCAGTTTGAAGGTGTAATACCATCTTCATTAAGTTCCCTGAGAGGATTGGAGGTACTTGACATTTCTCAAAATAATTTATCAGGCAAAATTCCACAATTTTTAGAAAAATGGAAATCCTTAGGATATTTGAACCTATCCTTTAATGATTTTGAGGGTGAAATACCGGTTGTAGGAGTGTTTGCCAATGGAAGTGCATTTTCAGTTTTAGGGAACAATAAGCTTTGTGGTGGTTTGGTTACACTTGAGTTACCCAAATGCAAGGAGACGGACAGTAAGAAAAAAAGGTTTCCTTTCTTCATATTAATCATCGTGATTGCCGTCACATTGCTCGTCGTATTATGTTGTGTGTATCTTTTGTGTAAGAAGAAACGCAACAGTCAACCATCTCAATCATCAGGGAGTGAACGGTTCATGAAAGTTTCATACCAACAACTTCTCAAGGCTACCGATGGGTTCTCTACAACAAATTTGATCGGAGAGGGTGGGTTTGCTTCTGTTTATAAAGGAATCCTCGATCCCGATGATGACAAATTTGTTGCAATCAAAGTTCTGCATCTTCAAAATAAAGGAGCTCACAAAAGTTTTCTAGCAGAATGTGAAGCATGGCGGAATATTCGGCACCGTAATCTGTTGAAGATAATAACTTCATGTTCGAGTACCGATTTCCATGGCAATGATTTTAAAGCGCTGGTTTACGAGTTTATGCCCAATGCAAGTGTACACGATTGGCTTCATTCAAGTGCATATACATCGAAACTCAACCTTCTTCAAAGAATAAATATTCTTAGAGATGTTGCCATTGCACTTGATTATCTTCACAATCGCTGCCAAAAAACGATTGTTCATGGTGACTTGAATCCATGTAACATTCTACTTGATGATGATATGGTGGCTCGTGTTGGAGACTTTGGTTTAGCTCGACTACTTGGTACGGACTTAAACCAAAACAGCTCATCCGGGGTTAAAGGAACAATTGGTTATGCACCTCCTGGTAATTCCACTTTTATTCCATGATGCTTATATTTAATTACAGGTTAAAGTTTGTAAGTAGTTAATTGTTATTCATTTGTAGAGTATGGTATCGGGGGCGAGATGACAAGTTGTGGGGACGTCTACAGTTTTGGAATATTATTGCTAGAGGTGATGACAGGGAAAAAGCCGATAGACGACATGTTTATTGGAGGTCTTAGCCTTCATAAATTTGCTTACATGGCATTATCGGATCATGTAATCGATGTTATCGATGATGATGCAATTGTGTTGCAAAGTACGGAAGCGAATGCAAAGAAAGTGGAAGAATGTTTGGTTTCAATTATCAAGATTGGAGTATCGTGCTCTGTGGATTCCCCACCACAACGGATGAAAATTGATATTGTTGTCAATGAGTTGCAGCGCATTCTCGATGTGCTTCAAAGTATATAAGGTACTTTGTTCTCCCATTACGTAGAATCTGGTTTTATATGAGTTTGTTAATAAATCACCACTAACTTAATTTTATTTTTTAACGCTTTCAGGTCTAATACCAAGCTTTCTTGGTGAAATTTGAATGTAACTGCAGCAAGGAGCAGTACATGTCGTAGTTACATAAATGTTACTTTGTCAAATATGTTTGTAAGGGTGTTTTAGTTTTCTTGTTGCATAAGTACCGTAAGAGATGTAAGAGTGCATTTACACTCCTGATGACTTATCATATGTATCAAAAGTGTGCTTATTTTTTCTCAATTCAATTTCTGTAAAATTAAAAAATTGGGGGCAAAGTATGCTGGTTACATCTGTCAAACATGTACTTGGAGATTATGGGTGTTTCACTATTTCGTTAGGTGTATCTGCATAATGAATTTTTTTTAAAGTTGTAGTCAAATTACTATTAGGTATTTGTAGTTTGTTTACTATTAGGCTCGGTGCCTGTTAGCTGTGAACCGATAATCTTTATCTTTATGCTTCTTATGTAATTATTATTAGACGAGGGACCAAACTCGCCACTTTGAAATTTAATAACTGAAAAATAGTTATGGTTATAGGCGGTTACAAACTAACCATCACAATGGTTAGGACATACCGGTTAGAATTGTATATATACATATGTACCGAATCATTTTAATAGTTAATAGACAAAATACTTATTCATTTACTTTACATTTTGCCACATATTATTGATCTAGAGTTGGGACAAAAATTGGCATCAAGAGCATAGGATTATCACTTCGTTTTTTATTACAACAAATCATACGAAAGGAAAATACCCAAGGAATACGCGCAGAAAACAACCTGTTTTCATACGCTGGAAAACTGATTTCGTTTCATACAAAAGTTTCTGTTTTCGACAAGATTTTTTTTTCTCTCTACTTCCAAGAGAAACAAACGTGAATAAGGATACGTAGAAGATAGTGCACGATCATTTACGTAGGGGATTGCAAACGTTTTACACCAAACGGATTGGTGGGGAAACCTTGTTGGCAACAACATAGGGAAGGAAGTAAGTTCATACACTTCGTTTTGGTAAAAGAAACGAGTGGGATAAAACTTTGTGAAACCGGGTTAAACAAGAAACAAAGGAAGGAACACGCAGGTAACACGCGGGGAAACGTTGTTGTGAAAAGATACGCACGTGATAGAAGGAGGAGCGCTCAAGATTGTTTGGAGTAGTGTCAAACGGCACAATGAAAGCAACAACGAAACCAGATCAGAAACATTTTTTGTTTCGGAGTTTTTGATACCATCTCGATACCAAGGGATTGTGCGTGGGAAGTTTGATATCGGAATGTAGATATCAAATAATGTACATAAGAAAGGAGACGTGTGTAGTGTGGAGGAACAAGAAAAGAAAACAATTTTGTTTTTGGGCTTGTTGGAAAAGAGATAACTCGACATAAGTTTTTCTCTTATTCGAACTTTGGAAGGTAGAAGTTTCAAAGGAAAAGAAGTCCGAGACTTCTTGGAGGCAAAACAGAAATTTCAAAAAAAACAAATACGCAAGTAATTTGTTTGGTTCTAGTACTGGTCGGACAAAAAAAAGGAATCTGACAAAGGAGTTTTGGTGTTTTGAGTTCGAAGGCAAAAAGAAAGTGAGGCAAAGAAAAGAACATCAAGGGTACGAGGCAGAATTTCGAAAGGAACCAAACTTGGGAATAACATCAAATGTTTACTAACGAATCAAAGAGAATACTCTAAGTATTCATCGCATCTACGAGGTCACAAGCTAAACTCTTTCTGGATTTCATTACTTTTAGATAGTATATATAGAATAGTGTAGAATATTTTATTTCATACTATTAGGAAATCCCGAAACTATTTATTGATCCCGTATTACTAGGATTCCCGGAAGATTAGAAATTTCCATACTTTATAGAAAAACCACACTAGGAAGGATAAATCCCACTAAACTAGAAAGTGAAGATACTAAGCACTTTAAAAATGACAACCGACTATATAGCAACCACATCAACTACAACAAAACCCGTAACACCTATTGCACAATATCAATGCCCTAAGTTGAAAACCACAAACTACACAGTTTGGAAGGATAAATCCCACTAAAATAGAAAGTGAAGATACTAAGCACTTTAAAAATGACAACCGACGATATAGCAACCACATCAACTACAACAAAACCCGTAACACCTATTGCACAATATCAATGCCCTAAGTTGAAAACCACAAACTACACAATTTGGGCTATACAAATTAAGGTTATACTATAGGCACATGGTTTATGGGAAGCAATAGAACCAAAGTTAGATACACCAGTTGATGATAAGAAGGATAAGGCAACAACTGCCTTCCTATATCAAGCGTTGACGAAAGATGTGATCTTACAAGTAGCGGGTTGTAAGACGGCAAAAATTTATGGGATTCGCTAAAGAAAAGACACGTTGAGAAAATAGAGTCGAAAGCACGGTTACAATCATTGATGATTGGGTTTAACTCACTCGGATGAAAGAAGATGAGGCAAGGATGCATTTATGCGGCTAAACTAAACGACTATGCCACAAAGGCAAAAGAATTAGGGAAAATTTTGGATGAATCACTTTTAGTTCAAAAACTATTAGACTCCACACTAGATAGGTTCATTCAGATAGTAGCATCCATAGAGCAAACAACTGATCTTGACGAAATCACTTTAGATGAGATCATTGGAAGACTCAAGGCATTTGAGGAAAGGATAAAACTCCAGAAAGGAGGACAAGTAGAAAGCCAGGAAAACCTATTATTCGCACATGGCGAACACTCAGGAAATAGGAAACGTTTTTACAAACGTGGAGGAAAATCAAATTTCTCACGAGGGAACTGGCAGAATAAAAATAGAAACAACCAACAAGCAGGGAACTCTGGTTATAAAGAGAGTTCGGACAAGAATAAAGATGAGTGGGATGTGAGTAAGATAAAATGCTACGGTGTCATAAATTGGACATCTTAAAAGGAATTGTAGAGGAAAACCAAAGAACTCGGGAACAATCAAACCTTATCTTAGAAGACGATGAACCATCACTATTAATGACTATGCACTAAACCCGAACACAAGGAAGTGTTGTTGAATGAAGAACAAATTCAACCAAAGAAATATGCTACAATGGATACAAGCATATGGTATTTAGATAATGGTGCAAGTAACCATATGACTGGGATAAAGAGTCATCTTAGGGATATTGATGAAAGCGTAACACGACGAGTACGTTTTGGAGATGGATCGTATGTACGGATAACGGGTAGAGGGTCTATATTGTTAGGTTGTAAGAACCAGAAACAGAAGGTAGTATCGGAAGTATACTACATACCAAACCTCAAGAACAACATACTTAGTCTAGGAAAACTTACGGAAATAGGTTGTAAGGTCATTATGGACGGAAAAAAGTTGACTTTGTATGATAAGAATAAGAAGTTGTTGATGAAAGTAGAAAGATCTAAGAATCGACTCTACAAGATACGATTCTGAGATAGAAGCACCTATATGTCTCTTAGCAAATATAGATAACCAAGCATGGTTATGGCATGCTAGATTAGGTCATCTAAACTTTGACGATATGAACAAGATGACTAGGAAAGGTCTAGTAGAAGAATTCAAGGATAAATCATGCAGGCGATTATGACGCATGTTTATTAGGAAAACACAGAGAACACCATTTCCAAACCAAGCTAAATTCAGATCAAAGAACCCGTTGGACTTAGTATGTGGAGACCTTTGCGGTCCTATAAGTCCAGCAACACACTTAGGCAAGAAACTCATTTTCTTGTTAGTGGACGATTGTACACGTTTTATGTGGGCCTACTTTGTGACATCGAAAGATGAGGCGTTTAGTACATTCAAGGAATTTAGACAGAAGATAGAAATGGAGATGAAATTGAAAATAAGGATGCTCATAATGGATAAAGGTGGTGAATTCACATCAAATGAATTCACAAGATACTATAAGGAAAACGGAATAGCACGACAGTTGAGAGCACCGTACTCCCCACAGCAGAATGGAGTAGTGGAGAGAAGGAAAAAGACAGTGTTATCAACTACAAGGAGTATGATGAAAGCGATGAAGTTACCTTTAACTTTTGGGCGAAGTAGTTAAACATGCAATTTACATACTCAATAGGGTACCTACGAGGGCCACGATAGATAAAACTCCATATGAGGCACTCGACAACAGAAAACCAAACCTGGAAAACCTAAGAATATTCGGATGCACAACCTATGCAAAGATAACAATACCTCACTTAAAGAAGCTGGACGATAAAAGCATACCATTGGTTTACTTAGGAGTAGAGGAAGGATCAAAAGCATGTAGGTTATATGATCCAATAGCCAAGAAAAAACATGTGTAGTAGGGACATAAAGTTTATGGAAACAAAACCGTGGGATTGGAACAAAGATGAAGAAGATACGAACACACAAGACACATTTGGGCTAGTTTTGTGGTGAGCGGAGTTGGCAATGAAAACCTTACACCGGTCAACACAGAAACGATGACAACACGTATCATGAACAAGATAAGATTCCCGATCCGGTTCACCAATCACACCACCCACACAATTACGACCACACTCGGAAGAGGAAGAAGAAGCTACTACTAGTTCGTAGAGAACTCAAGAGATAGATTTGATGATACACCCGTGCGTGAATATAGAGATATGACAAAAATATACAAATATGCATGTAGAGTTGAACCACAAAGTTTGTTATTTACGGAAGAAG
Organism: Chrysanthemum lavandulifolium; assembly: GCA_022545495.1. NCBI lineage: Eukaryota > Viridiplantae > Streptophyta > Magnoliopsida > Asterales > Asteraceae > Chrysanthemum > Chrysanthemum lavandulifolium. Next base: position 9,489,642 of record CM040241.1, read on the forward strand.
AACCCCGAAATTACAAGGAAGCATCAACAGACGAGAAATGGATTGAGGCCATGGAGATTGAATTGGATTCAATCAACAAAAACAATACATGGACTCTTACTACATTGCGAGAAAATCAAAAGGCAATAGGACTCAAATGGGTTTACAAGACCAAGAGGGATGCAAAAGGAAATATCGTCAAGTATAAAGCATGGTTAGTGGCAGAAGGTTATGTACAAGAACAAGGAATAGACTTCGATGAAGTATTTGCACCGGTTGCTCTGATAGAGACAGTTCGGTTGATATTAGCATTAGCGGCATATCATGGATGGCAAGTACATCATTTAGATGTAAAATCGTCATTTTTACATGGAGATTTAAAGGAAAAAGTCTACGTTACACAACCTGAAGGATTTATTCAACAAGGAAATACAGGAAAAGTATATAAGCTTACTAAAGCTTTATATGGCTTAAGGCAAGCATCGAGAGCTTGGAATGTGAAGCTTGATCAAACGTTAAAGTCTCTAGACTTAAAGAAATGTAATCTCGAACAAGCAGTTTATACAAAGCGGAACAAGAATTCTACACTTATAGTTGGAGTCTACGTAGATGATCTGAGAATCACAGGAACTCCAAAGAAAGAAATCAAAGAATTTAAATCCCAAATGAAGGATATATTTGAAATGAACGACTTAGGATTGTTTGCTTATTATCTTGGGATAGAAGTCACACAGACAGGAGGAGAGATTACAATCAAGCAAACATGTTATATTAACAAGATCTTTAAGGAAACAAGTATGGCAGACAGCAATGATACAAAGATACCTATGGATACCGGTACTAAGTTGGTCAAGGCGGAAGATGGAAACTCAGTTGACGCAACTTATTACGAAGTTTAATAGGAAGTCTCGTGTACTTACGCATACAAGACCGGATCTTAGTTACTCGGTCGGACTACTTCGTGATTCATGCAAGACCCGCAGGATCATCACATGAAGGCGGTAAAACAAGTAATCCGATATATCAAAGGAACAAAGGAGCATGGCATAATATACAAGCAAGAAGGCGGCCGCAAGATTATAGGTTACACGACGATGGTTATGGAATCAACACTAATCAAGGAAAAGGAACTACTAGGATCGTATTTTACTTTGGAGAGTCACCTATTACCTGGTGACTCAGAAGCAACCAACAGTGGCGCTATCATCATGTGAATCGGAATTCATGAAGGCTACTGCAGCAGCATGTCAAGCCTTATAGTTAAAGCGATTGCTTAGTGAACTAACTGGATGGGAAGAGAAAAGGATAAATCTGAAGGTCGATAACATTTCAGCAATAGCACTTGTCAAGAACCCAGTTTTTCATGGAAGAAGCAAGCACATCGATATTCGCTACCATTTCATTCGTGAAAGAGTAGAGAATGGGCACATCAATGTGGAACATGTTAGCGGAGAACTACAAAGAGCAAATATTCTAACAAAGGCTCTACCAAGATTGAAGTTCGTGACTATGCGACAAATGCTCGGAATTCAAGATTTAGGACAAAGCAACGATCAAGATTAAGGAGGAGAATGTGAACCGATAATCTTTATCTTTATGCTTCTTATGTAATTATTATTAGACGAGGGGCCAAACTCGCCACTTAGAAACTTAATAACTGAAAAACAGTTATGGCTATAGGCGGTTACAAACTAACCATCACAATGGTTAGGACATACCGGTTAGAATTGTATATATACATATGTACCGAATCATTTTAATAGCTAATAGACAAAATACTTATTCATTTACTTTACATTTTGCAATCTACATATTATTGATCTAGAGTTGGGACAACATTAGCATCCTTTTACAGAAAACACGTACAAAAAAGAAATGCTTCGACAACCCCATCCTAGAAATCTAGAGGGCGAATATGGGGAACGAACTTTTGCTTCTAAAGTCGCAAAAAAATCGATAATTTACTAGATTTTGAGTTCATGGATCCGCCACCTAAACTTAACATTCTTAACTACATGTCTACCTGTATCAACTATGGATATTGGGAGCATTGAATAACACAAAGACTCTGACTAGTATTGGGCTACAAATGACTGAGTCTCCATTGGACCCACTCCTCGCTAAAATGCTTTAAACATGTGAAGAATTTAGTTGTGTAAACGAGGTTTTAATGATATTATTTAAGATCTCAGTCCCGTCTGTATTCTTTAGTTCGTATTATTGGATGATAATTCATTAATCCATGTTTAGGGGTCGTAATGTAATTAGTAGTTTATGTATTTAGAGTCGAGTTTGTAAAGTTTATAAGTTTAGGGGTCTAGAGTGTCAATAACAAAGTTAATAACCGAATAGTTAGTTATAGTGGTTATAGGTAGTTATTAACGAAGGGTCGCGATGGTTCATGGAACCTGTAGTACCTGTTCGTATAGTATATATAGATGTCAAGATGTATTGTAAAAGTTAACAGAATTTATTATATAAAAGTGTGAGTTTGTGTATCGTGAATTTTGTTCATAGAGATGTTTTGATTCGAACCCAAGATGACCCGGATGGGGCCAACATTGGTATCAGAGAGTCATATTTTCGAATCAAACCCGGTGTTTCAGTTTGCGTTTCATGCAAGAAACTAAACAGCAAGACACCAATCAGAGAGAAGAACAACTTGGTTCACGGAATCAAGTTCAATAGTGATTCAGGGAATCGCTTTTAGAGACGAAATACTAACGATTCAGGGAATCGTTCCAGAAAAGAGGAAGAGACAAATTGATTCAGGGAATCAATTAAGAAGAAAACCGATTCAGGGAATCGTTTCAAAGAAGAGAAAGAAGTGGTTGATAGTACTAATGTAAAAGATCCAAAGAAAGAAGTGGTTGATAGTGCTATTGTAAAAGATCCAGAGAGACCGATTGATTCAGGGAATCAATCAAGAGAAGAAGAGACCGTGCGCATACCGGTCAATCAAGAAGAGAGAACAGAGACCGATTGATTCAGGGAATCAATCAAGAGAATAGAGAAGAGATAGAAACTGATCAGAGGATCAGTTGATTCAAGAGAATAGGGGTCATAATGTAATTAGTAGTTTATGTATTTAGAGTCGAGTTTGTAAAGTTTATAAGTTTAGGGGTCTAGAGTGTCAATAACAAAGTTAATAACCGAATAGTTAGTTATAGCGGTTATAGGTAGTTATTAACGAAGGGTCGCGATGGTTCATGGAACCTGTAGTACCTGTTCGTATAGTATATATAGATGTCAAGATGTATTGTAAAAGTTAACAGAATTTATTATATAAAAGTGTGAGTTTGTGTATCGTGAATTTTGTTCATAGAGATGTTTTGATTCGAACGCAAGATGATCCGGATGGGGCCAACACGTAAGCCCAGACAAAGAAAAAAACCATGATGCACATGGAAAGTTAACAAATACTGTGGAGACTGGTGTAGCACTCATTACTTACAAGTGAAAGCTATCCGAAAGGCTCGGGAAGTGAGTTCTTAGTTACTCAACATCTTGAGAAAGCTCATGATCCGGCTGACATCATGTGGGTCGAATTGGAACGTCATCAGAAAAGCTATATGCTCAGTTACTTCCATAACGCTGCAAAACCAAAAGGGATCATAAATACGTAAGTATTAGGAACCGGATGCCATGCCATTTGCACAGGACATCAGCTTTATGTTGCAACATCTTGCATGTTATGGCTGCTCTTTGAATAAATATTTGTAAGGGTGGGAAAATGGGCAGGTCTAGCGCTTGTGTAACGGGTCAAAATGAGAACATTTTTGGTATGGATCAGGTTGCCCCGGAATGTATTTTTCCCAGTTTTATTAGAATCCCCTACAGATATTAGCGTGCTAAATATGATTACAAAATTTATGCTTTAGTTTTTTGAATAAAACTATTTAGGAGCTTATAAGCATTAGGTATTCATTTTCGCCACGTAGGACACATTAAGGTAGTTATTATGCCTTTAACTGTATTACTCTGGTATTCATGTTAGTCTGCCATATGGCGAATATTGGCAAGAAATCATTCATCTGGCTACCGGAAGGACTCCGACAAATATACTGTAGCAACCAAAGCTACAAGTCTTCTTGAAAAGTTATTTGATCAACATCTTGGATGGTATGGCTGCTCTTTGAATAAATATTCGTAAGGGTGCGAAAATGGGCGTGCTTGGCGGCTTGTGTAACGGGTCAAAACGAGAACATTTTTTTGTACGAATCAGGCTGGCTTGGAATGTTTTTTGCCCAGTTTTATAATAATCCCCTATAGATGTTATCATGCTAAATATGATTACAAAAGCAATGTTTTGGTTTTTGCTATAAGCATGCGTGATATTATATAAGTTGTTTTGGTCACACATTCAAACTCGAAAAATCATCTCGCACACAACTCAACGATTAGACATAGACCAACAATCGCTAACTGGATGATAAAGTAGCACATTCTTCATGTTGCCATCGAACATCATTAGCTACATTGTAAATTCACACCATAAATAGGCTCAAAAAACAACCAGACTTGAGACTGAAACTAATAAAAAGGAATTACAAGCACGTCATTGTCAAACCATCATGTTGGATTCATCTTCCTCCCCTGTTGCTGCTTCATAGAACATGTACTGGCTTTGATACTCGATCAAGTACTGTGTAGATCTTCACACATCCCTAAACAGCTCATAAACTCGGCTCATGTCTTCCATTTCCACAGCCTTCCCTTTCCTCTTCTGGCACACTTCAGCTGACAACTGCACAAAAATGAGGAAAGAGGGATACCACAATCCATTAAAGGGGCTACCAAAAACACTTCCCCAACTACTTATGTCAATGATCTATAAAGATTACCCTCTTGACTCGTAATTGAAGCAAAAAAATTACTATCTCAATTCATATCATTTGGTTGTCTATGTCAAAAACTCTACAAATCCGTTTAACAATTTAATTTTTAACTACGTTTGTAGGTTTGACGTTGGAATGTTTTCGAATTACGTTTAGTTATTAATCTTATACAAATGACCGAAAGTGAGATGAATATCAAACTGTTCTTGTACTTTTTTCTTGTGAAATTTTGCGGATCTGTAAGGTAAAGTTTTTGTTGTTTTTACGAATCTATTGGTTTTTATGGAATTTGTTTGATTATTTTTTAAATTTGCGAGCTTATAGGCTAAATTTAAAATTTTGTTATAGATATTTAAGCATTAAAATAAAAAAGCAAACAAAGATAACACAGTAAAAATAACAAAAAAATGATTTATCTTTTTATAAAAATATTTTCCCAAAGATATAAATCATTATTCAAATAAATATATAAATAATTTTTTAAAGTGATGATAAAAGAAGATAGGTGATGCTAGTAGTAGTGGGTACAACTTGAGTTGCATGATTATAGTTTTATAATGGAATATAAATGTAGTCCTCCGAGTCTTTTTGATTTTATTCCTAGTCTATGTTTCTTTTTCAATATGAGGATATTTGTGTGCTTGTTTATAAAAGGGATTCTCAAACTATGCTTCTAATTTAAAAAATTAAAGAAATGTCTTATTTTTTTTTTCATCCACATTTTCTCTCCCATGTGTCTTTGTTGCAATATTTATGTTCAATACTAGTAGCAAAAACTCATCAAATAAATTATAACAACGTGCAAATTGGTTTGTATTATCATCAATATTTAAAACTCAAACTTAACCGTAGCTCATCTGGATAATATTTTATCACTTTGCTAAACCGGCCATGGATAATATGATGCTCGCGCGATTGTATTTGTCTCGTGTGTATTTTCCGTGGATGTTTGGAAAGTTCTAAAGTAATGAAAAATCACTAATCTATCGGCCATATATATACGAGAAGTCGTCACTATTGGAGACCGAGCCCCCTTGCATCAAAACATTTATTGGAGAAAAATCATCTCCTTAATTAGCTTTATTTGATTAGTCAAAGTTGTTATAACTTTCCTTGTGTATTGCCTATAATTGTGTTGTATCCTTTTGCATATGTACTGATTTTCTATACTCAATGAAATTAGTGGAAAATTTATCCAACCCTCACAACCATTAAATTTTTTTAATTTGGTTGTTCAGACAACTATCTGGTCCATATGGAGATATAGAAACTATAATTTGAAATTTTAGAGAAGAAATTGACTTGAAAAAAATCGTTGACTTGATATTTGGATTTGAACAAAACCCACATTCACGAATACAATATTTCATCACCAAATTTTGAAAAGATCACTACATAACAAATTTTCATCCCCTGTCTTCTCTCTAATATTTTCTCTGACTTATAGATAATTTTTGAAAATGTCACATCTAATTTCAATTCACTACGCAAAGAACTAAAGTGTAATGATAAATTATAAACTCTCTAAAATGAATGGCGATGAAAGATAGTTATATAACTTATATACACAAGTACATGAGGTTTAATTTAGTTATAAACTAGAATTGCAATTTTATAAAAAGTTATCAAGTGATTATAGATGAACGGATACCGTTTTCAAGTGGGGCATGTCAGAGAGAGGTAGATGATAGACAAGAGAGGGTCTTTAGTCCAATGGTTAGAGCTTCCAACCTTGTGTCAATAGACCGGGGTTCGAATCTCTCCATTGGCCTAAAAGCTTTCAATTGGTACCGTCCCCCACCGAAACGCCAGATTCAACGAGGGCCTATTGGAAAATGGCGGGGTTCAAAGCCCAACCTCTTGATAAGTACAGTCATGGGACAGTCTTATCATGGGCCGGTCCTTGGGAGGTCCGTTGGCGTCTTTAGGATGATGGATTGAGGGGTGATCCCACCATTCTTCACCTTTTGGAGACAAGAGAGAATCCAAGATTTTCTTTGAATTTTTTAGTTGAGCAGCAGATTGTGGGAACATTGTCACAATACAAGCATATACTTTTCCAACCATGCAAAAACAAACACAAAGTTTGAATTTACTCAGTCTTTATAAAATTTGTCTTGGCCAATCTAAGAAGGAAATTGTGGATGATAGAACATAGGTGATGCTAGTTGTACTTGGGTTGCAAAATTAATGTTATATGTCTTCCCTAGCTATCCCAAGTCTTCTTAAAAGTGTTTTGTGATATCAATGGAAAATAGTTATTGTCAATCAACTTTCAGTTTTCGTTAAACATTTAACTACGAAAATATCATCATCTTTAAGTTCGAAGCTTGTACTAGATATTTGTCTCAACAAAATATAATGAAGAAATTTATGATAATCATAGTTATACATTGTTTATACAATAATGCTAAAGTTTTTGTTAGTATAAATGTATTCATTCTATTTGTCAATTTTAGTTCGTACTATGAATGATTGTCGACGTTCCTAACTTTTTCACCAATAATTGCTATAATAACATTGACAGCTAGCTAGTACTAGTATATAATAATTGAGATGTCCTGGTCAAGATAATAAGGAATTTATGGAAGGCATTAATTTCACCATGTGCATGTCAGGAAAGTTAACATGATCAATACAAAGTTCTAACCTCCTGGAACCATTCCTTTCCTTTATGTGACTGGAGTGGTATTTCATGTGGAAACCGGCACAACTGAGTGACTGTTTTATGGCTGCAATCGCAAGGCTTAGAAGGCGCGTTGTCTCCTCATTTAGGAAACCTCAGCTTCCTCCGTGAGTTTTCTCTATGGAACAACAGCTTTCAAGGAACCATTCCTCATGAACTTGGTCGTCTATCTAGGCTACGTTATCTTTATCTTAGTTTAAACAAATTCAGTGGAGTCATTCCAACAAACTTGTCTCATTGTTCTAACCTCGAAGACCTTTGGCTCTATCAAAATGAGCTAACTGGAAGCGTACCCAAGGAGACGAGTTTACTCTCGAAACTTGCTACTCTTGAGATTCAATTCAATAACTTAACAGGTGGAATCCCACCTTTCTTGGGGAATATCACATCAATGGAAGTGTTCTCAGCTCTAGAGAACCCGTTGGGTGGGAGCATTCCAGATACCTTGGGTCAATGGAAAAGCTTTACGGAATATTACTCTGGTGGCTGCAACTTACACGGAAAGATCCCTCATTCCATTTTCAACCTCTCACTCCTAGTTAATTTTTCCTTAGCTGATAATCACCTCTCAATTTCCTGGGTAATGCCCCATTACCTAATACTAAACAATGATTGCATTCTCTACTCTTAACCAGGCATGTTTAATCATTACCTTTTCCATTCCCGACCCTCATTACCCTCAACCAAGCACCCCCTAAAATGTAATGATAAATTATAAACTCTTTAAAATAACTGGCGTTGAAAGATAGTTATAAAACTTTTATATATACAAGTACATGATGTTTAATTTAGTTATAAACTAAAATTGCAATTTTATAAAAGGGTCAATTGTATATATACCCACTAAAACTTGCATATTTGCATATATACCCAAAACATGCTTAAAGTGCATTGTACATCATGCAATAAAAACTTGTATTATGGGGAAATATGCAAGTTTTTAAGTTTTAGTGAGTATATATGCAATTCCCCCTTTATAAAAAGTTGTCAAGTGATTATAGATGAACGGATACCGTTTTCAAGTGTCACATGTCATATAGTAGTGACATGATACATATTAGAGAGAAGTAGATGATAGACAAGAGAGGTCTTTAGTCCAATGGTTAGAGCTTCCAACCTTGTGTCAATAGACCGGTTCAATCTCCATTGGCCTAAAAGCTTTCAATTGGTACATCCCCCACCGCAAATGCTCGATTCAACGAGGCCTATTGGAGAAATGGCTCAGGGTTCAAAGCCCAACCTCTTGATAAGACACGATCGATGGGACAGGCTTATTGCGTGGGTAGGGTCCTTGGATAGGGTCCGGTTGGCATCTTTAGGATGCGATGACCAAAGTGATCCCACCATTCTTCACCTTTTGGAGACAAGAGAGAGAATCCAAGATTTTCTTTGAATTTTTTAGTTGAGCAGCAGATTGTGGGAACATAGTCACAATACAAGCATATACTTTTCCAACCATGCAAAAACAAACACAAAGTTGGAATTTACTCGGTCTTTATTAAATTGGTCTTGACCAATTTGAGAAGGAAATTGTGGATGATAGAACATAGGTGATGCTAGTTGTACTTGGGTTGCAAAATTAATGTTATATGTCTTCCCTAGCTATCCCAAGTCTTCTTAAAAGTCTTTGTGATATCAATGGAAAATAGTTATTGTCAATCAACTTTGAGTCTTCGTTAAACATTAAACTTCGAAAATATCATCATCTTTAAGTTCGAAGCTTGTACTAGATATTTGTCTCAACAAAATATAATGAAGGAATTTATGATCATCATAGTTATACATTGTTTATACAATAATGCTAACGTTTTCGTTAGTATAAATTTATTCATTCTATTTGTCAATTTTAGTTCGTACTATATGAATGACAGTACGACGTTCCTAACTTTTTCACCAATAATTGCTATAATAACATTGACAGCTAGCTAGTCTATACTATATAATAAACAGCTATATGTTACAACTCTTTGAAGCAGCCAATGCAATTAATGCGCTGATGTGTCCCTTCTCCTATTGGTCAATGATTTATTGTGTACAACACATCTTTGCCACAGTAAATAAAACACAAACTAAAACTTCTTTCATACACCTCTTCATAAGCAATTAATGGTGATTCAAATCTTCTCTCATACTCCTCCGATTCAAAAACCTCTATTCAAAAACATCTATAAGCCAAATTTATGTGATTCGTACTTTTGGAATTCGAGGAAAATCAAATTGATACATTTTATTGTGTGTCAAATTGATTTATACTACAAGAAAAGTTTGATTCTAGAATTCAATTTTTAATTATTAGAGGAATTATATGAAAAGATTGATAAGGTAAATACAATTATCTATTTCTTTTTTTGTTTTCTGATTTTATTTTTTAATACAATTATTGTGTGTCAAATTGATATAATTCAAATGATTATGATTAAATTTATTTGTGTTTTATGAGAACCCTAATTAAATATTTTGGGGGAAGCCACCTTGATCGATTCAAAATATAATACCTTTCTTTATCAGTTGTGTGAACAACTGTGATTTGTGATTTTGTTGATACTAATAGTTGCATGTTTTAGTGTAATTGGACTCTAAGATTTATCTTTATCAGGGGTAGTCCGATATTTACGTGTGAATTCGTTTTCGTTATGTTAGAAGTTAGTCAGTTGTGATTAGCAGATTTTGCGCGTAGGTTAAATGTTAAGTTTAGTAGTGTTTTGATTTTGTTGTTTATTTGTGAATTTGTATTCTTAACGTTAGTTTTTTAAGATGTTGTGATTAGAAGATGTTATGTGGCGGTTAATAGATAGGTTTTGTATACGAAATTAGGATGTTCTCAATTTGTGTTATTGTGTAGGGAAGAAGTTTATTTTATTTTTTTGTTTTGAAAGATGGCTAGAAGGTGGAGAAGAAGAGCAGAGCAACCCATTGATGAGAAGGAGATCCGAATTCTTGGCCAAGGGAGGATGCGAAGCCATATATCTATGTCATGTATTTGTTTCAGGTAGCCTCATTACTTCAAATTCATAATGTGGTTGTATGGGGTGTTTTTACATATAAAAGCTTTAACCCACAAGTGGCGTTTGGAATTGGTTATTAGGGACTGTTTGGGATTGCTCATCAAAGTAACTACACTAAGCCATTTAAAGGCTATTTGGAATTTCTTATAGTGGTTGTGGGATTGTTTATTAGATTATCCTCTAATGGTTGTTTGGTGTTTGATTTATTTTTAAAAGCTTCTAGATCCTATTTGGAACTTGTATAGAAAGTGCTTAAAGGGTTGCTTTGGATTGCTTATTAGATAAACTGCTTAGGGAGGTTATAGTTATACAAACCCCTATAAATCATAGTTGATAAACTGCTCATGGATTGCTTATTAAATAGGTGTCGTTACAAGGGTATGCACCAGGTATTTAGAGGGTATATTCTCTTTCTTTTTTCTATAGAAAGATAAAAGCTACAAAAGATTTATAGTGCATTTAGCCATTGCAAGTAGATCAGACCCTCGATGTTTTTTTTATGCTAATGGTGGGATACACATCATCTGCTAATTTGACATCGCAAGCTACCTATAGCATCTATTAACATCACATATGTTTGTAGCAGATTCCACATAAGCTACAAGTTTACAAGACATGTTTTATATGCTTTATTCACATTGGATATGTATATACTGTTATCAACAACAACATAGATGGTAACTTTTGTTATTTACATTTTTTAAGTGTTCATGCAATCTACATGAACAAGTTTATAATTGTTCAAAAATTGTATGCTTACGGATACTGCCGCTTCAGAGTGCTGTATAATTGTCTTTTTGATCTGCTTCTGCTTATTTCATAAGGCATTAGCAGTTTAAGACACCTCTTATGACGTATACTCTTTAACGTGTGTAAAAAAAATACTTTTGTATGATAAGAATGAATCTGACAAGGTTAAAAGAAGTGATACATAAGCCATTATGTTTTTGCTTCAATTAGTTTTGGTGCGGTTGCTATAATTAGTATATGGGTTATGGTACAGAAAAGTTACTAAAGTTTACAAAAAATTTGTTCTAAGGTAATATAGTTTCATTTTGTTCACTTAGGTTACTAAACTTTCGGTAAGCATACACTTCGAAAATTCAGTGTTAGTCCGAGTAACTTGGATGTATATTTTTTGATAAGTCCAGTAACTTGAGTGAACAAAATTCAAAGTTCAATAACCCGAACATTCACTTTTATAAGTTCACACACGAGTGAACAAAGTTTCAAAGTTCAAGAACTCGGATGAACAAAATGAAACTATATTACCTTAGGACAAATTTTTGTAAACTTTAGTAACTTTTGTGTACTATAACCCTTAGTATATAGATGTAACTCCAAAACCACCCTCAATTTTCATTTTATATGTTAAAGTACTATCTCCTGCATTTATATAATGAGTATGATCAAACCTGTAAAAGTGCCTGTTTTGCCACAAACACTCTAAATTGCTTAAATTAGCAAAAAATAATTATCCCAAACACCTTCTTATCTAAAGATCTTATTTGCATAAAGATGTGTTCTTATTTTGATGGTCAACTATTTTGAATAAAGGAGGTTTTATGCATCAAAACTACACTTTAGTCAATTTTTAAACTGTTTCCACTACTTTTATTTTGATATTGATATGAAGGATCCATTAAAGATAAAACATGAATGGCTTTGAGAAGAAATTCTTCTCTACATTTATGATCCATGATATGGTCTTTCAATTTTTCTAAGGATTTTGTTCGTCTTCTGTCACCTAAGCAGCGGATGCAGCACTTGAAGTAGTAGTACAACAAGTTGAAGCCAAATGCCCGACTTTTCTTTTCAAGCAGAAACTAACGGAATACGTAGAAAAAATATACGGTATAATTCATGACAACTTGATAAAGGAGTTGGGTTCATTACTTACCTTATCTATTCAGGTAGTGTTTGATTCATCTTCGTTTGTAACCCAATTATATTAATGTAACCATACATCCAAACTATAGTGTTAACTATGATGCATGCATCCATCTTATTTTGTGAAATTCAGGCTCCGCGAACATCTAAGGCAGTGCTAAGATCCAACAGGTTCTTTGGCACAGATTCTCAGTTCAGTTATTAAAGGACTCTAATTGAGACTCAAATAGACCTGGTGAGAACAAAACGAACTCTACTCGATTTTTCTCAAAAAAAAAAGATTATATATTCCCTTTTCAATGTAGCTCTTCAATTCTTCTCCCCATACGAGTCCGCTCTTGATCATTTCGTTTAGTTTCAATCTAAAAATCCCAAAGTTTGCGAACTACTTGAGTACAAATTTAATCTAAATAAGCAAAATTGGAAGCGAAAGCGGAAGCAATTTTCCTATTGTGATAACTGTTTTTTTTGGATGGTAGAGGCTTCTGTGAGATGTACTAATGGTAGTACTTTCATGGGTGGGACTTTTGTTCTATATGTATATTTGTTTCATACATCAAATAGCATACTATAGTATGGACGTCTGTCTTTCAGTTTTCTTTTGTTCATTCAATCTTTTCAGATTTTACTTAAATGGTCCTAATAGAGATGAACACTTAATTGAAATTAACCCATTCATAGGTTGTTGAGTCCCTCATTTGAACACACCCATTTAGACAATGCGATACTCAGTTTAATGTTATTTAAGATTTTATAATTAGGTCCCTCACTTAAACATATCCATTTGAACAGTACCATATACAATTTAACTCAAAATCTGAGTTTCTAAAGGGTAATTAAGGGGATATTGTATTGGTTTTCGATGGACGTTGACGGTTTCCTTGTGAAGGTGGTAAAGCTTGCTCAAGTTGCATTTTGGATGTTTTAAATAATAATATTGAGGTATGTCCATCAATTTACAAGTTTAGAAAATGTAGAGGCCTCTTTTGAGTATTCATGTGTCATTTTGCTCCATTATAATGTTTGTTTAATGCCTTTTTTTTTTCATGTGCATCAAGATGTTACTGCCTTGCTAATCACTCCCACTTCTTCATCAACCATAAGGTCTTGATTTTGTCTATTGCATCATTCTGGTGCATACTTTTTCATATAGTTTAAACTAAGAATTTGTTTATAATTTGAATAAAGTGATTACAAAAGGCTTCACCTGATTGGCTATAGTTCTAATTGGTTTTCTATAGTGCGTTGGAAACAAAAAGTATCGTTCTACTGCTAATGGTTTGTTACCATACAGGTAGAAGATCCCGTTGGTTCTGTCAGAAAGCTTCTCACACCTCCATCAGCTAAAAGAAAGAAGTTTACTCATGGTTCGAGCTAAAGACAACCATTAGCATTCACAACCGTTAAACATGTAGCTCTCAAGTAAGATGCTTCTGCCACTTAAAACCATTTGTTCAATTGCTCTTTTTTCAGGTATGATTGCTAAGTTTTGTTTTAAGAGGCCCAATATGTGTGTATCCAATTTTGATTTATTGTGGTGCCATAATATGAAAATCAATATTGTACTACTTAATGGTCACAAAATTTTTGGTTTTTATAATTGAACATAGAAGAATATTATCTTTGATGTACAACTCAATACTCATGAAAATATTTCAAAATACGCCATTAATCTGCAATTGGTAACTTTTACTTTTGAATAAGGTCTGTTGAACCCTCTTTCTGCAACCACTGATCTTTTATCTCCAATCCATTTAGCCACCGTATTTAAAAAGAAGCGAATTGCATTAGTTTCTTATTTCATGCTTGTGTAGGGCAACAGGTTGTAAGTCCATCATACCAAACTCCCGCTTCATCGCTTTTTGGATGTGATGTTTGCAAGAATATTATAATTAGACGATTAAAGTACTTATGCAAACATTAAATGGTTCGGTTTGTACAATATAATCAATCATACACTCATTTTGACCTTATACTTTTGTGACTTTGAGGTTGAATCTGTTGGACTTCTAGGAGATGATTCAATGCACATTATGTTATAGGAGGTTGAATCTGTTGTCACTTTTACTTTCCTTCCTCCCTTTTACTTAACTTGAGAACACAGTGTTAGTAAAGATGATTAACTATTAACAATTCATATATATCGCATTATACATATTTGTTTATACTTAGGCGTTTTTATTATTAACAACATCCTTAATCCTTATATGTAGGTTCCATTAGATTGCATTAACAATATACTCTTAACAACTTTCTTTTGGTTTGACTTTTGTTTTTTTTCTTCATACATAGGTGTTCACGGAATGAACATGGAGTACTCAAGTGTTTAACGTTGATTGCGTAGCTTTTTGTTCTCTAATATTGTTACCATTTGGAGAAGACAATACATATACATTTATTTTCTTAACGGTTACAAACCAAATTGTTTATCGTATCCTTGACTCATTACTTATTATTTTATTTTAAAATGATGGGACTTATTTACGTTCGTTGTTCCTTATTAACTTATTCACACATGTAACTCCTTAATGCATAATTTCTTAAAAACCCGTGATTTCACGGTCTATAACTAGTATATAATAATTGAGATGTCCCGGTCAAGATAATAAGGAATTTATGGAAGGCATTAATTTCACCATGTGCATGTCGTGAACGTTAACATGAAGTCACTTGTTCTTATGATTTTAAATTAATTTCCAAACATGAAGTCACCGCAAGCAAAATTTACTCATCATCTTCCTCACGTATCTCATTTCTCTTTACGGTCTTGCGATAATATGTCTTACTCCGCCATCGTCTCTCGCTTCCTATGGCGGCAATGCGATCGATTATCTCGTTGTTGTCATTTAAGTCAATGATCACCCAAGATCCATACCAAGTTCTAACCACGTGGAACCATTCCTTTCATTTCGTGAATGGAGTGGTATTTCATGTGGAAAACAGCACAAACGAGTGATCGCTTTCGACTCGATTCGCAAGGCTTAGAAGGCTCGTTGTCTCTCATGTAGGAAACCTCGCCTTCCTCCGTGAGCTTTCTCTCGAGAACAACACCTTTCAAGGAACCATTCCCCATGAACTAGGTCGCCTATTTAGGCTATGTCGTCTTTATCTTAGTATAAACAAATTCAAGGAGTCATTCCAACAAACTTGTCCGGTTGTTCTAACCTCGAACGCCTTTACCTCGCTCAAAATAATCTAGTTGGAAGCATACCCAAGGAGATGAGTTTACTCTCGAAACTTACTCGCCTTGCATTGTAATTTACAAAATATGTTAATGTGGAATCCCACCTTCTTGGGAAATATCACATCAATGGAACTATTCTCTCACGTGGGAATCATTGGGTGGGAGAATTCCGATACCTGGGTCATTGGAAAAGCTTGAAGGTATTTGCGTCACGAGTGCAACTTATATGGAAGCATCCTCATTCCATTTTAAACCTCTCACTCTTAGTTAATTTTTCCTGGCCGATAATCACCTCACCGGTAGTCTTCCTTCGAAATTGGTAATCAGCTCCCAAATCTTGAGTTCCTTCAGCTATGGATAACGAACTCGATGTGTTCTTCCACCTTCTCTTTCTAATTGTTCTAAATTAGGACATCTTGAAATGAGTAACAACAATTTTAGTGGGAAGTTGATCTTGACTTTTCAAAACTAGGAGATATTTATATAATTCAATTAAGTTATAACAACTTCCATGGACGGGGAGAAGGCGATGACATGAGGTTTATTGATTCTTTGAAAACCGCACTGCATTAGTATGGTTGGACCTTTCTATTTGCAACCTTATAGGAGTGCTTTCGATATCAATAGGTAATCTCTCCCATCAACTCACCCATCTATATTTAGGAGACAATCAATTATTTGGAAGCCTACCTTCAAGTATAGGTAGTCTATTTGGCTTGACCTATTTAGATTTAGGAGCTAATTTATTAAAAGGAAAATTCCAACTTCCATTGATAAACTACAAAGCTACAAATTCTTTATCTTTATAGCAATCAATTTTCGTGGCCTATCCCGATGCCATTGGGAACTTATCAATGTTGATGAAACTTTACTTATATTACAACAAATTAGAAGGTCATGTTCCATCAAGCCTTGGGAATTGTAAACAACTTAATGAGTTATACCTTAAGTTTATCCATCCAAGAACAAGAACAAGCTCCAAATAACACTAATAACTAGCAATACACCACATTGACCACATGCACAAACTAAAACAAACACACTTTATCATTCTTTTGAGCTTCAAACATATGGATGGCGTAAATGTTAAGCCTTGGCATTGGTGATATCACCGAGCCCATTCCAAGAATTTGTTGATCTTTCAAAGGGAAGAAAATATTTACGTTGTTAAGAAACTAACTGTCGAATACAGAGGTTGCAATTTCAAGCATTTTACTTATAAATGGATCAATTTACGTTACATTATATTTAATGGGTTCAACAGGCTGACAACATTCATTAATCATTATTTTTAGCAAGTTTAAGAAAAGGACAGACCCCGTTTGCATGTTGGAAATAATAATATAATCAGTAGTTAGTTTATAGTTTTAAAGTCTAATTGTATTTACTACGTTTTATATGTCTGTAATTTGTAAAGCCTGTAAAACTTAAGTAGAATATGGGCTGGGTCAAGATGGGCCAATATGGGTCGTTAGGTTTGACAGTTATTAGTTAGGGTGTCGTTTAACCTTTTGTGAAACGGTATAACTGCCACAAAGGCACCGTTTCAACATGTATAAAAGGTCTAGAGTCTGTAAACAATGTAACTTACTTCAATTCATCAATACAATATACGTTGTTTACATATTATTGTTTTACTATTCACAAAGATAATTTATCGTCCCAAACATCCTGTACTATTTCAATCAAGAGCAAAACCACACCATGTCGAATTATAGAAACTTGTTAGAGAAGAATTGGCTTCGTTATGAACTCACAATAGTGGCATCGAGCCAAAGGTATTAAATCTGGGAGAAGCCGACTCAGAACCATATGCAAAGAAACTATGAAAAAGGTTTTTGTCAAGGGAGAAGATTACGACAAGTTGTTTATATACGGTCAAAAGAAACGAATTTCTTTTGACAAGAAGGAGATGTTGAAAATAAAGTGAAGGAAATCGGCGTTTAACGCTCAAAATGCGCGGACAATGAAAAATATGGAAGTACCATCGCGAGGAAGTATCGGTACTGTGGATGATGATTTGGAATCAACGACGAAGGAAGTAATTCAAAATTTGATTGCTTAAGTTTGTGCAACCCAAAGGATTACAAGGCCATGTTGATGTATACGAGTGTTCCGAGAAAGATGAAGCGATCAAGATGTTATATATGCTTCACTAGAGGGCATGCTTACTGGAATTGCCCAAGTAAGCACAGAAGGAACGAATTCAAGAAAAGGAAACAGATGAAAGTAAAGGAAACCGAAGCGAAAGCGGGATTTGAAAAAACCACAGGAAACAAACATGATGAAACGGTTAAGACTTACATAAATTGGGAAGTGATAGGGACGGCATGGGACAACATATGGTATGTCTCTGATGAATATCCGAGACACATGACCCCAAACTTAGACGTGTTCGAGAAGTTCAAAGCGGAAATAGCGGGAACGAGTGCAACCGGTGAAGCGGGTCTGGAGGTTCAAGGGATTGGGAAGTGTTACTCCCAATGTAAGTGAGAAAATTTGTGATCCTGTGGAGTGTTTTATGTCCCTAATGCAAGTTTTAATACACCAAGTTTAAGTCGCTTATTGCAACAAGGTTTTGAAGTGGTTTTAAGGATACCAAATGCATAGTGAAACGATTGTTTGATGATATGGACAACAATTAGCAATTGGCACGCCAAGTTATGATCCCGCTTATGATCGAATGGTCCATCGTTGGACTTGCAATGATTATCATCCGAGTTATATGTGTCCTTTAAAGGAATCAAACCTTTTAAAGAAAAGAGTGGAGAAAGTAACAACAATTTAGAAAATGTTGGTTGCCCGGAAGAAAAGCAAAGATTGGACGCGTCGGGGGAAGGCTATTGAAGCCAGATGCGCTTTTATGACTCTGTACTTTAGAGAGAACACAATTGAAGAAAGTATGAATGGTATACAAGGACCGAGGGTTCCATCAAAAAATGAATTTGAAAGTTTAATTGGGTTCATTGAAATGGTTATTGAACAGGAAATAGTTGACGAATGCAAGGAATTGGTCAAGGACCATTTTGAACGAATGGTGCAGTGGTTCCATAGGGATTACATGGAAGACGAAGAACGACCAATACCCGCAAGAATAAACGGGGTAAGAGTGAACCTGTTAGACCTTTATCTCACAGTCAAAGGTTTGGGTGGTCATACCCAAGTTGTTATGGAGAATAAATGGATAGAGATAGCCTATGCGATGGGGTTCCCGAAGGAATATGCGAGTGAGTTGCAGAAGTGCTATAGGACGCACTTGAGTCTCTTAGGAGCCTATTATGAATTGGCAAGGAGTTATGTACCAAGGGCGAGGGAACGCGAGGGTACAAGTGAAGAGACAAGACAAGGGCATATTGGAACCGAGGCGAGGCTGCTTGATGATGAGGAAAGGATGAAAGGCAAAGTTGAACTCAATGATGGAAGTGCAATCAACAGGAGAATCAAGATAGAAGATGATGGATATGAAGTGAAGTTCACAAACTTCTTATTATATCATTAAGGGGAATGTTGGAAATAATAATATAAGCGAGTTAGTTTATAGTTTTAAAGTCTAATTGTATTTACTACATTTTATATGTCTGTAATTTGTAAAGCCCAGAAACTTAAGTAGAATATAAATTTGGGTCAAGATGGGCCAATATGGGTCGTTAGGTTTGACAGTTATTAGTTAGGGTGCCGTTTAACCTTTTGTGAAACGGTATAACTGCCACAAAGGCACCGTTTCAACATGTATAAAAGGTCTAGAGTCTGTAAACAATGTAACTTACTTCAATTCATCAATACAATATACGTTGTTTACATATTATTGTTTTACTATTCTGTCAAAGATAATTTACTGTCCCAAACATCCTGTACTATTTCAATCAAGAGCAAAACCACACCATGTCGAATTATAGAAACTTGTTAGAGAAGAATTGGCTTCGTTATGAACCTCACAATATTGCGCTCAACCTGATCCATCCAGACTAAATTTACTAGCTTGACTTGTTTCCCAACCCGACTAGCCTTGCTATGGAACACCTAATTGAAACAAACACAAAAATCAATGAATTGAGTTCAAAAGTATACCGAGAGCATCACAAAATCAAGCAACTTCACTCACGATTAACCGAATCACATAACTAAATCTATCGATCAAAATCGCCACCCAAACACAAAGTAAGTAATCGGCGATCGATTGGCTCCCAAACGGTCGGTTTATTACACAAGTCAACCACTTGTGAATGGTCAACCGTAATAAAAGCCGACATACTTGAGAACGCAATGCAATTAAGTCCAGAGAGTTTAGTGTTTCCCAGTCGTTAAGTCCCAACGAAATGCGACTAAATAGCCAAACGATAGTGATCGGGTGATATTGAACGGAAAAGGTTTGTGATTGATACTAGATGACAAAGGAAAATGAAAGAAAATTAAAAGCTAAATTATATTAAATAAACGCTATCACTATTTTTAAAATTGAATTTTCTTGATTTTTCTTTTATAAATTTGAATTATAAACTAATTTTAACTTTTAAAACTAAATTAAAATACTAAAAATTATGAAAATAAAGAGGAAAATTGTGAAACTATTTTTCAAAAATCTAAAATAACTAAACAAACTTTTGAAAATTGGATTTGTATTTTTCTGATTTATATTCTAATTTCTATGATTTAAAAATATTTAAAACTAATTAAATTGCTAAAATTACAAATTTAACTAAGAAAAACTGGAAAAATTATTTGTTTGCTTTTTATATTTATCTTAATCTATGAAAATTGAAAACTTATTTTTTGATGTTTTTCGATTTATTTGCAATAAAGGCTAATTAAAAAGGCTTAAAAACTGATTTAAATTGGGAAAAATAGCACAGTGATGAAAAATAACGAAAAATTCATGAAAAGTCTAAAATTATATTCTAAGTCTAAGAAAAATATAAAAACATATACTAGTGTGCAAGATTATGAAGCTGTAGTGAAATGTGCTTATAAATAAGCACTCAAATTAAGCTATAAGCTACTGTGGTGAACCAGAACCTACCAATACTTGAAATAGGCTAAATCTAAGTGGAAACAACTTAATCCAGCCAAATGAGAGCTTAGAATCCTATCCTGAAAGCAAATTATAAAATTCCAACTTCTATTTAGCTAGGTTCAAAACAGGTTCAGGCTACTACTTTGTAGCTTGAAAATAAGCCACTCAAATAAGCTCAAACTCAAAACCAAATGTGGGATCCTAAACTAGACCGGCAAGGACTTATAAACCAAAAATCAGACCAAGGCAAGCTCTCATGAGCTTGTTGGTAGTTTCAGACAAACCTGTGCACACTCGATAGTAGTGTGTGCAGGCACTTTGAGCCATTTGACAAGTCGATTTGAAGCTTATAGAAAATTACAAAATTTCACAAAATCGATTCCAACTCTTGACCAATTGAACTTATTAAATCCAAAATTTCACTTGAATTGATCCAATAATGAATCAATGAAAATTTACCAAGTTGGGTGAAAATGATTTTTCAACTTTCGACTTTGAACACGTAAATGATATTTTGACTTTAATGAGATTTGAGCTCAATTTGTGAACTGAATGTGATGTAATAAGCTAAACTAAAACTAAAATAAGCTACTCTACTGAATTCTAAACACAAATCAGGCGTATGATCTTTAAAAATTTCAACAGATATGAAAATAGGACAGATTTGTATTGATTTTGACTTTAAGAGTTCTAAGATGCAAACTTATGACTGAACTCTACTTAATGATGCTAAATAAAGCTAATGCAACCTAAACTTGACTTCTGCTTGAACCTTAAAATCAGATCAATGATCTGATCCAAACACACTATTATGCTAACTGTTTTGCTAGTTACTCTACCTAATTGATTATCTAGCTTATGCTAATGTTGAAACTGAATCAATGTAACCTAGTAACAGTTTAATGAATGATAAAAACTAATGCTACCCATGATTCAAACTAAAATAGAATATGCAAACTATATTAGATTATGGAAATACAATAAGTACTCACAAGTGATCCAGCTTATGTGAAGCTTAATCCAGAACCAAATCTATCACTATTCTAATCAAAATCAACCCAAGACCAGCTCTGCATCAACCAAATTCCATTTCCATAACTGCTTAACCAAAATTTCCCCACAGTTGACTTTCGTTGACCAGATACCAAATTTGCTTGAAACTGAATGATAAGCTTATTCAAAGCTATCAACAGCTTGAATAAGCTTATATAAGTTGTAATAAAGCTATTTGAAGCCTGGCTTTTAGTACATTTAAACTTGATTTTATGACAGAAGTTATAAAAACAAGAACCTTTATCAAACCTTGAATTAATGCTTAAAATGAGTTACAACTGGCTAAAATGCCTTAGTTCAGTACAAGAAAGATTTAAAATTACAATTTAGAACTTAATTAAGACATAAAAATTAAAAACGACATTCATGAAAAATGAAAACTAAAACTACCCTTGTCTCTCCTTCTTTCCTTCTTTTTATACAAAGAAATGCTCCCACTTGTACTCGAGCAAATCCCACTTGTCTTTGGAGCCATTGGATGAGTAGAGATGATTTTAGCCGTAGATGGCATTTGGCGGAAAATGATATTGCAACTGGGGGTTTGAGTGCAAGGAAGGAGATACATTAATTGCATTTGGTTTGTTGTGGAGGTGGAGGGGACATGGAGAGGTGTATGTGAGCTGGAGGTGAGGGGTGAAGGTCTGGTTGCAGAGCAGGTGGAGATGAAGTGTTGGAGGGAAAAGGTGGGGTTTGACCAAGATATTGACAGGGGTGTATTATTAGTGGACGGGGTTCAAAACAGGGGGGTTCACAGGTATATGGCAGGGGTTCAAGGTTCAAAAAGGGTTCAAGGGTCATGGATTTGGTATTAATACATAAGGACCATTTTTGCAATTCCATAAAACCAAGGGACCAAATCTGCCATTTTGCAAAATTTATCATAGGGACCAATTATGACAAGTTTCAATAGTACAAGGACCATTAAAGATATTTTTAAACTTCCAAGGACCATTTTGCCAATTTTGAAACTCAAGGACCAAACTTGCAAATTCTCCAAACTTTTACCCAAGGATCATTTTGATAAATTTTGATTTTGAAAGGACTTGGGTTGACTTTTATTTCAAAACAAATGCTCGTGGACCGATTTTGTCAAGATTTGAAAGTCGGGACCGAACCGCCAATTATGCAAACTTAGCTCGTTTTCATCCGATTTTAAACATTTTGCATCCGAAACATATAAAATGCAATTTTGAGATATTTTCAAGATTTTGATGCATTTCGAGTGTTTTAAATGTTTTGCGCTCAGATTGATTAAAAATGATGAGTATTTACACACTCATCGGTGATTACAAGCCTAATGCAAAAACACAAGAGAACGTTTCTTCATTATGAGATAGTTAAAACAAAATGAAATGAGAGTGAAACAAACAAAAAATGAAGAGAGCGATGGTTTTGGTGAATGGTGGAGATAAATTAGAATTAAGTGTTTTGTTTGATAGGATCGCCATGTGGCATCATCACATCAACTATCTGCTTTTAAGCTTATTGTTTTAACCAAAAGGGTATTTTGTCACTTCACAAACCTATTATTATTATTATTTATTTTTTATTATTATTATTTTTATATATAAATAACACTTTATTAAAAATTCATAAGATTTACAACAAATTAGTGGAAGTCGAGATACTATCCGAGCTCCCACTCCTCTAGCTATAGCAAAACAAATTCTACTAAAAATATGAGTAGCGACGTGCCCCAATGTCTTGAGTAATGAGATTTTTCGGATCCGCTTTAGTAAGGTCAACGCATCATTCTCAAGTTCCCCAAAAGAAGAGAATGAAGGGAGAAACATGTATCCAATATCCTCGCATTTAGCCTCATACTTGACACGCTTACGCCAGTGCACCTCAATCACCACACGACCGGTACAAAATCAGCCATACCATCTGCGTCGGGCGATGAACCCGTGAAATCAACACAAACATCAAGCCCTCCGTCCCACGAGTAGAGCAACATATCAGCTAGACGTAAGGGTTGATCCCTTTCTCCAATAAGCCAATTGTCAACTTCTTTATTGTTATTGTTATTGTAATTGTTATTGTTATTGTTATTGTTATTGTTATTATTATTATTATTATTGGCTAGTTACATCATTCGTTAGCCAAACGTTAGACATACTACATCCTCGTCCATAATCTGCGTTAGTTTTACTCCTAATGACGTTAAGTTGATAAATAGATGGGTATTTTGTCATTTCATTATCATCTCATCTACCATCTCTCCTTTCCTCTCCTTTTATTGATATTCAACCCAACCACTCACTATCTCGCTAAAATCAATTCAAGAACCTCTCTCTCTCTCTAAAACAATTCAATCCTTCAATCCAACCACTCTCGATAATCTTCATTTATTTGTGATGGTCGTGTGTGAGTACATTCGTATATACGATGACGAAGTGGATGAAGCAAATGCATATCGAAGTTCCAAACTTTATTATAGTGACATCTTTTAATCTTAAATGTTGTTTCAATCTTTGTACCATTAATTGTGGTTTTCCTAATTTTGAAACCCCGATTACAGAATGTAATTTCCCAACTATTTCAAATGAAGATTCATCATGGGGCTTTTTCATTCTCCCAATAGGAATACACGAATGGCACCTTTAACTATGTTGATCAGGTAGATGTTGATTTGTTTTCAGTTATAGAATTAAATGACATGGTTAAAAAGTTGGGTTATAAAAGGAGTAAGCATAGAATTAAATGACATGGTTAAAAAGTTGGGTTATAAAAGGAGTAAGCTTATGTACTATCATTACAAAATACCAAATAGCAATTTAGATTTTGGGTTACAAGCACTAGGAAATGATCAAGATGTTATAAACATGCTCAACATACGTAAAAGTACAAAGTACTTGATGTTTACATTGAGCATGATAAAACAGATTTGGAGACTTATATTAAATCCCCTAGAACATTAGTCATAGAGGAACTCCCGATGAACCAAACACAAACCTAGTTAAGAAAAGGACTCTTAAGAAGAGAAATAGGTTACCACCGCTACTTACTATGGGAGATGAGAGTGAGGATGATAATGATATAGGCAATGCTAGTTCGGTTGGTCGGGGTAGTGATATAGGCAATGCTAGTACAATTACGCATTATAGGGAGATGTTAGGGTGCAATGGATGAAGATTTTGATCCCTTTTATGGTGAACCAAATGTTGAGCAAAGCTAGGAATGACAAGTATGTGGAGATGGAAAATGTTGAGAATGATAGTGATATGGAAGTTAGCGAGTGAATATGATAGTGATAGTGAAGAGAATGATAGTGACTTTATAGATGATGAGCATACAATGAATGAAGTTGATGTTGACATGAAAGAATTTTATGAGCACATAGATAAAGATGTTGAATGGGTTGGATGCAATGGTGAGAATGTTGCTAAGAAATGTGAGAAATTTAATGTTGAAGAAGCTTATGATCTTGATGATTTTCATAGTGATAGTGATACGTAATTAGGGTGCCGAAATAGAGCTATGAGAAATTTAAGGAAAGAACATGAGAAAACAGTCCCTATGAACAACATCGCACCTTTTATGTAGGAAAGGTGTTTCCGATAAAGATAGTGTTAGAATTTGGTTTATGAGCATGTTGTGGCAACAAGAAGGCAATCGATATATGGAAGAATGACAAGGAGAGAATTAGAGTTGTTTGTAGAGGCAAATGTCCCAGATTTAATCAACTCAAGATGGGCCAAGTGAGACTCATCAGAATGGGCCAAAGCCAACATCCGCTTTAAGAAATGTAGGAGGTAAATAGGTTAAGAAAAGCCCACGAAAAAGGGGTCCACTAGGAAAAAACAAGTGGGGAGATTTTAATAAGGTGGGTGTGAAGACTACTAAAGTGGGAGGCACAAAGGACAATACATATATGAAGATATCACATGTCCATGGGTACTACATATCTCTTAAAGCAAGGTGTAAAACTGGGAGGTAAAACTTTGAAAGATGAGCATGATTGTCTCCAAACAAGAAATGTCAACATGCTAACAAATGCATTCTTGATTAAAGACATTGAAGAGACAATTAAACCAAACCCAAAGAAGGCTAATTAAAGCTCTTAAAGACCAAATACAAAAAAATATAGGTTGGGGATTACGGATAATAAGCTATATAGAGCAAAAGCCAAAGCAACTATGAAGGTTCGTGGAGATTACATCGAGCACTATGCAAAGTTAAGGGACTATGTGTTGGAGTTGCAGAGGACTAATCTCGACACAACAGTGAAGCTAGACGTTGAAAGAAACTTTGATCCATCTCTACTACAAGGCAATTTAGAAGGATTTACATATGCTTAGGAGCTCTGAAAAAGGGTTTTAAAGCAGGGAAGAGAGACTTGTTAGGTCTAGATGGGTGTTTCATGAAAGGGCAGTTTCCAGGTCAACTACTAACTGCTGTTGGTGTTGATCCAAATCATGGGACATATCCTCTAGCATATGCTCTAGTTGAAGCTGAAACATTGAATTCCTGGTCATGGTTTCTTACATCTTTGGGAGATGATGATCTAGATCTGACAAGGGAATCAAACTTTACCTTTATAAGTGACAGGAAAAAGGTACACTCTTGTTTTTAGCTTCTTTATATTTATGCTATTTTGTTCAACTGATAGAAGATTTATACTTTTGTTTTTAACTTGTGAAACTTAGGGCATCATTCCAGCAATTGCAAGGGTGTTTCCATGTGCAGAGCACAGATTTTGTGTAAGGCACATACATGAAAACATGTCCAGACTAAATTTAACAGTTTGACTTGTTTCCCAACCTGACTAGCCGCCCGTTATGGAACACCTCTAGTTTAGAACATGTGTTACCTGTAAGGCTCCCAAGCCTGCATTTCCAAGGGTCCCAAGCCTGCATTTCCAAGGGTCCACATCTACGGTGTGACTGATAAAGCATTAGCCAATGTTTTTCTACAATACAAAGAAATGGGAATTACCAACGGGTTAGGACTGACATGTCATATATATGGTTTACAATGTTAACGAGTCTGTCAAAAACAACCATTTACAGTAGCAAAATTGGGGATCTTGCAACAAAAGTCAAATTAATGATCATTTCATTTCCAAATCATCAAAGAAAATTGCGTATATATAGAACGACAGAAAGTGTCTATATACAACAAAACCGAATCAGTATTAAAAGTGCCATGTTAATTCCATACTTTTGACTACTACTACAGTGACCTTCAAATAAAAACCTAATAAGCCCATTCTTAAAGTGTTTCGCTAAGCTATTTTGAATACAACATAAACTTGGCAATCTTGACCCAACCCGAACCAGTTGACCCACGACCCGTTTGACCTGTGTTTCCATGTCACCTATTTCGACCCATGACCCATTTGACCTATACCTAAACCATCACGGTAACAACTAAATCAACATTTTGCCTATTAAACTAAACATGTTAAAAGAGGTCACAAATTCTGAAGCAGATGTAGTTCATCTAGTCTGCATATTAACTTTCAATTACTTTTAGTTTTATTTAAGTGAACAGCTACAGCTGATTCAGCGTTCTATTTATTTAGATTAATTACTATTTATTCAGCGTTCAGCACTCGGCATATTTAAACTAACAACCTGACAGCACATATGGTTTAATGCAAGCAGCGCCTGCTTCACATTACCATATCTATAAGATTCAACTTATTCAGCAAGTATATATCAACCATATCTAAGTTAGGACAATAGTTCCAGTCTGTTTTTGTGTACCAAAAATACAACTAGATAATCAAATGGTGTGTTGATTGCAATTAACAGTTTGGGTTATATATTTCATACCTGAAGTTTCTTTGCCAATTCCTCATGCCTATTATAGCCAGAAGCTCAACCAGCCACCTCATTTAGATGACTCATCCTCGGAGTAACTTCTACCTATAAAAAGAAATAGCATATAATGTGATTAATGAGTAGGAATCGAAAACCAGATTGTCATGCACCTGAGCGTTCAGGTCCTATATTAGTTGTTTAACAGCAAAAGTTATGACAGAGTGATTCGGGCTGCATAAATCTTCATTGACAATCATAAACAATTAAATAGTATTTACTTGTTGGTACACATTGCCATGATGCAAAAAAAATTACAAGCCTTACTTCGAATACAAATAAGATACAACAGATAGACAGTCGCTCTGCACAAATAGACCAAGCAAGAAGTAGAGTTGACTACTTGACTTTGTCCATTTCATCCTTATAAGGGGATAGGTAAGCATAACTAAATGTAAATTTGTTTTAGTTGTAGGACACTAATTCAAGTTTCCAGTCAATAAATATAGTTTTAAGATACATACAACAATCAAGGATACACATGATGCACGGAAATGACACTATTCACATATTACATGTCTGCGCCACATCATCAAGTAAAGAGAAAAGTTTCAAGCATATGCTACCAAATTGTTAATGTGCACGTTATTATGAAATAAAAAACCTAGCCAAAAAGAAAACAAGATGAAATTAAGCTGAACAACAGAAAGAAAGGTGTAAACTTGACAATTTCGTGCAACCACTTAAAAAGGAGAATGGTCAATAAAGTTTTAGTAAAGAACTAATTCAACTGTTAGTTAATATCCGGGTCGCATAACATGATTAAATATAGGTTAGCATTATGTGCCAATTAATTACATAATTAGAGCACCTCTTAATGTAATTTGAACAATTATTTAAAATTAAACCTGACTTTATATAAGGTTTAATACAAGTAGCACCTACTTCACGAGATCTCTTGATGCATCTTGAACTTAAGATCCTTATGTTGTTTTATGTAAAATCTCAAAGAGATCGAAATAATGTGGCGATCTTTTCATAAGTAATGTAAACTAACTTGATATATACTCGATAAATCAGTTAACAACTATCATTCACATGAAGGCAGCAGTATGATGATTCTATCCATATAATTCAAAGCCTTCCTGCATCTCAATATGTCTAAATCACACAAAGTGTGACTTTTGACACATTCAAATTGTTCCCTTAAAAACTAACTCATTCCTTTTCCCTGTTTGACCCATTGTAAGAGAAACCCAAACAAAAGTCCCCATTAAAGTTGACCAGATTTAGTTAGCTCGAAAAACTACTAATGTCCGTCCAACTATCAGTATCCTTCACTTTCAATACCCACTCCAAACTCATAAAAAATATATGAAAAGTAAAATCAGTTTGGGTTGATGCAAGAATAAACGGATGATTAGCTCACAAATTAGAAAAAACCCGAGGTAAATAAACAGTTATCCAGATGAAAAACATTTCTTAGCTGCAGCCATTTTTAACATCCTTATTCACCATTACAAGTGCTACTTTTAACATTGCTGAATGATATTTTTAGCATAGCGTAAAGGTAGAAGGTGCATTGAACTATATATCCTTTCTACACGCTAAAATGAATGAAAATAGTAAAAATTATGTAATGATTTGGTATATATCCTTTCTACACGCTAAAATGAAGGTGCATTGTGTTATGCGCCTGCCATGGTAAAGTTTTTGTGACTGCAGATCACGTGAAAACAAATGAAACACTGTTGCTAAATTTGCAGTTGCATTGACAGATATGTATAGACATGTTAACGGTTACTCAAAGAACAGCACACAAAATGCCCTTTTGCTCCGGAATACATAAGGCCAATTTAAAAAACAATAACTGTCGATTAAGTGATAAACTAGCCAGTAGCTACAAAAACGTAACAACAAAACTTCCCATTTCTGCAATTGACAGGCAAAACTAAACCTAAAACTGTTTTATCCAATGACTAAAAATGTTTTCGGAGTTGATTATCATACTAACGACTAAACTTATTATTTCATTCTAAATTACACGCCAAACAATTTTGGATGTCAAAATCTAACGATAAATATTACGCAAGTGTCATTCTCTAATGGACATTTCATCAAACACCTTTCATGCACACCTAATTGACCTCTATCGCACTATAATAATTTCACAAATATCCATAACTAACACCTAATTGAAACAAACACAAAAATCAATGAATTGAGTTCAAAAGTATACCTGAGAGCATCACAAAATCAGCAACTTCAGCTCACGATTAACCGAATCACAGAACCAAATCTATCGATCAAAATCAGTTACCCAAACACAAAGTAAGTAATCGGTGATTACAAGCCTAATGCAAAAACACAAGAGAACGTTTCTTCATTATCAGATAGTTAAAACAAAATGAAATGAGAGTGAAACAAACAAAAAAATGGAGAGAGCGATGGTTTTGGTGAATGGTGGAGATTAATTAGAATTAAGTGTTTTTGTTTAGATAGGACTGCCAGCGTGGCATCATCACATCAACTATATGTTTTTAAGCTCATTGTTTTAACCAAAAGGGTATTTTTGTCACTTCACAAACCTATTATTATTATTATTATTATTTATTTTTTTATTATTATTATTTTTATATATAAATAACACTTTATTAAAAATTCATAAGAATTAAAACAAATTAGTGGGAAGTCGAGATACTATCTGAGCTCCCACTCCTCTAGCTATAGCAAAACAAATTCTACTAAAAATATGAGTAGCAGCACGTGCCCCAATGTCTTGAGTAACAGAGAACTTTCGGATCCGCTTTAGTAAGGTCACTGCATCATTCTCAAGTTCCCCAAAAGAAGAGAATGAGAAGGGGAGAAACCTGTATCCAATATCCTCGCATTTAGCCTCATACTTGACACGTTTACGCTGTGCAGCCTCAATCACCGCACGACTGTGTACAAAATCACCCATACCATGCGGGTCGGGAGCGATGACCCCTGAAATCAACACAAACAACAAGCCCTCCGTCCCACGAGTAGAGCAACATATCGCCTGGGCGTGAGGGTTGATCCCTTTCTCCAATAAGCCCAATGTCAACTTCTTTATTATTATTATTATTATTATTATTATTATTATTATTATTATTATTATTATTATTATTATTATTATTATTATTATTATTATTATTATTATTATTATTATTATTATTATTATTATTATTATTTATTCATTTATTTTTATTTATTTTTATATAAAGCATCATTTCATTAGAAACCAAAAGGAATTACAAGAAATTGGTGGGAAGCCGAGAAACTAGTTGGGCTCCCACTCTTTCTGGATACAAAACTTAAACTATGAAAATAAAGCACCACTCTGACATTATTCGAGTGGCTAATGACAATCTTGATACGTGAAAGTGTATCCAAGGCTTCCGCCAAGCTCCCGAATGTAGAAAAGCAAATGGAATGAACTTGTTGTCGTTTTCTTCACATTTGGACACATATTTTTTTTTCTTCTTCTCCACAATATATGTAAGGCTACCCTTGGAGCCCACAAATTTGCATCAATACCCGCAAAAGGAGAGAACGTCCGATTATGAGTTCATTTATGTTCGTGAACGTCCGATTATTCGTTTGTTTATGTTCGTGAACGTCCTATTGTGCGTTCGTTTATGTTAATTTATTTATTTATGTTCGTATATTATATTTTTTAATTGTATAATTTTAAAATTCGTTTGTTTTGAAAAAAAAACTTATAAAATAATATAGTATACATAATTTAATAAAGTTTAGAGTAAACTGCAAAATACATCCCTGTGGTTTACAACTTTTGAGACCTTACATCCCTGTCAGAAACTATTGGCTAGTTACATCATTCGTTAGCCAAACGTTAGACATACTACATCCCTCGTCCATAACTGCGTTAGTTTTTACTCCTAACAGACGTTAAGTTGATAAATAGATGGGTATTTTTGTCATTTCATTATCATCTCATCTACCATCTCTCCTTTCCCTCTCCTTTTATTGATATTCAACCCAACCACTCACTATCTGCTAAAATTCAATTCAAGAACCTCTCTCTCTCTCTCTCTAAAAAACAATTCAATCCCTTCAATCCAACCACTCTCTGATAATCTTCATTTTATTTGTGATGGTCGTCGTAGTGGCACATTATGCATATCTGATGACGAAGTTGATGAAGCAAATGCATATCGTAAGTTCCAAACTTTATTATAGTGACATCTTTTAATCTTAAATGTTGTTTCAATCTTTGTACCATTAATTGTGTTTTTCCTAATTTTGAAACCCTAATTACATAACAGTAATTTCCCAACTATTTCACTTGAAGATTCATCATGGGGCTTTTTCATCCTTCTCCCAATAGGAATACACGAATGGCACCTTTAACTATGTTGATCGGTAGATGTTGATTTGTTTTCGCTTATAGAATTAAATGACATGGTTAAAAAGTTGGGTTATAAAAGGAGTAAGCTTATGTACTATCATTACAAAATACCAAATAGCAATTTAGATTTTGGGTTACAAGCACTAGGAAATGATCAAGATGTTATAAACATGCTCAAATATACAGAAAAGTACAAAGTACTTGATGTTTACATTGAGGATGATAAAACAGATTTGGAGACTTATATTAAATCCCCTAGAACATTGGTCATAGAGGAACTCCCAGATGAACCAAACACAAACCTAGTTAAGAAAAGGACTCTTAAGAAGAGAAATAGGTTACCACTGCTACTTACTATGGGAGATGAGAGTGAGGATGATAATGATATAGGCAATGCTAGTTCAGTTGGTCAGGGTAGTGATAAAGGCAATGCTAGTACAATTAGGCATTATAGTGAGATGTTAGGGCAGGCAATGGATGAAGATTTTGATCCCTTTTATGGTGAACCAAATGTTGAGCAGGCTAGGAATGACAAGTATGTTGATAACGCCACACGCGTCGTTCGGGGTCAAAGGAACTTCCTTTTAAATCGAGCAAGTTTTTCAACACCCCAGGCGATGAACCTAATCGTTGTAGTGTAGTATTAGGGTAAGCCACGGTATTGATATCGTTCTCTAGGGAATAGGAATGCTAGTGAGAAGTTACTACGCTAAGGTTGGGGTTGAGGAAGATTATTTTTGTATTTTATATTTTTATGAAATGGAAAGGTACGAATCTCGGGGTTTGAATTTGGGGGGTTGGTATTGCTACCGATTACTCTACTTATCTAATTATCTAATCTAAGGTGTATGTAGTCTATGTCTAATTATTGGGTGCTCGTATGATAGTTTAAAGATGTGCTTACTTAGGTTTTACTACTCCTTAATTATCTCCTATTGATGGTTGAATTGTTACGTCCTTATTCCTAGCTGCGTTGTGTGTCTAAGGTTGTAGGGTATGCGTTTCTCCCTAACTCTTTGAACTTACCAAAGGGTCTTGTCTACAAAACCCACTAGGGATAATAAACTCTTACTCTAAGGCACTCTTTGGATGGTTTAGCTTACAACTACTCAAGGAGTCATATTCTAAGGTTCACAAAGATTTAATCAATCATTAAGTACACAATGAATGACCTATCGCATTACTAGATCATTAATCAACTAAGATAAGAGACAACCAATCAATATTCAATAATTAAGTTTCATATTCCTAAGCAAACACACAAGTAAATTAGCTGGACATGGAGAACATGCAAGCATACACACAAATAATCAAAGACATAATTGTATTAATGAAGTAAAACACTTATCTTGGTGTAAGATAGGGTTTGGAACCCTAAAATCTTGTACAAGACACCTTGGTTCGGTTTAGGTTTTACTCCAAAAGACTACACGCAAATATCGAAAATTCGGATTCTATATATAATATTACATATGCGATGGCGTGCCTTATGTTTTGTGACGCCGTCGTGTCGCCGCTATTAGGGTTTCGTCTTGGCCATGTTAGACTTGTGACGGTCACCTTATGCTTGACGTCGTCCTCTTGACTTCGGCCGTCTGGATTACATCTTGGCCGTCACGAGTTGCGGCCTACTCTTTTATAACCCGATGCCGCACCTTATGTTTTCGGCTTTGAGTGTCTCGATTGTGACGTCGTCCTCTTGACTCGGCGCCGTCTCGATTACATCTTGGCCGTGCCTGAGTTGCGACGCCTACTCTTTTATAACTTGACGTCGTGACTTGAAAATAGGAGTTTGGCTTCGTCCCGTCACAAAATCCTCCGACGGCGTCACAATTTAACACCGACGCCACACTTATGTTTTCAATGACTTTGAGTGTCTCAATTCTAACTTTGGCCATTTTCTTCATATAATCGCGCTTTTCGTCCAAATAAGTGTCATTCCAAAGATTTTGCCTTCAAGAGACCTAAAAGTGAAAAGAAACGATATTAAGCAATAACGGATACAAAAGTGATCAAATAAGGGCTTAAACGGCCCCTCAAAAGGTACCTTTTAAAACCTTATGATATGTGGAGATGGAAAATGTTGAGAATGATAGTGATATGGAAGTTAGCGTGAATATGATAGTGATAGTGAAGAGAATGATAATGACTTTATAGATGATGAGCATACAATGAATGAAGTTGATGTTGACATGAAAGAATTTTATGAGCACATAGATGAAGATGTTGAATGGGTTGGATGCAGTGGTGAGAATGTTGCTAAACAGAGCTGTGAGAAATTTAATGTTGAAGAAGCTTATGATCTTGATGATTTTCATAGTGATAGTGATACAGAATTAGAGGGTGCCAGAAACAGAGCTATGAGAAATTTAAGGAAAGAACATGAGAAAACAGTCCCTATGAACAACACTGCACCTTTTTATGTAGGAAAGGTGTTTCCTGATAAAGATAGTGTTAGGAATTTGGTTTATGAGCATGTTGTGGCAACAAGAAGGCAATTGTATATATGGAAGAATGACAATGAGAGAATTAGAGTTGTTTGTAGAGGTAAATGTCCTGTATTTAATCAACCTGAAGATGGGCCAAGTGAGACTACTGTAAATGGGCCAAAGCCAACATCCAGTTCAAGAAATGTAGGAGGTAAATAGGTTAAGAAAAGCCCACAGAAAAAGGGGTCCACTAGGGCAAAAACAAGTGGGGGAGATTTTAATAAGGTAGGTGTGAAGACTATTAAAGTGGGAGGCACAAAAGGACAATACATATATGAAGATATCACATGTCCATGGGTACCGCATATCTCTAAAAGCGATGGTGTAAAACTTGGGAGGTAAAAACTTTGAAAGATGAGCATGATTGTCTCCAAACAAGAAATGTCAACATGCTAACAAATGCATTCTTGATTAAAGACATTGAAGAGACAATTAAACCAAACCCAAGAGTTCCAATTAAAGCTCTTAAAGACCAAATACAAAAAAATATAGGTTGGGATTACGGATAACAAGCTATATAGAGCAAAAGCCAAAGCAACTATGAAGGTTCGGGGAGATTACACCGAAGCGAGACGCAGTTAAGGGACTATGTGTTGGAGTTGCAGAGGACTAATCTCGACACAACAAAGAAGCTAGGCGTTGAAAGAAACTTTGATCCATCCGCTACTACAAGGCAATTTAGAAGGATTTACATATCCTTAGGAGCTCTGAAAAAGGGTTTTAAAGCAGGGAAGAGAGACTTGTTAGGTCTAGATGGGTGTTTCATGAAAGGGCAGTTTCCAGGTCAACTACTAACTGCTGTTGGTGTTGATCCAAATCTTGGGACATATCCTCTAGCATATGCTCTAGTTGAAGCTGAAACATTGAATTCCTGGTCATGGTTTCTTACAGCTTTGGGAGATGATCTAGATCTGACAAGGGAATCAAACTTTACCTTTATAAGTGACAGCCAAAAGGTACACTCTTGTTTTTAGCTTCTTTATATTTATGCTATTTTTGTTCAAGTGATAGAAGATTTATACTTTTGTTTTTAACTTGTGAAACTTAGGGCATCATTCCAGCAATTGCAAGGGTGTTTCCATGTGCTGAGCACATATTTTGTGTAAGGCACATACATGAAAACATGAAACTTCAGTGGAAAGGAACATTGTATAAGGACTTGCTCTGGAAAGCTGCATCTGCTACAACTATGAGATATTTTTAGAAAGCAATGGATGAGTTAAGAAAGGCATATTCAAAAGCTTATGAATGGCTCAAAAAAATACCTCCTAAACATTGGTCAAGAGCTCACTTTAGTGGTATACATGTTTTTAGCTTGTATTTAATACTTTCTAGTCAATGATACTTGTTTTAGCTTGTACTTAATCTATGGTTGTTTCAATTGCAGGAAGAGCTAACTGTGATGTGTTATTGAACAATCTATGTGAAGTGTTCAATAGACAACTGGTTGATGGAAGGGATGCTCCAATAATCACATGCTTAGAGTTTATTAGACAGTACTTAATGAAAAGAATAGTCACTGTTCAAAAGGTGATTGACAAGTCTAAGGGACCTCTCACACCAACTGCTACTGTTTTGTTTCAAGCCATCAAAGATGAAGCAAGTTTGTATACTGAACTGCTTTAGCTAACTATTTGAATTAATTGTTTTGTATAGTTTAGATAGCAAAATAGCTTAGATGTTTGTTTTTATAAAGGTACTTTGGAATGGTGAAAATCAATATCAAGTCATGGGACCATATAATGATCGATTATGTAGTGGATGTTAGGGAAAAAGTTGCACTGAGAAAATGGGAATTAATCGGCATGCCTTGCAAGCATGTCATGCAAAGATTATGGGACGGTGGAACCAAGACCGATGTGGGCATACCTGAAAGTTGGGTCCATTCTGCTTATTGGCTTTCTACTTGGAAGACGGTATACAGTTACAAGATAAACTGTTTGAATGGCCCACACCTTTGGGAGAAACATCCTTGCCCTAATACTCTCATTCCACCAAAGCATCACACTCAGATAGGAAGGCCATCCAAAAAAAGGAATAAATATGCTGATGAGTTGTCTAGCCAGAAGATGATTAGTGGTGGGAAACTGTCAAGGGCTGGCAAGACAGTGACTTGTGATATTTGCAAGAATCCTGGACATAACAAAAGGTCTTGTAAGAATGGTGTTGGAGGATCACAAAAGTCTGCTGCAACACCAATGGCATCACAATAGCAGTCTGCTGCAAAAACAAGAGTAAAAAGGTTTGCTGCAGGTCCAAAAGCAAATTCCAAGGGAAAACAAAAAGTGGTGTGAAGCTCTAGTATTATGTGTTTTAGTCTGCAAGTCCCAAAACAATGTTCTTAATGTTTCTTTTGATGTTTAAGATTTTATGCATGTACTCTTTAACTGGTTCTTTTGTAAGACAGTGTTGTAGTTTGGATAATTTAGTTGCAGTTTACTCTAAAATTCATTCATTCATGTTCCATTACAAGATCAACTCATGAAGCACACAAAAGATTACTTTGACCATTTTTTTCAACCATACATTTTTTGACCCATCTTCCTAACCCACAAAAGCTTACATCTAAACCACAAAAACTTACTTCTAATCATACTAACCCATAGTTCAATTCATAACATACAAAATAAAGATCAACCAACTAAAAGCTAATAAGAACTTCAATCTTCGAGCTTGATTTGCATTTTCCCTTGCTAAAGCTCTAAGTTTGTTCATGTTATTCAAAAGTCCAGGAATGATCTCCATAGCTCTTGCACATAGTTGTGGTTTAGCCACCCAAAATAGCCACAATTTTGTACCTAAAATATCAAGAATTTGCATTAACTTAACAAATTACAAAATTAGTTAATGGAAATAAATACGAACACTTACAGTTCTAGAACAACAATAAAAAAGTTGACCTGGGTTTGCTTGTGTCCATGAAGTGCGAATAATTGCTCGTATGCCACAAAAACAATTTCTTCCTTCCATTATTAGGGTTTGTTTGATTTGGGGATTTTTACTGTGGGGGATAAGTGGGTGGTAGGTAATATATGATAGGGTTTAAGTATTTAAAGGGGGTAAATGTTTATGGGAAAGAAAAGACAAGAATACCCTCTTGTGGGGCCGGTTAACAAGGATAACTAACGCAGTTATGGACGAGGGATGTAGGATGCCTAACGTTTGGCTAACGAAGGATGTAACTAGCCAATAGTTTCTGACAGGGATGTAAGGTCTCAAAAGTTGTAAACCACAGGGATGTATTTTGCAGTTTACTCTAAAGTTTATATTTGTTTGTCTGTGTTCATTTATGTTCGATCGTTTATGTTCGTTTAGCGTTCGTTTAGTGTCTTAATGAACGGACATGAACAACTCATTTTCTTAGTAAACGAACATGAACAAGAAAATTCGGTCTTTTTGGAGTATTTTGTGACATTTTTGCCCAGCGCAACTAATAGGAGTTTTAATTATTTGAAGGGCAAAAATGTCACAAAGTACCCCAAAAAGACCAAATTTGAAAGATTAGTACCCACGTAAAGAAATTTTTTGTTCGATGCCCAGAAAAAGAAATTGTGACAAGTATAATACCTTTATAAAATAGACTTGGTAAAACCTCAAAAACCAAAACCTGAAAAATCAATCAATTAACAATCAAAGCTTCAAAATCTAAGCTCGCCAGAACATCAACAAATATCACCATTCTCTAAGCATCATTTACAAAGAAAATCCAAAAATAATCAACCTAAACATAAACTCTTGCTTTTTCTTCACAAACAATCATAAGAATACCCTTTCATCAAACATCTCGTGAATACTCGGTGTAAAATAAGCTAATCTATGGCTTTACAAGTATGTATACATGTCAAGAACACACTTTAAATAACCATAGATTGGCTGATCTTACACATACTTCAAATAACCTTCGGCTTGAAACTTTATGTTAACTTGAGGTGGGGTATGGATGAAAGTTTGCAACTTTAAGCTATCTAAAAAGCTATTGAAAAGCTAGTTGAAAAGCTTGATTAGAACAAAATTTTAAGCTATTCTAACTTGATGTGAATTTGGAGTGGGGTGTGTTTGTTTGGAGGCGTTCGATAGAAAGAGATTGGATTCGATGGTTGAAATTAGGAGAAAGGGGGTGGGATTCGTATGAGGTGATGATGCAGGATTTCCGACCAAGATTTAATATTTATAGTTCTCGTCTACCTAAGGTCTACCTAATGCACTAACGAGCAGTGAACCTGATCGTGCGTAGTATAGAAGGTGGTAAAGCCGAGGTCGTTCCTAAGAGGTATGCAGATGAGGATCCTATTAAGTCTAAGTGTCACTTGTTTTAATTGGTTTTGAGGTTAAAATGATTAATTAAACTAAATACAAGAAATAAAATGTGCAAAGAAAATTTACGTTGTAAATAGTGGAGAGAAAGTGTGCAAACCTAATTAATCATCATTTGGTCAATTTGTCCTAACCTATCAACAAAGGCTCCTACCTGACGTCAAAGGCCAACCCTTTGGGGAGTCGAGGGTCTTAAGTTACCTAAGCCAAGTCATTAAGTACCCTACATGCAAGATTTGAAATAATGAGTGTCCGGACGCTAGCATCTTAGACACTCATCCCTAACTTCTTAAGTTCGTCCATACGAACGGTGATCATTTGGTCAGTTCGCACAAGAGAGTAAGGGTCGTCAGTTGGTCAATTCTTACCCTTCTGAACTCTACCTACTTACTTAGGGTCAGTTGGTCAATTCTCCTAAGCAACTAGATACGATCGCATTTCAAAACTACCAAAGCTAGGGTAACTACCATCAAACAATGCATGCATACACTAGAAAAAAATATATGGAAGCATGAAAACACAAACAATACATTCAAGGGATCATAACTAGGCTAGCACCAAAGGTGCTTAGCCTATCATATTAAAAGATACAATAAATTCAATGTTTAACATAATGAAAAACATGAATTAAAGTAAAGGATAGAAATGATCTCGCTAATGCTTATTGATTATGGTGTGATTCTCCCTTGGAGATGGCTCCGTATGCTCCATGTGATCTGCCTTTGGAACCCACTTCACGTTCTCTGCCTTTGAGTTGTGGGTGAATGATATGAAATGCAGAATTTAGGGCTTGTATTTATAGGCATGATCATAGTTACGGAGTAACTTGAGTTGAGAGTTAATCCGTAACTTAATTATCTTCAAAACATAACTCTCGTTAAGTAGACTACGGCATAACAATAAGGAATGGTTACGCCGTAGTTAGCAGCTCCACCGTATAGTAGATGTGAGTTACGCCGTAACCTCTAACAAAATGTTGTTACGTCGTAATGCTTGTGAGGAATTATGGCATAGTTGATGGAGGCGCGAAATGCTTCATTACCTAGATAATTACGGCGTAACCATAGTTGAGAGTTCTGTTGTAGAATCGCGATTAGTAGGCAAAGTGAGATAAAAAACTAGCTACGGCGTAATTTGAGAGCATGAGTTACGCCGTAGCTTCCTCATAAGTAGCATACTATCAAAAAAAACATTAGGAAAATCCCCAAATCTGCATCTCTAAGTTCCAATTCTCATAATTTACCTGGAAGTGAAATATAAATGAATACAAGCGTAAATCCATATAAATGACATAAAATATGAGCATAATCGGGGGAAATTGACACTAAAAAGTCAGGACTATTTGATATTATCAGGTGATTTGTTGCAATAAGATATTTACACTTTTCTGTTACTCCCTACATCCCAAAATATAAGTTCAATTTGATTTTTTAAATCGAACTTTGACCTTAAATGTTTTGGCTTGTATTACACAACACTTGATGAAAATTATACCAAATGCAAATACATTTAAAACACAATCCATTTATATATTTTGCATCAAGTATAAGATAATATAAGCAAAATATTTAAAGTCAAAGTTCGATTTAAAAAGTCAAATTGAACTTATATTTTGGGACGGAGGTAATACCATTTGTATAACCCCATGTGCTTTCCACCAATTTTAATTTTTCTTCTTCCCAAAAAGATTAAATGAATATGTATTTTTAGACACAATTAAGGCTGGATGGCAAGGTTAAGTAACATTCACCTTCCATCTCAGTGCCACGTCAGCTTCTCTCTTTTCTCACTTTTACTCACTTTTTTGTGGACAAGGTAGGTCACGGTAGGAAGGAATGTGGGGTCCCGTAGTCTTCAAACGAAATAATGTTAAGATATCACCTTAAGTCTCCTTGGGAAGAGTGGTTCGTGCGTGACTTTCTCATAGGGCCAAGGTACTCGCGAGTGAGTTTAGCACTAGGTGAAGTATTCACCTTGCCTTGCCATCTAGTCTAAGTTCTAAAAAAGAAAATGCTGAAGTATTTTGGGTTTTTAAGAAAGCTAAATGCTTACTCGTGCATAATAATGATATTTCTTTAGTAGCAAACGGTTATAGTTGCGCTCTTATGGTCTTCACACAACTTTTTTATTTTTTTTCAAAATGATTAAATGAATTGTTAATTTTAGAAACAAAAAGTTTTTAAAAAATATGTTTAAGTATTTTTCCTTTTCAAGAAAATACTTTATAATTTGAAATGGTCAAAAGTAAAATAAACCAAAACTGACCGCAATTGCAAGAATGTGTTGACTTTCTTTCATTTTGGTTATGGAAAGTGAAAGTTCGTTCGTTTAGTACGAGATCACTTCACATCTAGCGGTGTTTACACCTATCGCCTATCGAAGTTCTATTCAGAAA
Organism: Chrysanthemum lavandulifolium; assembly: GCA_022545495.1. Taxonomy (NCBI): domain Eukaryota; kingdom Viridiplantae; phylum Streptophyta; class Magnoliopsida; order Asterales; family Asteraceae; genus Chrysanthemum; species Chrysanthemum lavandulifolium. Next base: position 9,530,647 of record CM040241.1, read on the forward strand.
CTAAGGTGTTTGTTTTAAAGTTTGTTTGTGGCTAACAAGCTAATTAGACTTATTCTTATATTTTATAAGCTAGATTTTTTGGTTTATTTTGACGCCTATTTACTTATATTTTAATCATAGCTTGTGTCGATGGTCACATTTCCACAATCTCCACCTCAACACACATCGCTTTAACCCATCACCTAATGTACCGTAGTGGTAATCACTCAACCAAATACATAAAAATATCTCACTTTATGTAACATATATACCCTACGATATACCCTACACACTTAAAAAAAAAAGGTAGTGCACCACGTTAGGTGGTCTGCAATACTGAACCAACCATAAAAGGCACCTTTGTGTGCGGTGGATGAGAGGTCGTAGTGACTGATGACGCGTTGTAGAGGCTTACTGTTAGGTCACTAGTTTTACAAACACAAGTAATATAGAAAGAGATAAGGCGATTGAACAAGATCTAACACACACACACGATATTAAAGACGGTTAGGCGTAGAGTGAGTGAAAGCGAAATAACTTGAACAACCAACCTTCAAATGAAGGTTTACATAAGGTATTTATAGGAGGAAAGCTAGGGCAACACTCCTAGTTTCCATCCTTTCTTTAATGGGCTTGGGCCTAAGCTCATGGGCCTTCTACATAAGCTTAAGGCTAATAACAAACATAAAGGCCATAATAAAGCTAACTATTACATATTAATTACTAACACTTGATTATGGTTTAGGAGTGATTCAAACAATCTCCCCCTCAAGAGTTGGTGATGAACGGTGAAGGCGTTGATGTAGTAGTAGCTCTAACGTCTTCTGACATTCTTCTTTCTTGTGAGAAGAATTGCCTTGATTCGAACAATCTCCCCATTGTAGAGAGATAGTTTTCTTTGAACGGTTATGCTTTGACGTCATGATTAACTTTGTTCTTTGATCATTGTTCTTTGTGGTGAAAGTGATAGTATGTTGTTGTCTCGCATCAAGTCCGCCTCGGTATGCTTCATTGCTCCAAAGGTGTCTCACATCATTCTTCAACATGCTCACATGCTCTTTGACGTTGTAGTTCAATCGATGAAGTTCTTTAAGTCTTTGACTTTGTAGATTCTTTGATTTGATGAAGAATCATTACGATCGTTGTGTTGCTTTTGGATAGAACTTCCATTAGTAATGATGTTGGCATGAGCATGAGAAGAATCTGCGATCATCCCGCTCGAGCTTCCATAAGAAAACATTTCAAACGGTTAGTAATAAGCGGATTCCAAGACTTACAAGTTTGAACTTGAGAGTGTTAACAAAGATAGTGTGAAAACACAACTCTAATTCTCACAAAGGCCGTTCTCGAACTAGAGTCCCACAAGTGAGATAACGCGATGTCAAAATACACCTCTGGTTTAGATGAGTCGCCGAGGTACACCAAGCATCACCTCACGATCAGACCGTTTGAGACACACCCGCGTAATCCACGGGAGTTACCGGCGACCACCGTTGTCGTGGCTGTTTGATGTTGACCGGCGGGAGTTTCCATTCAATCACCGAGGATCGCGAGATGTGAACCTCTCATAAATGTTCTCGACAGTTGCTAAGATCATGAAGGACTCGATAATGTACCACCGAAATTCTTATTGTTGAATGTCAAGTGATAAAATTTCAAGTGTACCTAATAGATCTTTGATGAATCTCGTGGCTCTAGACTCAATAGTGCATTTTGATTTTCTGGACGGAGACTAGGGAGAGGTCTCCTTCTTCACCACCGATCTCTAAGAGAAAGCCAATAGTTTACGTAGGGTTCCTGTGAGAATGAAACAAGCTTCCGCTGAGAGAAACTTGAGTGGCTAAGAAGGTTTAGTGCATGCGCCATCGGGTCCATGACGAATTTTAATCTTGAATACCGGCGTACTAAGTGACAACCAAGAGTATATGAATTGAACCTGTGTATTTCCTAAGTTGAATAATTTGGAAGGCTATTTCTTTTCACCCTTTTCTTTGCATTTCTTTTAAGTCTTCAACTCTTTCTTTCTCCGATTCTCATTTACTCCTTTTTATAATCATACCTAAGGACTTCTAAGTACTAACTATTTGTGATGTCCTTGGGTAGATCCCTCCGACTTTAGCGGATCATAGGACAGTTATTCCTAACCTTAGTCACCTTATATCTTCATGACTAACCTATGTTCCCAAGAAAACCATCAGTGTGAAGAATCTCTCAAAGGGTTTGTAAATGAAAACATGTTTGAACCATTTGTGAGAGATAAGATTTTGCATAAATAATCCCCCCACATGTGCTTAAGATTTTTGACGGAAATCTACTTTGTGTGGGAAGAAGCGCGACTTTGAATTGATCAACTCAAGATAGACAATCTCCGCGAGACACGGTTCGTTGCATAGTTAAAGAGTTACATTGATGCTTTTAGGTGACATTAGCTCTAATAACTACCTTGAAGGTGTAGACAAGCCTCGAAAGGTTGTCATACCGTCGAGTTCATGTCTACCAGAGTTTCTCGGATGGTACTTTCTACTTGGACAAGTCCTTTGCGAGACACGTTTACATTACTAGCGAACTAGCTTGAAATTATTACCCGTCCAGGACAAGTCTTTTCGAGTTACTAACAGTTTAGTACCGTCAATTCATTGGTTAAGTCTGAAGTACACAGATTCATTTGCAATTTGCACAACATATTTCTTATCACCCAATTTTCTCCCACTCAAAAATGGCGTATAAAAATGTTGTTTTTGAACTGTTGAGAATAAATATGACCATTTCGAGTGTTGCGGGAAGATGACCACTATGAACAATTTGTGAACAAAGTTTTAATTCAAATACTCCCCCTCAACTAGTGATATAAACGGTTGAGGTTATGAGAATCATATGGTGAAGTACTTGTTCTTTTGAGCAAAACCTTGAAAAATGAAAGGTTTGATAGGTTTTACTCAAAAATAAAAGCTTCGCTCCTTTGATAAGGATTGTGGCAATCAAGCGTACCACGTGGTCCTTTCTTGACAATTACGGGTTGTACATCACATGTGTGCACAAGCCATTGACATAAATAATCACACATCCAAATATATAATGAAAGAAACAATTCAAGGGGTACCGGAAGTGCGGTGATGTCGCCAGAGTGCGAGCAGGCGCTGATAGCCGGTGATGTTAATCTGGGTCGACCACCAACATAGCTTTCAATCTTCCGAATCGATCCCTTCTATACAACCTTTCATCAATCATCTTGATGATTCTCCTCACATCCCTTCGATCCCGAGAATTCCATCACTTAGAGACCCAATCTTGTGACGTATATCCTTCAACCTATAGGCCAATCCGTCCCTAACCATCTTCAAAGTGTGATCCCCAACTTGTGAAGTTCACTACACGCCATTAAGCAATTTCTTTGTAGTTCACTACGTGGCACGACGCCAAAGGTTTGCTAATGAGTGTATATTGTGAGAGCTGGTTGAGGTCGGGAAGATCTAGGCGAGGTGGAGTGAAGTTGACACGGTGCGATAAGATTCAACGACCAAATGGAGATCTTCTACACGTTCCTTGATGACTATGCGTCGATGAAGATGAGCAATGACTTGATGAATTAACGTTGTACTGGTTGAAAATCGCCTCATGCGACCTTGTACTTTGGCAAGGTACATGTCTTCGATGTCGTTGATAGACAAATTCTCAAAGTCGCCTTGAGAGAATGCATAATCCCTTTCATCTTGTCGTTTGACCACGATATTCTTTAGGAATGTGTAGTCCCACTTGATGATGAAACAACATGTTTGATGGCAACGATATCCTTAGTCTTCGAACACCGCATGTTGAGACTTCAACCTAACGACCGTAGTAGATTCTTGACGTTCCGGCCAATGATGAATCCATACATTGCATCTCGGTCGTATGCTTCCACTTTGTCGAGAACAAGTGATTAGCACGTTCTCGATGGCTATCGATTCGAGTATATAGTCTTTGGAATGGAAGTGTCAACGATGTAGCATATTTCCTTGAACCATCACCACCATGTAGAAGAAATTCCGGTCTTTGTTGAAGAAATATCCGAATGGAATCCTTGGTTCATCCGGTTGTGGTTGTTGGTAGAGGTTTTGACCGATCGGTGTAGTATGGAGGGTTGTCCGTTTGGTGAAGTCGATGTTTGCTTCGGGTTGAGCCAATCCATGTTGTTAGACATAGCTCGAGCAATGTTCTCAAGGTGATATTCGACCTCGATGGCACTTTCGAGCTATCTTTCCATAGTTGAAAAGCTTCATTCTTGATTCGCCTCAACTCGGATTTCGTCATCTTCTTCACCGGAACTTTTCTTGCAAAAGTTTTGCATGCTCAATGTATTACCGTCAACCAAATCACGACCTTCTTTAGGGTAGGGAGTGTTGTTAACAAGAGTAGAGAACCATTCAAATTCTTGGCTTTATCGTCATCTAGCCAAGATATGACGTCGATCGAGGCGTCTTCTTCTTCTTCTTTTCAAGGCCTAGATGATGATTATGGTTTCGAACTTGTTTGGGAGAGGTGGGTTGTTGTAGGGGCTCAAGGACCTCTTCATCGTCACCACCCGTATACTCAAAGTGATCACCGGTTTTACGAGTCGGGGTGGTAACTCGGAATCGTCCCGAGGTTTATCTGTAGAAGAACGAGGAGGGACTTTTGTTGAGCGGAGTCCGTTGTGGCGGAGGTTGCATCAGTCTTCGAATGGAGGATGATACATCGACTTCTTTGAGCGTTTGGGCTCTTTATCCTTATCCCGATCTTTGTCTTCATCATCTCTTGAGCGTTTGGGTCTCACGACTTCTTCTCGGAATGAGGACCGAGTTGGTATTCCAAAAGAGCTTCAAGCAGTTTAGCTTCATGCGAGGCAAACGTTGCGAGCGTGTTGACATTGTGCTACTAGCATGTTCACCAATTCATCATCCGAGAAGATTGTAGATTCAATGGATTGATGCTTACATTCATCGGAGTTGATTTCATGGTTTTTGGCTAGATGCAATAGATTTGGATACGGTTGTGCGGTATACATCGCTTAGTCGATTCGAACGACCTCCATAAGGAACCGTTGAGTGTATCCTTTGATCATTTCATCCATTTTCCTTGAAGATCATCTTTCATGAGCTTGGACATACTCCTTTCCTCTTGCATCTTGTCTAGATCATCATGAATATCTTGTATTTGATCGAGATAGAAATTCATCTTCTGCGGAGGATGTCTTTCTTTCTAACTTTGCTTGATGACTTTTCCAATTCTTTTATGAGCATGAGATATCCAAGATCGAGTAGGCTTCTTCCACATTTGGATGTTGATTTGGTTGATTTCTTTGATGGTAGTGGTGAGGGTGAGATGATGAATCGATGAGGAGGAGACATGAGGAGGCTCGGTCCTTTGGAGGTGCGTATATCCTCCTTGGAGCGAGTTGGACTATTGAGAATATAATCATCATAATTCTCTTCGCCATCTTGTCCAGTTTAGCCTTTTCTTCCGTCTCGAGCCTTAGCTTCTTCATCGATCTTTTCTTCCGAGTCTTATCCTTTTACGGTTCCTCAAACTTATATTCAATAGATTCTTCCAAAAGTTGTTGTTGTTGCGGAAGAGTGGTGGCACGGATCCTTATCGAGTCGATTAACCGCATCAGGATCGGTGAAGAGTGGCGCGACACCACTTGATCCTTCTGGGCCACCCATTTGGTCTTTTGCAAATTCTTGACCTTTTGAAGTTGTCTAATGAATTTAAACTTCTTCTGTAGGATTTATCCAGTTGCTCTTCATCACTTTAGAGCTTTCTTCATATGGCACAAGTCACAGAGTCTTTCCTTTTCCTATGTTAGCCGGAGGACTTGGAGGTTTCGGCACTAATGGAGTGTCATCCTTTGCGCTTCGAGTATGTAATCTCTTCTTCCGATTCAAGACCTTACGAGTCCTCATCAATGAGCTTTCTGCGGTTCGAGTTTAGGTAAGGAATGGGAACGACTTCATTAGAAGGAATAGTCCTTTTAAGAGGAGGATTCCTCTTAGGAAACTTCCTATGACTTTCGAGACTTGCGATTCTTCACTGACTTGCCTCTTACGGTTCTCATTAAAGGTGTTCGAAGACTTGTCATCGAGATGACCAACTTTGCCTTCTTTATCGCTACTAGATACCTTTTGTATGCGTTTCAAGTTTCTTAATTTCTTTAGATAGAAGGTGATCGAGCAAGACGGCACCGCTTCTTAGTTGTCTATTCCTTGATTCGATAGAAAGGATAGGTTCGGACAACAAGTCGTGATTGTCGGGATCATTGAGCCTCATGGGATATCGAGATTAAGTCCAAGTGCTCTCGGATCAAAAGCTTTGTGTATCGACATAGGAATCTTTGAGCCAAGCTTCTTGTGAAATAGCATCATGTCCTCCCATATCGATGCTTGATTTCGATGTCCTTCTTATTGATCGAGACGGAAGATTTGTAGTTCTATGAGCTTTGGATGCTCATAACCACCGCCACGACCGAAAAGCAGACTTGGTAATGATGATGTAGAGGGTTCTCCACGGTTGAGGAATGTTCTTAAGCTCCACGTGAGAATGCTTAGTAATTGTTCTGAAGCTTCATCATAGCCAATATCAATCGAGATTTGAAGAACTGCTCTCGGTGGGTGTGGCAAAGAAGTCGGTTGGCTCGATTTGGGAATGAGAAGAAACGACCCGTAAGTCCGCATGAGTGATGGTGACTTGTTTGTGATTAAGTGTCATCACATCGCACTTTGACTGTGATCCTCGCATAGAATTCGAATTGCTGAATGTAGATTTCCGACAAGATGGCAGTGTGAGAGCATGTTCGGTAGGGATGATTCCTTAGAATATCCACAACAATGAGACAAGAAGATTCGAGCATGTGAGGGTTTCAAATTCAACCCTAAGGTTGTTCTTTCCAATCTTTCTCGGATAGCCATTTGGGAAGCGAAGAATAGTGAGAACCTCGGTGCATGCACATTCATTTGAGCGACCATGTCGTGATCTCGAAATAACATTAGCCAAAGAACCAACATATCGAAAGACATAATGTTAGTCAACGAAGGTCTTATTGTCTAGTTATTGAATGTATATTGACAATGATTGTTACGAGTCCTAAGTCACTTGTTTGTCCAATAGTCCAATGACGTCGTGAAATGTTTCGTGAGTTAGTTAACTTTAAGTTTTAAAGTTAATGTTATCACTTATTCTTCACAACATATTAAACGATTAAGTTTATTATTGACATTATTGGATTCGTGACGTTATGATTAGTTTATTTACAAGTTTGTACACGTAACAATTCATAACGAAGGTCAATCAAGGCTTAGGCGTAGTTTTGGCAAAGTTAAGCGTAAACAGTAATGACATACGCATAGACGAAAGCTTATGCGTGGGATCTAACTACGCGTAAGAAATATTACGCGTGGGAATAGGGGACCTTATCGTGGAGCTTACGCGTGGCGTATATTAACCTTACGCGTAAGGCATACTCGTAAGAGTAGACCTTATGCGTGAGGTCATCACGCATATCCTTCACCGGATACGCGTAGTCCCATTGTAGAACCTCACGGCGTAATAGTTATGCGAAGGATTTATTCTTACGCATAACTTGACTACGCCGTAGGGTAATCCTTATGCGTGAGATTCAAATGACTTTGATTACGAATTTTAAGCGCGACAAGCACGAAATAAATTCATCAAATCATCAATATTAACACAAAATTCATTTTAACAACAAATCATGGCATGAACATTTGATAAGCAGTTATGAGTAGAAAGTCATACGCGTAGGTCAAAACCACAAGGGTTATGAATTACGCGATAATTTCTAGCCATGGGATTTGCACCAAACAATTTAAGGTAGTTCTAAGATGTTGTGAGAGTCTATAAACCAAGTTATAACATCTAAATCGTGGAGAATCAAAGATGCCCAAACTTATGAACTTTAAACCCTAATTCCAAATTTTAATCATTTAGAGTTTACGGGTGGTGATAGAGCTTGGAAATCATCAATTCATCATCATATAAACATTACACAACAATCTTTTGAACAAAACTCTTCACATTTGTAAACACCCAAATCGACTCATAAACCCTAATATTCAAAACCATCAATTTGTGTTTCGGGTGGATTTAGAGGTAAAAATAGTATCCTTGTTGTTAAAAACACGTTTTGGCGCTTTCTTTTCAACCAAAACACACTCGCATTGATTGTGTGTTCATACGCTTATGCATAGAACACATAATCACGCATAACTAACGTTTTAGCCGTAGGATTTGCTTGAAATTCAAAACCTTAGCTTGTATTATCGTTAAGATCATGAAAACACTTACAAAATGATGATCTAAAGTACGGATTTCTTGAGCGAATTCTATCGTAGGATGTTTTAGGTTAAGAGTAATAAATGTGAAGATAAAGGTAGGTGGGAGGTGTTTTATTTAAAATAACTTTAAGATTTTGACATTTTGGTCCCTCCACCTTTTCCTTTTTCAAACAAAGCCATTTAACTTCCATTTTGGTTACCAAACAAAGATTTTAAGAAAGAAACTTGTGACACTCCCCTCGACTTAAGAAATAATGAAAGGTTATAAATTTTAGTCCGAGGAGTGTCATTTAACCGAAAAGTTTACCACCATTGATAAAAGAAACAACCGGGATAATATGACATGCAAGTACAGATGTTTTGAAGCAGTTAAGTGAAAATTTTCTCCCTCAACACTTGATCGGAAAAATATTGAATTTTGAAGGATTATAGTGTTGACGAAGAAATGTACTTTCCATGTTGAAAGAAAATAGATAGAAGAATATTTTTGTTGTTTTATCGGGGTTTTTTTTTTTTTTTGAAAAATTATTTACAAAAGATATGTTGGTGTTCGTGTGTTTTAAGACTGCTTTTAGAGGTCATCAATTCCTCTTGAGTCAAACACCTCATACCAATCCGGTGGACCAACTCATTAAACCTAGCGGGAGGCAAGGCTTTGGTGAGAAGATCCGCCAATTGGTATTCTGCACCAAGGCATAATTCAAATGTACCGCTCCACGCGGGTCCTTGATGTAAGGATAACGAAGATCGATGTGCTTTGATTTGAGTCTTTGGATGAGTTGCGAGAACGCAATGGCACTCCGATTGTCGCAAAGACATCGGGATTACTGTCAAACACGTAACCATAGTCTTTGAGTTGTGTTCTCATCTATATGACTTGAGCACAACACGCGACATGGCTACATATTCTGCCTTGTTGATGACAAACATGTACAATCCTCGCTTTCTTCGATTGCCAAGACACCGCTTTATCACCAAGAAATTGTAGAGCTCTGAAGTACTTTTCCTCGAGTCTAAGCATCCTGCGTGGTCGCCTAAAAAGCGATTAGTTCAAAACCGAATCCTTCGGATACAAGATCCCCAGTTAATGGTTCCGTTGATGTATCGGAGGATTCTTTAGCCTCGAGAGGTGGGTTTCGATTGGTCGCGATCGATAACGGGAGCATAGATAAACCAAAGACAATATCGTCTCTGCTAGTCTGTTAGATACATGAGAGACCCAATAATACTTGATTATTTGGTAGGGTCTACTAATTTCCCATGTAAATCGGCGTCTAGCTTCTTGGTATGTGCCATTGGTGTGGCATAAGTGTCATAGGTTTTCATTCCAAATTTTTTAACAATTCAAGGGCATATTTGACCGACTCAAGAAAATACCACGAGGAGATTGATGAACTTGCGGTCCTAGAAAGAACGTAAGTTCACCCATCATGGACATTTCAAAATTTTTCTTCATTAGTTTTGCAAAAGCGATTGAAAACTTTTTGTGTAGACCCAAAATGATGTCATCCACGTAAATTTAAACAATTAAGATATGTGCCCGTGATATTGTATAAAAAGAGTTGGGTCAATCAACCTTTGGTGAAATTATTAGCAATGAGGAAGGATGATAGCTTATCGTACCATGCCCGGGGCTTGTTTGAGACCATAAAGAGCTTTGTTCGGTTTGTAGACATGGTTCGGCACTCTGGATCAACGAATTCTTGGGTTGGTCGACATAAAACGTTTCTTTCGGTTGTCCGTTGAAAGCAGCTTTGACATCCATTTGAAAGATCATCGTATTCATATGAGCCATGAACGCGAGAAATATCCGAACGACCTCAAGGCGAGCAACCGGAGCAAAAGATTCTTCAAAGTCTATTCCTCTTCCCGACGATAACCCTTAGCAACTAGGCGTGACTTATTTGGGATTACGTTCCCTTCACATCCAATTTCTTTTCCAAATCCATTTGAGACCAATGACGTAGACCCTGTTGGTCTTTCAACCAGTTCTCATACTTCAAGACGTTTGAATTGGTTGAGTTCTTCTTGCATGGATTCAATCCAGTTGTCTTGTGTCATTGCGTATTTAATGTTTTTAGGCTCAGAAACAAAAACAAAAGTGTGCACCCAACTATTTGGCGATTGATACCACTGTTAGATCACTAGTTTTACAAACACAAGTAATATAGAAAGAGATAAGGCGATTGAACAAGATCTAACACACACACACACGATATTAAAGACGGTTAGGCGTAGAGTGAGTGAAAGAGAAATAACTTGAACAACCAACCTTCAAATGAAGGTTTACATAAGGTATTTATAGGAGGAAAGCTAGGGCAACTGATTCGTTGTGAAGTGAGTGGTGAAAAACACAATATCAACGTATACCAAAATAACCGTAAAATTCGGCAAATCAACCCTTTAGGAAAAAGGTCAACGTATCAAATCTCACGGGTGTGATAAAAGTGATACCGGAAAAGTGATTTCCCGGGTCGTGTCCCAACGAGGTGTGAATTGAAGAATTCGTTGAGTTTCGTGATTTGAACTTGAATTGGTTTTGATGATTTGTTTGGTTTGAATTACGTTTTCTACGAATTAATCAACGGGAAGGTAATTAAGGAAAGGGAACCCTAATAACTACAAACTAACTACTACTAAGCCTAAGAAATGATAAAGCAAAGCTAAATTACATCCTAGGGTGCTAAAATGCAAAAACGCGAAACCCGAGCTAACCCCGAGCCCCGAGAGTGAAAATTATGCAATTTAAGTCCTACTAGTGTAAAAACAATTTTCCTACATTCTAAATGACTAAAAATTATTTTAGGAAAAAGCCGGGTATTTTTTTTTTGACTTTTATTTTATTTTCTACGAAATAAAAACTATTTTAAACTAATTAATTAATAAAAAAATATTAAACATTTTCAGAAAAACCTACAAAAATTACCAAAAATACTTTAACTAGCACTGAATCTATGAAAAAAATAAAATACTACACTGTTGCTTAATGAAATAAGCAGTAAAGAAGTGAAATAAGCTAGTTGATACAAAACAGATAACTACCTTAACATTTTAATTATGCAAATTAAATTGAAAAAGTCCATAGGGCAGTTGGCTAAGTGAGTTGGGTGTTGAGGTGCTGGTCGTGGGCAGGAGGTCCTGGGTTCGAATCCCACCTCTTGCCTTTTTTTTTTTGGCAAATCTATTTTTTTAATTTTCTTTTGGGACATGAAAAATAAGTACAAAATACGAAAGTTTTGAAAAGACTTTTCTTATAACAAAACCTCAATAAGCTGTTTTGACAGCTTCTTTCCAACTGTCATTTGACAGTCTCAACCAAACACCCATAACAGCTTATTTGAGCAAATAATGTACAAAAGGCAGTTGGAAAAGAAAAAAAAAAACACAATGGATGCACAAATAAGCTACACATGGATTAGGTCTAGCTGCAATTAGCTAAAATCAGCACTAAGCAACTAAATGTAATTGTTAAAACAGTTGGCATAATGAGCAAAACTAGGGAAATCCTAAACTACAAATGGGAAAAAATAAGCTATGGGAACTGAAAATAAGCACTGAATAAGCCATGATTACACTACTCCCTAACTAATTATACTAATGGGCACCTAAGGGATTTAAATAAGCAACAATAAAGCCTAATAAGCTCTAAAAAAAAACTAATTGCTGCTGCTGTAACAGTGGCTGTGACAGCTTCAATAAGCACTTAAACAAGCTCCAAAATCATGAAAAAGCTCAAACAAATAGTGGTCGTAATGTAAGCTACTGATGGAGACAAAATCAAGACAATTAAGAGCTTAAATGAGGCTTATTAGGGGGCTGAAAAGGTGACAGTTGGACAGAAGTGGGTCTGCCGTGAAGTAAAAAAAAGAGGAAGAATGGTTGCAAAGGTGGGTTGTTTAGGGGCCTAAATAAGTGACTAAATAAGCATCAAAAATCAAATAAAAGCTAACACAGATTATTTAGTCCTACAAACTACTTGTGCAACCAAAATTAAGTTCTAGACCTAGCTCTAACCTACTTTAAAATAAGCTAAAAGGGAGTACTTGGGCTGTTGGGACAACAAAACAGGAACAAATTTTTTTTTTTTTTTTTTTTATTTTTATTTCAGTGGAAGAACCATTAAAAAAACGTTTGCATCAAACAACAACACTCAAAACTAACTTTAACAAACCAAATTCAGTTTGACTTCCTGGGTCAAAGTGGGTAAAATTGTGTTTGACCCAAGCTCAAGCTTAAACCAAACATTCCCTCAAATGGGAATTTCAACTAAAACAGTTTGTAAAGAAAGAATCTTGGACTTTTCTATTATAAAACTAAATTGATGACTAATATAAGCTTAAACCTACATAACTTGAGTAAGTAAGAAGCAATTCTGAAATAAGCACTTCAAGTGCTTATTTAAAAAAAAAATACTTAAATGTAAGATTGTTAACTAAAATTTCATTAAAAGAAAACTTAATACAAAGACGAACTTGAATGAAAAGTTAAAAACTATAAAACCTAACTTAGACTCTAAAATTAAAAGATCCTCTTATGGCATACAATGTATCTCTTTTATACTACAACTATGTGTCTTCATCTCTCTCTTGTGTTTCTTCGTGAGACAAAAGCAGACCATTACTCATCTTGTGATTCTTTGAGTTGATCCGGACCATCCATCAATTAGGTGTGGGTTCTGACTCATCCGAGCCATCCATGGGGTTTTGTGAGCCAAGGATTGCCACCATGGCAATGGGTATCTCGTGACTTGTTCTTGGGTGTTAAGCATATAGTTGGTTCTTGTCTTGTTTAGGAATTTTGGTCCTTCCTCTCGACAAAACAGAAGTCTCATTTACTTACGGAATCTCAAATCTCTCGCTTCTTGACTTGTTCTGTTATTTATTCGGAATGGCGCAGTGACCACATACATGAAGAGAAGAATAGAGGGGTTATCTGCTTAAACTTTCTTGGGTTTGGAGTTTGGGCTTGACCGGTAATAGATTGAGGTGAGGTTGAGTGTTCTTGGGAGGCTGGGTGTAGTTTGGGCGGAAAATGTGGGAAGAAGAAAAGGTGAGGCGGGGTGTTAACCATTGACCCGTTATTAGGGGTTTGATAGGGTATTGGGAGTGGGCTTGGGTTATTGAACCGGGTTGGGGTTTTAATTTGTTTTGGGTTTGTTTTAGTTAAGATGGATTAGTAGAGAATCCATGTGAGACTTTAAGGACCAAAGGTGTCAATTTTGATTTTTCAGGGACCAAGCATGTAATTAAAACGTCTTCCAAGGACCAATCTTGTCTTTCTCAAATAAACCAAGGGCCATTTTTTGCCAATTGTGAAACTTGAGGGTATTTTCGCCCATTCGAAATCTTGAGGGCTAAACTCGCCATTTTCTCGATTTCGACGCGATTTTGCCGTTTACTCAATTTTCATCCTTTTGTACTGCGAAGACATAAAACACACCAAGATATTTTAACATATTTTGAGCGTATTTGGGTGTTTTGGTCATTTTGTTGTCTTAGGCGGGTAAAAGCGATGAGTGAATAAGACTCATCAAATTCCCCATTACTAAACCATTGCTAGTCCCTAGCAATCATTTGAAAAACTTAATGGTTTGAATCTCTTTACCAAAAGCCATTACTTACGGAGTAGCCAAATGTTTCGCTTCAGTAAGAACTATGGTACATCGATAACCATATGATTTTGAGCAAATCACCACTTTCAACGGTTTGATTTGTCTTTACCGAAGCCATTTGCTACGGACTAGCCAACTCTTAGATAAAATATCTTTGGTGAGTTGATTACCAATTATGGTTTTCCAAGCGCCTTTACCACAAGCCATAAACTTGCGGGCTAGCCACTCTTCACTAATTAAAGATATGGTGAAATAACACCATACAATTTTGGGCAAATTGCAAGCCGTCAACGGATTTGAGATATCTTTACCAAGAGCCGTTAGCTCTGGATTAGCCAATCCTTTTGTTTATTAGACATGGCGGATGATAACCATAAAAAAATTTGGCCAAAATTGGGGAATTGGGTGGTATAATTACATGATAAAATTAGTGAGAATTCCCCACACTAGAAATGAATATTGCCCTCAATATTCAAAGTACCGGCGGTTATGCCGAAACCGAGAACGTAAAGGAAATACTACGGCCATTATTTGAATTTTTTTTTTTTTTTTTTTTTTTTTTTTTATAGAAAACTTATGTACTGACAATGAGGCAACACCCCACACTAGTGGTGGTACACGGGTGAAAACCCATGTTATGCTCTTTGTTTTGTTAACCGAGTCGCTAGCTTGACTCGACCCAATTCATTGGTCCATGGGGAAGCAAGTGGAAGAGAAAATCTGCATCGGACTTTCATTCAAATAGTTTGGACAAACATTTGAAGCACGTGAAAGTTCCACACCGATGAAATATATTCCCGGCTCAAGAGAAGAAGAAATGCCGGGGTCAAAGATGGTATCTTCACTCTCGTAAGAGTTAAGACATGGAGAAAAAATAGGGGGAGAAGGCAAAGTGACAATGAGTTGACAACGGTTGGGATGGGTGGACAAAAGATTAGATTGAGGAACATTTACGGAATGTTCAAAGATCTTTTCCACCGCAAGAGAAGTCACAACATCCGTGTTGGACTTAAGAAATATCCGAGAGTGAACTCCCTTGAAAGGTAAGATACCGGGTTTGAAAACTTTATCCTCGGAGAGGAATGAAGTGCAAGTATCAACCACGGTAAAATCCTCAAGGGTAGATGAGTTACTCATGGATGAAAGGGGATGTAGATCATTTTGCTCAAAAAGCTCATCCTCAAATCCGGAGGAAGAGGATCGATGTGGCGAGTTCACCGCGAACTCCTCATGGAAAAGTCTACTCCTTTCGGAAGGAGGAGGCAATTCAAATGTGGACGACTCATACTCGGGAAGAGAAATATGAAAAGTGGGATGCCACTACTCTCCTTTTCAAGATGATCGTCATCAAAGCGGAATACATCAAATTCGGAAGAGAATCATTGGAAAAAGCCTCAAGCTCGAGAAAATGGTTCGGGCTTTTCCAAGATAAGTCACTATCCTCAATGGGGATAGGGCTGAAGTCGGTTTAGCACAAAATGATTCGATCTTAGAAGCGAGGAGATTTACATTGAACAATTTTTCACGAAGTATCTCGTCCTCAATTTCGGATCATCGAATCTCTCACTTCCTCTAAGCTAACTAGCTCAAGGTAACTCCTCGATATAATCGATGTCTCCATAAGATAAAGAATCGTCAAACGAAGTACAATCGTTGTCGAATCGGAGAACATCTCGACATGATCGTTTGGGATGTCAAGAGGAGAAGAATCATCATCAAGAGGCTCATCAAACATATTACCGGAGATAACCTCGGACTCACTTGGGGTTGGGACAAGGTTCTCAGCACAAGACGATTCCGTTTCCGGAATAGTGCTAAGATTTTCGTCCCCCATTAAAAGATTATCCGACGGTTCTAAGGTAGATAGGCAAGATAAGGGCGGAGAGTGGACATGTGCGGTACTTTGTGGGCTTGAGGTATGCACCTTGTCCTTTATCATCTCCCAATCCTCCTCATCCTCGTCATCGAGACGGCAAGCTTCATTAAAGAGGAGAAGCTTTTGAGTGCTCGCTCATCGGCTAGTAATCTTCGTTGCGAAAGACTTGTTCCTCGGAAAGTTCTTCAAGAATTATACGAGGAAATTGATCAATGACGGAAGTTGTGGGGTTGGACTTTGTCAATTCGAAGTCCACGATTGACATTGATAATCATCATGAGGACCCCACACTTAGCACAATGAGGGTATTGGGAGAGAAATTTTGAAATGACGTTTGATCATTGAAATGATGAAAATGCGGTTCGGTTCGTATGAATTTTGTGGAGGTAATTGAAATTGTTTTGAGGATAACCGAAAGATTCGGGTTAGAATCATAAGCAAATGAATTCTCGATTAAATCGAACAACATCCATTGACAAGATAGTTTCCACACCACTCGCATACATTTGAAACAACGAAAACCTTGTGGTAACAAGTCTCACAACCGTAGTAATAATTTTGATCAAACAAAGGTATTTCGGGCTCGGAAATAGGAATCGAGGTTCAACAACATCACAAAATGGAGGTAGGTTATTTCCAGTTGAATCTTGACGAAGTTCAATTAAGTTTTGAATCATGTCATTTCGCCCTAAAGAAATCGTCGTAAAGCGTTCGAGAAGATTCGGAGGTGGGACAAGTGGTGTGCTCTTAGAGTTAGCAATTTCCACCACTTCGTTATGGTCTCCGGTGTTTGAGCGGGTTCATCGTAATCAATTCTAATTCTCGACCTTTTTCATCGGCTTGAATTTGTTCGATTAGATTACGGGCTCTAACTTCAAAGAAAGTGTCCTCGTAACCCTCGGTGAGTGCTTGAGGTAGCTCAAGCGTTTGAGCGGGTTTGTCAACATTAGAACGTATTTCGGGTTGTGGCGGGTGGTCAAAACAACTTTGAAAATAATTTTTATGGATAATTCGCACAAATTGCAAAATTCGCTTGAACTAGGCCTTCCACACCGCTCACACACACTTGTGATGATGATGCGATGATTGTCGACATAAGAATTAAACATATAGAGGTTAAAGAGATAGAATTAAGCGGTTTTGAAGTTAAAGAAGAGTAGAATCAAACAGTGCGAGAGGTAAGAGAAATAGAATCATACGGATAAGAGGAATGAGAAGAGCATTTTGTATTTTTCAAAAGCGGTAACTTCACGAGGAAGGTTCTTCAAGTCACTAATCGCAAAATCACGATATTGTCGCAACACACCTCCCGGCAATGACAAAATTTGATTCGTTGTGAAGTGAGTGGTGAAAACACAATATCAACGTATACCAAAATAACCGTAAAATTCGCAAATCAACCCTTTAGGAAAAAGGTCAACGATCAAATCTCACGGGTGTGATAAAGTGATACGGAAAAGTGATTTCCGGTCGTGTCCCAACGAGGTGTGAATGGAAGGATTCGTTGAGTTTCGTGATTTGAACTTGAATTGGTTTTGATGATTTGTTTGGTTTGAATTACGTTTTCTGAATTAATCAACGGAAGGTAATTAAGGCAAGGAACCCTAATAACTACAAACTAACTACTACTAAGCCTAAGAAATGATAAAGCAAAGCTAAATTACATCCTAGGGTGCTAAAATGCAAAACGCGAGCAAGAGCTAACCCAGAGCCCCGAGAGTGAAAATTATGCAATTTAAGTCCTACTAGTGTAAAAACAATTTTCCTACATTCTAAATGACTAAAAATAATTTTAGGAAAAAGCCGGTATTTTTTTTTTGGACTTTTATTTTATTTTCTACGAAATAAAAACTATTTTAAACTAATTAATTAATAAAAAATATTAAACATTTTCAGAAAAATCTACAAAAATTACCAAAAATACTTTAACTAGCACTGAATCTATGAAAAAAATAAAATACTACACTGTTGCTTAATGAAATAAGCAGTAAAGAAGTGAAATAAGCTACTTGATACAAAACAGATAACTACCTTAACATTTTAATTATGCAACTTAAATTGAAAAAGTCCATAGGGCAGTTGGCTAAGTGAGTTGGGTGTTGAGGTGCTGGTCGTGGGCAGGAGGTCCTTGGTTCGAATCCCACCTCTTGCCTTTTTTTTTTGGCAAATCTATTTTTTTAATTTTCTTTTGGGACATGAAAAATAAGTACAAAATACGAAAGTTTTGAAAAGACTTTTCTTATAACAAAACCTCAATAAGCTGTTTTGACAGCTTCTTTCCAACTGTCATTTGACAGTCTCCAACCAAACACCCATAACAGCTTATTTGAGCAAATAATGTACAAAAAGGCAGTTGGAAAAGAAAAAAAAAAACACAATGGATGCACAAATAAGCTACACATGGATTAGGTCTAGCTGCAATTAGCTAAAATCAGCACTAAGCAACTAAATGTAATTGTTAAAACAGTTGGCATAATGAGCAAAACTAGGGAAATCCTAAACTACAAATGGGAAAAAATAAGCTATGGGAACTGAAAATAAGCACTGAATAAGCCATGATTACACTACTCCCTAACTAATTATACTAATGGGCACCTAAGGGATTTAAATAAGCTACAATAAAGCCTAATAAGCTCTAAAAAAAAACTAATTGCTGCTGCTGTAACAGTGGCTGTGACAGCTTCAATAAGCACTTAAACAAGCTCCAAAATCATGAAAAAGCTCAAACAAATAGTGGTCGTAATGTAAGCTACTGATGGATACAAAATCAAGACAATTAAGAGCTTAAATGAGGCTTATTAGGGGGCTGAAAAGGTGACAGTTGGACAGAAGTGGGTCTGCCGTGAAGTAAAAAAAAGAGGAAGAATGGTTGCAAAGGTGGGTTGTTTAGGGGCCTAAATAAGTGACTAAATAAGCATCAAAAATCAAATAAAAGCTAACACAGATTATTTAGTCCTACAAACTACTTGTGCAACCAAAATTAAGTTCTAGACCTAGCTCTAACCTACTCTAAATTAAGCTAAAAGGGGAGTACTTGGGCTGTTGGGACAACAAAACAGGAACAAATTTTTTTTTTTTTTTTTTTTTGATTTCAGTGGAAGAACCATTAAAAACACGTTTGCATCAAACAACAACACTCAAAACTAACTTTAACAAACCAAATTCAGTTTGACTTCCTGGGTCAAAGTGGGTAAAATTGTGTTTGACCCAAGCTCAAGCTTAAACCAAACATTCCCTCAAATGGGAATTTCAACTAAAAACAGATTTGTAAAGAAAGAATCTTGGACTTTTCTATTATAAAACTAAATTGATGACTAATATAAGCTTAAACCTACATAACTTGAGTAAGTAAGAAGCAATTCTGAAATAAGCACTTCAAGTGCTTATTTAAAAAAAATACTTAAACAGAAGATTGTTAACTAAAATTTCATTAAAAGAAAAACTTAATACAAAGACAGAACTTGAATGAAAAGTTAAAAACTATAAAACCTAACTTAGACTCTAAAATTAAAAGACTGCCTCTTATGGCATACAATGTATCTCTTTTATACTACAACTATGTGTCTTCATCTCTCTCTTGTGTTTCTTCTGTGAGACAAAACAGACCATTACTCATCTTGTGATTCTTTGAGTTGATCCAGACCATCCATCAATTAGGTGTGGGTTGCAACTCATCTGAGCCATCCATGGGGTTTTGTGAGCCAAGGATTGCCACCATGGCAATGGGTATCTCGTGACTTGTTCTTGGGGAGGGGAATGAGTGGGTTTGGAGTTTGGGCTTGACTGGGTAATAGATTGAGGTGAGGTTGAGTGTTCTTGGGAGCTGGGTGTAGTTTGGGCGGGAAAATGTGGGAAGAAGAAAAGGTGAGGCAGGGTGTTAACCATTGACCGGTTATTAGGGGTTTGACCGGGTATTGGGAGTGGGCTTGGGTTATTGGACCGGGTTGGGGTTTTAATTTGTTTTTGGGTTTGTTTTAGTTAAGATGGATTAGTAGAGAATCCATGTGAGACTTTAAGGACCAAAGGTGTCAATTTTGATTTTTCAGGGACCAAGCATGTAATTCTGAAAACGTCTTCCAAGGACCAATCTTGTCTTTCTCAAATAAACCAAGGGCCATTTTTTTGCCAATTGTGAAACTTGAGGTATTTTCGCCCATTCGAAATCTTGAGGCTAAACTCGCCATTTTCGATTTCGACGCCGATTTTGCCTGTTTTACTCAATTTTCATCCTTTTGTACTGCAAGACATAAAACACACTCAAGATATTTTTAACATATTTTGAGCGTATTTGGGTGTTTTGGTCATTTTGTTGTCTTAGGTGGGTAAAAGCGATGAGTGAATAAGCACTCATCGCCAACACTCTAGTTTCCATCCTTTCTTTAATGGACTTGGGCCTAAGCTCATGGGCCTTCTACATAAGCTTAAGGCTAATAACAAACATAAAGGCCATAATAAAGCTAACTATTACATATTAATTACTAACACTTGATTATGGTTTAGGAGTGATTCCAACACTTACCACGGGTGGTGGATGCCTCCATTAGGCTCGGTCTTAAGATTTTTAAAATCTCACTTGAAGGCTTCAACCAAATAAAAGAATTGTCTCCCTTTTTTATGTAAAACATAGATTTAGGATATATTTTTTTCCGATGTAATGAGTTGTTGAAATATCTTGCATGTAGGGGGTGCTACTTAAGCTTATTTTTGAGCTATTGAGCTTATATAATTTCGGTTTACGTTTAATAAGCTTACTTTTACCGGCTTATTTTAAATTTTATAGGTTGATATAAGTCTATATGTCTTGAAATAAGCTAGAAAAATAACTTATCAAACATAAGTCGAAACCACGTGAACTCCTTAGCTTGAAACAAAACACGTTAGTATGAACCCTAAAAACTTTGTTAATGGTCATGTCCCCTTATGGCGATTAAGATAGACAACTTTAAGAAAACTAGGAAATGGACGGATAATGAATTTGGGATGGATAGAGTTTTGTATTTTCGCAAGAAATAATACATTTCTTATTGCTCAATTAGCCAAAACATAAACACTAATAAAACCTACATAAGTTGATTTTCATATTCCTTAAACAGAGCAATTACCGTTACTTTTCTTCGCTTAACATCAACTATTTGTTTGTAAGTTTATTGTTTTTCTCTCAAACTTTGCCAAGAACGTTGACACGTTAGTAGCAAAATGAACACCGTTGTTCAAAAAGTTAATCAACTATACTTCATCCACTACTAAATATTGGGAATAAGTGGAGGCATGGCTTAGCTCTAACGGAATGAACTAATATGTAGTGAGGGCTCTATTTAGTTTTACTAGAGTAGAAGCGATCTTGTCATCTTCTTGTAAATTCATTTACTTACTCGGTTCAGTTAATCACAAAGTATTGTATGGATACGGTAATTAGTGGTCTTTGAGTATAACGTCTCATGTTCTTTAGCGTGTTTGCATAATGTTGGTGCAATCCGGATCATGTATTAGTATAGTTGTTTTATGATTATATGATTAGTATAACAAATTGTTTGTGTCACGTTTGGTGTTTACAATATAGTACTACATCTCGCATCTCTTATATAATAATAGAATTATATCATTTCGAGTGATTTTAGCAAAACAATCTTCTTGGAAAAATTAGACCAATCTGTTTGTTCGATTTTGACACGTGGCAAAATCAAGTAATGTGATTGGTTAATAAAAAGGTTAATTTCATATATCGCATTTTGAACCCTTAAAGGTCATATTTACCCAATCAGAACCCATAATACTATATATACCTAATTTAAACACAAAATTTGTCATATCTACCAATTTTATTATTATAAACCAATCAAAACTCAGTTCACATTATTAAATACCTATTATATCCTTCATACAAACACATCGCCAAATTATAACAAACATGTACAAATGAGTCGGATAAGGCTATCTGAAAGTGGTTATGGTTCAAGAAATTTCTACTCAAATTTGACTAGCCACAATAAAGTTACCACCATTTTTTGCCCATTACAATTGCAAACTCATATCTAACCATTCAAGGGTTGCTTAGTGGCAAAAGGGCTTGTGACTATCATTTTAAAATGTGTGAGGTCTCAAGTTCAATTCCTGCTAGGTGCAAACAATCTTGAAGCGGCCACGCCAACCTCCTAAAAAAGGGAGGGCTTTACCTAGTTTGAGTAAGTATGGCGGTGGGTTTAAACCCTGTAAATTAGTTGGTCAAAAGATCGAAAACCATGGTAAAAAAAATAATAAATAAATAAATAAAACATGTGCAAAATCTTAGTTTGACCTTTATTATGTGGTTTGAACTTGTATGTGCTATCATCATATCTAATTCATACTCAAATATATTTCAGATACTACAAAATTCATACGGTTGTGATTCACTTTTGACTAACTGTATCAAAGAATTTGCTATTGGTTATTAAGAGGGGTAAATTCACTTTTGATTATGAGTAAAAAGAATTTTTTATCGGTTATTAAGAAGGGTAAAATAGTCTATAAATATCAAATTGATAATTATTAAGTTTCTCAAAAATTTTAAAATGAATAAATTTGTAAAATGGGTAGATTTGACAAACTTTGTGTTTAAATTTGGTATATATGATATTAGGCAAAAGTTCAATATAGATCTCAAATTTACTATAGATACAATAAACTAATAATAGTCATTTATTTTTCTAATAAAAATAAAATAAAATAAACTTTCACCCTTTTTAAAAAAAAATAAATATCTCGCAAACCGTTAATCATTACGCGAAAAATATCATACCATTATGACGAGAATTAAATTATCTTTATATAGATATGCACTTCTACATATTTTTAACGATTTTGTTTTTCAAAATTTCGGCCCAAAAAAATCATATATGATTTGTGAAAATCATATATGATTTGTGAAAATCATATATGATTTTTGAAAATCATATGTGATTTGTAAAAATCATATATGATCTGTGAAAATCATATGTGATTCGATTTTTACAAATCATATATGATTTTTCTGGGCGGAATTTAAAAAAAAAATTGTCGAAAATATAGAGAAGTGCATATCTATAGAAAGAGAATTTAATTCTCATTGCGATTGTATATTTTTTGTAGTTGGAAGATTTACCATTTGCAAAATATGCACTTACCTCTCTTTGTATTATATATGTGTTTGTTTTACACTCGTACTAGTTATGTTTAGCTTTTGCCATGGAATTTGGGGCCTAAAAAATGCACTTACCTCTCTTTGTATTATATATGTTTTTGTTTTACACTCGTACTAGTTATAACTTCAGTGCACACACAAAGAAATCATATTTATTTTAATATTTAAGTTTAAAAATTGATCGGTTTGTGTTTGTGTTGTGTTTTTTGAGAGTGTGTTTATGGGTTTTTTGTGTGTGATGAAGACGATGGGTGTTGTGTGTGTTTGTGTTGGTTAGCAATTTTTTTTTATTGATTAGGGTAAATTGCAAATTTCGTCCATAATGTTTTGCCAAAATTTTAAATAACACACCCAGAGAAAAAAAAAAGTGCAAATTAGCCACCGAGAGCAAAGTTGCATTCAAATAACACGCCGAGAGAAAAAAAATTACAAATTAGGCACCTAGACAAAGTGGCGTGCAAAATTGCAAATAACGACCGATAGCACCCCCATTTGTCAATGTCAAAGCGTATGTGAAATGACTAATATACCATCTGTTTTTTTTTCTCCACTATCATTTTCTTTTGAAATTTAAAGCTTTACTGTTTTCCTACCACATTACAAGCACAACCACCACCACCTTCTACCACACAACTAACACCACCACCTTCTACCACTACACAACCACCACAATCAAATCCATTTTATTTTTTTGTTCTTTCATCACTTCTAGTCTTGTAGTGTTGTACGGTATGCTTACAACTTGTATAAAATTATGTTTTTAATAATAATAAAAAAAGTGCAGATCATCCCATATACCAACTGAGAAACACTATTATATGTACTCTCCACTTTCCCATCTTTAAAAGTCAACTCACCAGCAACTTACGTCACCATCACCAATGGCATTCGCAACCACCAGGGACACCACCGCACCTCCGTCGCAATCATCTTCTCCGGCATAGGTCACCGGTTCCCCTCCGTTGGCCGAAAGTTTAGATGGCCGGTTGAGAGCTCGAGTTCGTCTCTTGCATAATCAGCTGGATATGCAGGTTCTGCTAATCTACACATGATAATTAGGAAAAATACAAATACATCCCAATGTATAAAGCACTTTGACACATGAGCTTACCCAAACACATTCAATAAGCATTATACCTTCTTTTTTTTTTTAATACCCAATAGCTTATTAACCTCTTAAAATAAGCCTACCCAGTGTTGTAAAGCTCGGACTACAAAAAATCGGCGATTACAAGCCACAAGGTCAATAGATTCAATATGGTCACAACTTGGTCAGCTCGGTGCTAATTCGTACAAAACTCGGTTTGAAGTGTTTTAACAATTGTGTTAATGTTACTAAACATACTTTTTGGTTCTATGAACAATACTATGGTCCTATAAACATGTCATACATATAATTTCAAAACTTGTACATAAAAATTCCAATACCCCCACATACTCCTTGTGTAGGCCAATTACTCGTTGCCGCCTAGCGAGATTTGCAACCTTAATTTAAGGTTTTTTAAAACCCAATAACCTATTAAGCTATTTAAATAAGCTTACCCAAACACCCCCTAAATCCCAAATGATCATATTACTATAACACATAATAGTCAAATAAAAAATAAAAAAAAAAAGGCAAATACATCGTCCCAATGTAATAAACATAAGTCCTCACCTAATAACGATTTCCAACATCACACACACATTTAATCATCTTCAACTCCACCAATATCTCATTTCTTTAAGTTAGAGGGTTACTATATGGTGGGTGTTTGGTTGGT
The DNA here is from genome assembly GCA_022545495.1 of Chrysanthemum lavandulifolium. Lineage (NCBI taxonomy): Eukaryota > Viridiplantae > Streptophyta > Magnoliopsida > Asterales > Asteraceae > Chrysanthemum > Chrysanthemum lavandulifolium. The sequence goes on from CM040241.1 coordinate 9,555,344, forward strand.
GTTTCGTGGTAAACTCATTTAGTGGTTTTGTGTAACAATGCACTTTGGACAACCTTTAACCCAATTGACTAATTTACTTTTCACTTTTTTACTTTTGATCCGTTAGAGATGAAAGATCAACAAAACCAACCCATTTCAAAATAAATTATTTTTAAAATGGCACCACACTTAAAATTCGACCCCGAGTTAAACCATCAAAATGGCGGTGCCCTGATATCTGGACCGAATCACTAGGAGAGACCCGCATGAGGAAACCCCTCACACTCACGGCTTTGCACTAAAAGGAAAATCTGGATTTTCTTTGTCACTTGTGAGACTCGAATCGGGTTAAAACCCCTCCCAAGCTCAAAATAAACTGGTCAAAATTACATCATACAATTATAAAAATAATAATATGACCTAATTATGAAATGGGATTTTAGTGCAAGCTTGGCATTTAACCATCAAGTGTGGCGACTGTGTGTATGTGGGTACTAAGGAGTGTTTCTTTTCTTTTTAATCGAGAAGAAATGCGGACCTACACCCTTAATGCTTCTTAATTGGGGGAAGCATTAACACACATCGACAATCTCATCAACTCATCAACAAAATAAAAAAACCACAAAAAAATAACAAAAACCCACCTTTCATTTTTGGTACGTGTGTAAAAAACGGACCGTTAGATCTATTTTAAGAAGAAGGTTTATGAGGATTGTGTCTTTTTGGTGAATCACAAGCGGTGAAGCCACGTGTTTAACAATGACCACAAAGGGAGTCGGCAAAGCTGGTATAAAAAGCCCAGCGGACAAAAAATTAAAGTGGACTATTGCTTTGCCCAAGTATTTTATTACTATTTTCCGAGAGAAGTTATAATATATATACAATCAATATTATAAAGATTGCGTTAATATAAAAAGGATAGCATGAATATAAAAATGTACCGACATGTGTTTTTAATATGCACCGACATGGTGCTTTAGTATATAGAGATAATAATAAGGGGTTGGTTTGCACACTAAATTTTTTTTGTTCTTCCACCACTCATAGTGTTGTACGGTATGTTATACAGCTTGTATAAAGCTTGTATAAAATAATAAAAAAAAAAAAAAAAAAAAAAAAAAAAAATAGTTGCAAATCATCCCGTATAGCAATTGAGAAACACTATTATATGTACTCTCCACTTTCCCGTCTTTAAAAGTCAACTCACCAACAACGCCACGTCACCATCACCAATGGCGGTCGCAACCACCGGTGACAAAGACCGCACCTCCGTCGCAATCATCTTCTCCGGCGCCATCACGGTTCTCCTCCGTTGGCGGAATTTTAGATCCGATTGAGAGCTCGAGTTCATCTCCTAATCGAATAATCACTGGATATCGCGTTTCAGAATCGAATTTGAATATAGCGTTGACTATTTAACCGATTATTATTTTTAATTTAATTTATAATTAATTTTATTTGATATTTTTATTTGTTTAGCGGTTTTGGATTTATGTAATGTGGATTGTTAAATGGTTAGGTATAGGATGGAACTTCTGTTATAAGTAGTTAATGTTATTGATCTATAATATTAAGAGTTTTACTTAGAGGTGGATACTAGTCTGTTAATATGGAATTTGGTTTCGAGATGAGTGCTATATGAAAAGTTACATAATGTAGATTAATTTTCGTGCGTCCATTTAAGGAATGCGTGTGAATGTTTCAATGTATGATGGACATGATTTATCTTATATTAATTTGACTGATGGTGGTGGTGAAGCCTTTTGAGGTGGTCAAGTTTCTTTTAGAGAAAAAAATAGTACGACGACGACAGTAGTATTGGTGAAACCTTTTGAGGTGGTCAAGTCAATAGTTTTATCTACAGATCTATGTTATACAATTATGACTGAAACACGTATCTTCACACGCAATTTAAACAAAACAAAATGAAAACCCAAGAAAGAAAAAAAAGTGTACAAACCATCTCTCACGAATTCGTGATTTGCCCAATCAAAGAGAGTCGGGTGTTTGTTTAAGCTTATATAACATAAGCCGTGTTCGGCTTATATAACATAAGCCATAATTTTGTGGCTTATTTTGACACTTACGGGCTTATATAACATTGACAATGTTATATAAGCCCGTAAGTGTCAAAATAAGCCACAAAATTATGGCTTATGTTATATAAGCCGAACTCATATAAGCTAATAAGTCCATATATAAGCCGAAACAAACACCGCCTAATAACGGATGCTCTGATCTCAACTAACCTTTAATCATAAACACTTTTGGATTTTTATATATAGAGTTAATTGCATAAATCGTTCCTAGACTTTGGCCAAAATGCACGTTTCGTCCCAACCATTTCAAAAGTGCAGAAATCATCCATGGAGGAAACCTTTTAGCAATTTTCGTCCATAGTCGGGACGAAACGTGCAATTTGGCACTTTTAAACATGCAATTTTTGTCCCAAACAGGGATGAAAATTTGCTCAAAGGTTTCTCACAGGGACGATTTCTGCACTTTCAAAATAATTAAGATGAAGCATACAATTTGGCCAAAGTTCAAGGATGATTTATGCAATTTACTCTTTTTATAATAATAATAATAAAAGTGCAAATCATCTGGTATAAACAATTGAGAAACACTATTATTATATGTACTCCACTTTCCCATCTTTAAAGGTCAACTCACCAACAACGCCATCGTCACCATCACCAATGGCGATCGCAGAACCACCGGTGACATCACCGCACCTCCGTCACAATCATCTTCTCCGGCGCGGTCACGGCTCGCCTCTGGCGGAAGTTTAGATCCAGTTGAGAGCTCGAGTTCATCTCTAATCGAATAATCACTTGGATATCAGGGTTCAGTAGTGAATTAGTTGACTATTTAACGATTATTATTTTAAGTCGACGTTCATATTCCTTAAACAAAAGTGATTACCAATTACTTTTCGACTATACTAGCCAAGCTTTCTCGTGTATGGGTAATTAGTGCTCTTGAGTATAACGTGTTACGTGTCATGTTTTCTTGTGTATTTGCATTATGCAAGTGAATCAAATCATTCCAACACTACTGCAGGAACTTTTAGTCCTAATGGGAGTAACTATGGTGTACATATAAGGAGTTCGAAGTTGTATGTCCATTGGCTTCACATCAAGGGGTGGTTGTGTTGATGCGTTGGTTCAAAAGATGGAATCTGTGTTTAGGGTATGTAACGTGAAGAAGACTCTAGGTGAAGTTTGCCATCCACATTTAACTTGGTGGAACAATTACCTCAAGTCTGCTTTGGAAGTGATGTGGCCTATGCTATCTTTGTGGGAAGAGTTTAAGGCATTGTTGCTTAAGAACCACCGTCCTGCAATGAAGTGAAGATGTTGGAAATGGAATTTTGGTGTCACAAGGTGAAAGGTACTAACATCTTGACGTATACTGCCGTTATCATGAGTTGGATTTGATGTGTCCCGAGATGGTGCGTCTTGAGGCACTAAGGATTGAGCGTTATACCGATGGATGCCGCAATTACCGAAATGATGTGTTGTTTGCAAGGCTTGCTAGCCTACATGAGACCATAACTTTGGCTCATGGTTTGATGGATTCAATGATTCGTGATAGTGGTGAGAAGGATCCGCAATAAGAGGAAGTGTGAAGACAACTCAAAGAGCAACTAGACTAACAAGAGACAAGAGACTACTAAGGTTTATGTTATTGGTGCCGAGGATAAGAAAGTGGTGTTTGTGACCGACCATTTTGCATTCGTTGCAAGTAACATCATCATGGTCGATGTACTATAGTGTGTCATAACTCTTCGAAGATTAGACACATAGCTAAAGACTGTAGATCCAAGACACTGGCAATGGTTCAAGTAACCTTTGCAGCGGATTGGAAAGCTAATGTGCGACTTGTTTTGGATGTGGGAAGAAGGGGCACTTTAAGAATGAGTGTCGAGAATCGTAGAACCATGGTAATCAAGGTAATGGAGGAAACCAAGTGAATGGAGGAAACGAGTGAAATAATCGGATATTTTTAGATCCGAATGGATATGAAACGATTTTGTGGATAAAACATGTTATTTTTAGTTGTGATTTGGTGTGCTACGTGAGCTAGAAGCTCACAGGAGCTTAAGTTATTCGGCTTATTACATTTCGGCTTATTTTCTCGACTTATTTAATTTGTCGAGTGTGGTTGTTTCGGCTCAATGTCTCGGCTTATTTTATTTGCATGAGATTTGGTTGTTTTGGTTAATGTTGATCGGCTTATGGTTCGGCTTATCTTAGTTTGCCTCGAGTAATGTTTGTTTTTGCTTATTGATTACGACTTATTTTGGAGCTTATCCGTATAAGCTTAATGGTTTCTGCTTATTTGGTTTTGCGTACTTGGGCCGAAGCCTAAGTTTAATTAGGGTCCGTTGGGTTTTATGAGAAATGGGTCGAGGCCTAAAATATTAAGTGTTTTGAGACCATACCAAAATTGCAAATAACATCCCGAGAGAAAAAATTTGCAAATTAGCCATTGGGAGCAAAGTTGCGTTCAAATAACACACCGAGAGAAAAAAAAATTAAACTAGCCACCGAGAAAGTGTGGCGTGCAAAATTGCAAATAACGACCGAGAAAGAGTAATCGGTAGAAGTACCAACCCCAATCCAAACCCCGAGATTCGCACTGCTTCCATTTCCTAAAAACATAAAAGATAAAAATAATCTTCCTCAACCCCAACCTTAGCCTAGTAACTTCTCACTAGCATTCTTGTTCCCTGAGAGCGATATCAATACCCGTGGCTTACCCTAATACTACACTACAACGATTAGGTTCACTTTGCTTGGGTGTTGAAAAACTTTCTCGACGAAAAGGAAGTTCCTTTGACCCCGAACGACGCGTGTAGCGTTATCAATGAGTTACGCCGTAGCCTCTTCATAAGTAGCATACTATCATAAAAACGTTAGGAAAATCCCCAAATCCTCATCTCTAAGCTCCAATTCTCATAATTTACCTGGAAGTGAAATATAAAGGAATACAAGAGTAAATCCATATAAATGACATAAAATATGAGCATAATCAGGGGAAATTAACACTAAAAAGTCGGACTATTTGATATTATCGTGTGATTTGTAGCAATAAGATATTTACACTTTTCATTACTCCTCCATCCCAAAATATAAGTTCAATTTGACTTTTAAATCGAACTTTGACCTTAAATGTTTTGCTTGTATTACACAACACTTGATGAAAATTATACCAAATGCAAATACATTTAAAACACAATTCATTTATATATTTTGCATCAAGTATTATATAATATAAGCAAAAATATTTAAAGTCAAAGTTCGATTCAAAAAGTCAAATTGAACTTATATTTTGGGACGGAGGTAATATCATTTATATAACCTCATGTGCTTTCCACCAATTTGAATTTTTCTTCTTCCCAAAAAGATTAAATGAATTTGTATTTTCAGACACAATTAAGGCTGGATGGCAAGGCTAAGTAACATTCACCTTCCATCTCAGCGTCACGTCATCTTTCTCTCTCTTCTCACTTTTACTCACTTTTTTGTGGACAAGGTAGGTCACGGTAGGAAGGAATGTGGGGCCCGGTTGTTTTCAAACAAAATAAGGTGAAGAGATCACCTTAAGTCTCCTTGGGAAGAGTGGTTCGTGCGTGACTTTCTCATTGGGCCAAGGTACTCGCGAGTGGGTTTAGCACTAGGTGAAGTATTCACCTTGCCTTGCCATCTAGTCTAAGTTCTAAAAAGAACATCTCAAGTATTTTGGGTTTTAAGAAAGCTAAATGAGTACTGTGCATAATAATGAGATTTCTTTAGCGAAGCAAACGGTTATAGTTGCGCTCTTATAGTCTTCACACAACTTTTTTTTTCTCAAAATGATTAAATGAATTGTTAATTTTAGACACAAAAAATTTTAAAAAAAATATGTTTAAGTATTTTTCCTTTTCAAGAAAATACTTTATAATTTGAGATGGTCAAAAGTAAAATAAACCAAAACGTGCAGGAATATGTTGACTTTCTTTCATTTTAGTTATGGAAAATGAAACTTCGTTCGTTTAGTACGAGATCACTTCACATCTAACGGTGTTTACACCTATCGCCTATCGAAGTTCTATTCAAAAACTAAGGTGTTTGTTTTAAAGTTTGTTTGTTGCTAACAAGCTAATTAGACTTCTTCTTATATATTATAAGCTAGATTTTTTTGGTTTATTTTGACGCCTATTTACTTATATTTTAATCATAGGTTGTGTCTGATGGTCACATTTCCACAATCTCCACCTCGCCGACATCGGTTTAACCCATCACCTAATGTACCGTAGAGTGGTAATCACTCAACCAAATACATAAAATATCTCATCAGATGTAACATATATACCCTACGATATACCCTACACACTCATAAAAAAGGTAGTGCACCACGTTTGGTGGTCTCGCACTCTTGAACCAACCCTAAAAGGCACCTTTGTGTGCGGTGGATGAGAGGTCGTAGTGACTGATGACGCGTTGTCGAGCTTTGTCACTTTCCAATTTGCAATACCTTAGTGAGGAGAGTTTTCGTAGCCCCTTTTTCATTATATTTTCTTGGGGGAAAATGTTACTCAAATGATATTTTAACTTTTTTCACTACACTATTTTCATATTTTTGGACAATATGTGTGCTTGATTGCATTATGTGCCTTCTTTATGGTTATCATTGTGTGGATTCATTTTGTTTGGTTGCAAGAGGTTAGGATTTTATTTATAGTGCCATTTGGCAAGTAGGACCCGGTACTATTTGGGTTGACACCCACACCCCATTAAAGGTGAATACTCTCCGAGCAAGTTACGAGGTTAGGATGTATTGAGAGTTAATTGCATTTTTGGTCCATGTGGTATGGTCAAATTGCAGGTTTGGTCCTTAAAACTCTAAAAGTGCAATGATAGTCCCCATTCTGAAGTTTGGATTGCATTTTTGGTCCCTAATCTGTGTGAAATGACCAAATTACCCTTGTATTCTCTGAGTAATACAAAGGGTATTTTAGTCATTTCATTTTATCTGGGGACCAAAATTGCAATCCAAACTTCAAAATGGGGACTATCATTGCGCTTTCAAAGTTTTAGGGATCAAACCTGCAATTTGACCATACCACAAGGACCAAAAATGCAATTAACTCATGTATTGATGGTGCCATTTAGGAAGTAGCACCCGGTACTATTTGAGTTGACACCCACACCCCATTAAAGGTTAATACTATCAGCGCGAGCTATACGTATATGCCACATTGAGATTTCAGTTGTTGCTAGTTTGTGTGTTCATTAAGTACTTACATGTGTATATCATGCAGCTCTATTATCATGCGTTACTTTATTCAAAGCTTCGTGGTTTAACTCTTAAACTTACGAGCTCACCAACTTTATGTTGACGTTTTCAAGTACCATTTTCATGTGTTCGTTGGTAACAATTTGAAGGCAATTTCATTGGAGTTATTTGTTGTACTTAACTTAAAGACCGAGTTAACTAGGCGAACACATTTTTCTAAAGACTTTGATTTGAAAAGTTGTGACTTATGTTTTTCATTATCCGGTATTGGATAAAAACATTTATGTAACATTGTAATCCTATTTCTTAAATCAAGTATGGTGTTGTTCTACTATCTTATGCGATGTTACAAACCGTCGCACCTCGTGTTTCTGCATAAGGTGGGGTGTGACACTTGCTCACTGTTTTCCTACGATATATCATTCGCTATGTCGTGGTTAACTCTTAAACCTATGAGCTCACCAATTTTATGTTGACATTTTTCTAATACCATTTTCAGGTGATCGTTAGTAAGGTATTTTGACGGCACTTGCATTGGAGTCAACTTACTTGTCATCACCACTACCATATTTTCCAAGACAACGCGAAATCAAATAAGACATGTGATTTACTATCAAACTTTGGATAAGAGATATTTTGGAATGTTGTAAACTATTGTTGTAATTATGTAAGGTAAATCTATGATGTTATGCTCGTGCCTATCACCGTTACACCTCCTGTTCTCGCTTTAGCGGGGTGTGACAGCCACCCCCCACAACCACCACCTACCACAACTGCTTACCATCACCACCACCAATCAATAGCATCGTGCACCACCGCCACCCATTGCCACCACCACCACCCACCACCACTACGATGCACCAGCGCCACCTACTACCACCACTGCCACCCACCACAATCACCATCAATAACCACCACCGCCACCCACTGCCACCACCACCACTACTTACCACAACCACCATTCACCATCACCACCTACTACCACCACCCACCACCATCACTGATGAGTGGTTGGTGGTTATGGTGGGTTATGGTGGTGGTGGTGGCAGTGGGTTGCGATGGTGGTGATTGGTGATGGTGGTAGGTGGTGGTGGGTGGTGGCGGTGGGTGGCAGTGGTGAGTAGTAGTGGTGGTAGCGGGTGGCAGTGATTGTTAGTGGTGGTGGTAAGTGTTGGTGATAAGCGGCGGCGGTAGGTGGTGTAGGTGGGTGGCAGTGGTGGGTGGTGGTGGCGCTGGTGGGCTATGGTTATGTATTTGGGATTAACTAGGTTTATGTATTAAGGACACAATTCTTTATGTATTAGGGACTAACTGGGGTTATGTATTGAGAACCAACGGTGCAATTGTTTATGTATTGGGGACTAACGGTGTAATTACCATGTCATGTGGTTAGTTATCTTCGTTAAAGTTTGAAATTATAATTGTCATAGTGGATCTTTTGAAAGTATGTTAATCATATTCGTACAAATTGAAAAGTAAATTAGTCATTTGTGGCTTTTGCCCATATAAATCTATAAGCATTTGTAATTTAAGATCTTGCCTTTATTTATAAAATATGTTTAGTTTATGTTTAGCTTTTGCCATGGATTTTAGGGCCTAAAAATTCATTTACCTCTCTTTGTATTATATATGGATGGTTTTGTGTTTTTTTTGTGTTTTTTAAGAGTGTTTATGGGTTGTGTGTGTGAGGAAGACGATGGGTGTGGTGTGTCTTTGTGTTGGTTAGCAATTTTTCCTTTTTTAATTGATTATGGTAAATTGTAAATTTCATCCCTAATGTTTGCCAAATTTGCAAATAACACCCCGAGAGAAAAAAAAATGCAAATTAGCCATCGGGAGCAAAGTTGCGTTCAAATAACACACCGAGAGAAATAAATTAAACTAGCCAACGAGAAAATGTGGCGTGCAAATTTGAAAATAACGACCGTTAGCACATCCGTTTGTCACTTTTAAAGCGATGTGAAATAACTAATATACCCTCTTCATCTTCCCCACTGTCATTTTTTTTGAAAATTGAAGCTTTATTGTTTTCCCACCACATTACAAACACAGCCACCGCCGCCACCTTCTACCACCACACAACCACCACCATCAAATCAACTCTTTTTTATTTGTAAAACTGAACGCACCCTGCTTTGTTATATGATTATGAGATCCAAAATTTGCAAATCCATAATTCATCAAGAGTCATAACTAAACAACATAGACCGGAAAATTGCAAAAAGTCAATAGTTTTATCTACAGATCTATATCATACAATTATGATTGACCATAACTTATACACAACTTATATCACTTATGAAATCAGCACTTATGACAACATAAACACTTATAACCACAACTTATACAGAACTTATGACCACATCTTGTAGCAACTTAAAATCGGACTTATGACCATAGCTTATAGCAACAATCAACATTTAACATCATATTTAATGTTTAGAAATTTGGATCGATCCGTAAAGATAAATACCAAGAGGATATGACATGCTTAAAAAGTATAGGGCTATATCCGAGAAACCCACAAACCACAAGGACGATTTGTGTGGTTAGATTCATTTCTCTACATGTTTATGTTTTTGTTAATACTAATAACCAGTGTTGCAAAAAAAAGATTTAGAAGGCCGATTAATCACCGCTTAGGTGCTACTGGGCCACTAACCTTTTCGATTTGTGTAAATCGGTCAACGGCGGTCAACGACTCTCAATGAATTAGATCCGTAAAAGATCAATACCAAAGGATAAAACATGCTTAAAAAATACAAGGATCAGATCGAGAAACCCTTCAAACGACAAGGACGATTTGTGTGTTAGATTCATTTCTCTCTACGGTTTATGTATATGTTAATACTAATAACCGAGTCTTTGCAACAAAAAGGTTTACAAGGCCGATTAACCGCCACTTAGGCGCCATCAACACTAACCTTTTCGATTTGTGTAAATCGGTCAAACAAATCGGTCAACAGCGGTCAACGACTCTCAGCGGTGGTCAAAAACAAAACTCGCCGTAAACTAGTTTTAATCACTTATAGTCAACGTTTATATTTATTACAAGATATATTTTTAAAGGAAAATCTTGCATAGAATACCCAAAACTTGCCAGAAATACCTAAAACTTGCCTGAAATGCCAATCCGATTAATCCTTCCTAGACCGATTACAAGCTACGAGGGGGCCAACCGTCCGATTACCGATTCACGCTTTTGCAACCTTGCTAATAACAAAATTTAAAGGAAATACCATTAACTCTTCACCTTTTATCAAAATCGATTAACACAATAATAGTAAAATCGATTATTAATCCCAAGAATAATAAAGCGGCACTTCACATCCAAAAACGTTTTAATATGCTTAAAAAGATAAACAACCTTATGGCTAATCATCTAATAACATCTATTCATATATATTTTTTTAAAGATAGTAAAATACACCGTTAGTTCTCATGGTATTGCTAGATTTCACGTTTAGTCTAAATCTAAAAAACGTTTCACCATTGCTCCATATCGTTGCCAAAATTGCTCGCCGCTAGTCCTATTTTCTAACGACGTTAGTGTCAGATCGTTATCTTCAGCCACATGCTTGGCACACGAGGGTAGCACTACTACAAAATAATAACATACTCACACTTATTAAGTATGTTTACACACTTTAAAGTGAGAAGAATAAAAAATTCACACTAGTATGCGGGTGAACCAATTAAGTGTAGCAAATATTTCACACTTTATGTCAAATCTCTGTATTTGACGTAGCGCTCAAAGGTCCATTTTGGTAAACCAATAAAATTTGGCCAATTCTAGCATATTTATTTTGATAACTTATTCTAAAATCTACATGTTATTTTCTAAACACCGATGAACCCTTATATAAAGGGAAGTGATTTGCTTGTACAAAACTCACATTGTGCTTTATCCGCTTATACTCTAAGTGTCCTAATCAATAAATTAAGTGTGCAAATCACTTCTCTTATATAAAACACAAATGTTATTACTATTGTTAGCCACAAACATCTCAAAAAAAGTAAATAAAATAAAAAAATAAAAAATCAAGTATCTCATCAAACTATAATTAGTGGTGGTGGTAGGTGGTGGAGGTGGGTGGTGGTGGTGGTGGCGCTGGTGGGCGATGGTTATGTATTTGGGACTAATTGTGATTATGCATTGAGGACCAACGGTGCAATTGTTTATGTATTGAGGACTAACTGGGGTTATGTGTTGAGGACCAACGATGCAATTGTTTATGTATTAGGGACTAACGGTGTAATTACCATGTCAAGTGGTTAGTTATCTTGGTTAAAGTTTGAAAGTATAATTGTCAAAATGGATTTTTTGAAAGTATGTTAGTCATATTAACAAAAATTGAAAAGTAAATTAGTCATTCGTGGCTTTGCCCATATAAATCTACAAGCATTTGTAATTTAAGATCTTGCCTTTATTTATGGAATATATTTAGTTTATGTTTAGCTTTTGCCATGGAATTTATGGCCTAAAAATGCACTTACCTCTCTTTGTATTATATATGTTTTGTTTTACACTCGTCTTAGTTATAACTTCCAGCACAATGCGAAATCATATTTATTTTAATATTTAAGTTTAAAATGGATGGGTTTTGTGTGTGTGATGAAGACGATGGGTGTGGTGTGTGTTTGTGTTGGTTAGCAATTTTTTATATTGATTAGGGTAAATTGCAAATTTCGTCCATAATGTTTGCCAAAATTTTAAATAACACACTGAGAGAAAAAAAGGTGCAAATTAGCCACCGAGAGCAAAGTTGCACGCCGAGAGAAAAAGAAATTACAAATTAGCCACCAAGACAAAGTGGCGTGCAAAATTGCAAATAACGACGATAAGCACCCCCATTTGTCAGTGTCAAAGCGTATGTGAAATGACTAATATACCATCGTTTTTTTTCTCCACTATCATTTTCTTTTGAAATTTTAAGCTTTATTGTTTTCCCACCACGTTACAAGCACAACCACCACCACCTAACACCACACAACCAACAACACCACCCTCTACCACCACATAACCACCACCATCAAATCTTTTTTTTTTTGGTAAAACTGAACGCACCCTGCTTTGTTACACGATTATGAGATCCAAAATTTTAAGACAATTCCAAAATTTGCAAATCCATAATTCATCAATAATCATAGCTAAGGGTATGTTTTTAAGAAAAATAGATTGTCTTAATCATTGTTGAAAAAGATTATAAAAAGAGATTATTTTTATAATTTACATGAAGTAAGTTTTTATTTTTAGATATTATGAACGATTATTTTTCTTATAATCTCTTATAAGTTATGTTGTATTATTTTTTAAATAGCTTATTTTTTTTACAAAATAAGCATAATCTTTTGGCACAAACATAAGATAAAATGAGATCAAGTATTACTCTTTACAAAAAACTCTTTATTTATATACCGTATACTCTCCGCTTTCCCATCTTTAAAAGGTCAACTCACCAACAACGCCACGTCACCATCACCAACGGCGGTCGCAACCACCAGCCACAGCACCGCACCTCCGTCACCGGCGCCGGTCACCCGTTCCCCTCCGTTGGCCGGAAGTTTAGATCCAGTTGAGAGCTCGAGTTCATCTCCTAATCAGAATAATCAGCTGGATATGCAGATTCTCTAACTGAAATAGCTGACTATTTAACTGGTTCTTATTTTATTTAATTTTACTTGATTTTTTTATAGCCGTCGTTGACTATTTGACTATAGGATGGAAGTTCTGTTATAAGTAGTAGTTTTTGATCTATAATATTATTAAGAGTTCTACTTAGAGGTGGATACTAGTATGCTATTATGGAATTTGGTTTCGAGATGAGTGTTATATGTTTCGTTAGGTGCTATGTGAAAAGTTACATAATGTAGATGAGTTTTCATGCGTTCGTCCGTTGTTGGGTAATTATTTTTGTATTTTACTAGTTGTACTTATGTGTATAAATTTTAAGTATTTGTCTAAAATTATCTTCTGATTTGAGATTCTGAGCTAATTTGTTAATTTTAAGGTATTTTTATTTGGGGTTTATATGAGTATACTATACGTGCTGATTTTGACCATGTATAATTGATTGTATGGCTAATTTTTAAAGTTTTTAGCTCTCATTTAAAGGTATTTCTGTATAGTAGTATTAATATAAGTTTGACCTTAAGGATTGAATACTACCAGCCAATTTAGTTTAATCTAAATTTAATATATGTACGGGTGTTATTGAGTTAGGTTATCGGGTTCTGGTTTTGCAAAATATGACCTTACACTCAAACAATTGTGAGCAGGTCAAGTAGGTTACATGGGTCTGCTGGGAAAAACGGTTTAACCGGGTAAACTGGGTAGGCTAGCCGGATGAGGTAGGTGAGTCAAATGGGGGGTGGGGCTGATTGTCAGGCTTAAGTGAGGTTCAGGTGGTTGAGTCGAAACGGGTTAATGATAAGTCAGTCATGTGAACATATTGGAAGTATGCATACCTCTTTACGACTAGCCATGTTTAGTAGTTCACTGTTAAATATTGAAATAATTCATTGTTATTTCTGGACTGGGTTTAACAGAAAAATATCAAGCGGGTATGGTTGAGAGTCATGGAGAGTATGTTTAATCATACCCACATATTGAGGAAAGTATCTTATATTAATTTGACTGATGGTGGTGGTGAAACCTTTTGAGTTGGTCAAGTTTCTCTTAGAGAAAAACAATAGTATGACCACAGTAGTATTGAGGGGATTTGATGGTGGTGGTTGTGTGGTGCTAGAGGGTGGTGGTGCTTGTTGTGTGGTTTTAGAGGGTGGTGATGTTGGGTGGGTTTGGGATGTGGTGTGAGAGTGGGGAAGAAGACGAGGGTATATTAGTCATTTTACATGCGTTTGACCTTGACTAATGAGGGTACTAACGATCGTTAGCTCTCGGTGGCATAAAGTTAACGCAACTTTGCTCTCGATGGCTAATTTGCAATTTACCCTATTGATTAAAAATGGTGTGTGATGTGTGCTTATCAATTAAAAATGGTTTGTGGTGTGTATTTTTATTGAAATGTTTAATTTGTGTAAGTTGTATTTTTATTTCAATGAATAAAAGATTAAGTGGTTTGAAAAAAATTAAAAAGATAATAAAATGATGGGTCCTAAAAGTGAGGTTTTGACTTAAGTTAATGGGGAGGATGTTTTTGGGTAAGTGAAAAGAGGAAAAGTTGTGGTGAATAAGAAAACTTACCACCTCTTCGTTAAATATGTCAATAGACATATGAGCCCACACATAGAAAAACCATTGTTGACAAACGAACAAGCAACCAAAATGACATATTTCAACGTTTAGGACCACAATTACTTCCAACAAACATTCAATGTATATACATTGGCAACCAAAATGACATATTTCAACGTTTAGGACCACAATTACTTCCAACAAGTATAGTCAAAGTACTATGCCTAACCCATATTTCGGTTTTTTTTTTTTTTTTTTTTTTGTATATATGGATATTTTGTCACATTGTCGCTGTGAACAGAAGATATGGCATCTTTGAGTTTCTAGTGAAACTACAAGTCAATTTTGTGTCCCTTATCGTTCATACACACTTATGCAAAGCATTTCATAGCTATCTTACCTCGTAAGTATCTTACGTCTTAAGGATACTTAGATATTTAGTATTCTTAACTATGAAGAAACGAACTTAGTAAGAATACTTGGAGGCAAAGACAAGTCTATGTACTGAGTTTTGTAAGCCTATGAATAGAAGTTAAAAGTTGAGCTCGAATTAGAACAATCCCGCCTTTTCACTTTACATTTGTGTTTTCTATCACAATTATTATCAGCAACAAAGTTCGTTACTTCAGTTCTTCGAAAGCGAGATATTTGATTGTATCATTAATGGACGCAGCCTGACACAGACAGTAAAATGAGGGAAATTTACCAATGTTGGAATTTACATCAAACATATATAGTTATTTGGATAGTTGTTACTAATAACCTTCATCATTGTTCTTTATATCTTGAAGATAAGTATCTATATTAACGCCATCCAACCTTCAATTTCTTTTTGTATGCGTCACTCTTCATTATAGATATTAGCTTTTAATTCTGCGAGAAATCATTCTATGAATACATGTGCATTATGCTCAATCATCGAGTTTGTATATCCAGATCAGGTTTGAGAATCGCTGTCAAAAGTAGAAGCTTGGTTAAGCATTAGCTGAGGCCAGAATATTGCCTAATCTTCACATTTACTTTAAACGATTGATGTAGTAGCATTATTAAGGAAGTGGTGAAGTATATTAAAATTGTGATTGTTCATATGGGGGTTTTATTTTGTTAGTTTAGTTGATGAATTAAGGTGTTCATTAGTGGTTTATATATCTATATTAATATATAAACATAACCCCAAATTGACCCATTCCTAATTAAACCATTGTTATGTAGGTATTCTGAAGTTAAACCATTCGTTTGAAATTCATCCCGAGAATGTTTCTGAAGATGGTCATGGTAATTGAAATATTAAGTGCACCCCATATACATGAGGATACTTTGTTGTCTCCGAAGGACTCATTGGAGTAGGAAGTATGAACGGCCAACGACCCTCCAAAGATCTGCACCTTAAGAATGCAGCTTATCTCCACATTATACTCCAAGTAACAGAAGGTTTGCCTTGGAATATGTTCAAGGTATGGCTTTTGTCTTTATGTTTTTTTAGTTATTCACCAATTTTAGTTAGGATTCTAATGGGCAGCAAAGGTTGGGGTAGAATTTCACCCAAAAATTTCGAGGGGATTTTGCGGTGATATGTTGGCAAGTTACTTCTCAGAACCTAATGAAAACCACATTTGAGTGAACTTCATCCACTCTTTCCACAAGATTTAATGACACAAGATTTGAGTAAGTTGGATGTAACGAAATGACATCCACTCTTTCCAGAGTTACATCTCGAAAATCTACAATAAATACAAGTAATAAAGGCAAGTTATTCTGAATTTCATAAAAGTGAATGTATTTAGACAATATTGCATTTGTACTAACAGTTTTGTTGTCCGTCTTAACAGATAGTCCTCTTTGTGTTGTGCGCGAGTTTGAAAAGAGTAAGATGACACTCATAAGACGTTGCCATTTGCTGACTGAAAGTAAGTAACGAGATCTTCCAAACTTGCTCTCAGAAAATTTATTATTTTTGGGGCAATTTACATGAAACGGGTCACTTTTGGTTAGTTTTTATTAGAAACGGGTTGTAGAAGTCCAGTTGGTTGTTTGTGACTGGTGAACAGGGTATTTGGATATAGTAAAACTTTTAGTTCTGTGACAATGAGGAAAATAGGTGTTTGGATTCTGGTATAGTTTACTATGGTTTTACTTCTGCGAGAAATCATTCTATGAATACTTTATACATGTGCGTTATGCTTAATCTATCAACTTCATATATCTGTATCAGGTTTGAGAATCGCGATCAAAAGTAGTAGCTTGGTTAAGCATTATCTCGGGCCAGAATATTGCCTAATCTTCACGTTTACTTGAAACTATTAATGTAGTAGCATTATTAAGGAAGTGGTGAAGAAGATTAACTGCTTACTACATGAACTCGTGAAGGATGGAATGCAATAAGGATGAAGCCACAAGGGCGAAAGAAATCGCTGAAAGTAAGTTTTCTTCAAAGGATGTAAAGGGTGCCAAAAAATTTGGTAGGCGCAAAATTTGTTTTCTGGTCTTGAGGGTATTTCCTAAGTATTAGCTGTTCTGGATGTGCATGTTACTGCCGAAAACAAAGTAAGTAGTGCAGATGCGCAGACAAAGGTTACTTCTCAAAAGAAGGATAAAACTACTACTCAGACGAAGAAAAAAACCAAGAGTCAAAAGGATGAGATTAACGGGACTACCAAGACGGTTTCCACTTCTGTTCCTTCATCCTCCAATGAACAGATAGCTCCTGAGACATCAAAGGTCAAAGGTTCTCGAAAAAGGAATAAAGTTAACGGGGCTACCAAGACGGGTCCCACTTCTACTTCTGCATCGTCAAATGAACAGATAGCGCCTCAGACGACTCCTGGGCCTTGTTTAACAGTGATTAAAACTTCTCAAGATAAGGATAAAGTTAATGGGATGACCAAGACGGGTCCCACTTCTATTCCTTTACCGGTTACTAAACTGATGAAGATTAAAACGTTTTGGATCGTATGCATGAGATGCAAATTGCAGTATGAATTCTTGAGAAAGTATTTAAACCGAAATATGTTATGCCCCACTTGTTATGGACCGTTTCACGCGACTGAGATTCCACCACCAAATATCAATGCTTCTTCAGAAGTTGCGGGAATTTCACAAGGAACGGGAAATAACATTTCAGCCCCAGAAACGAGTAAGATAACGGGTATTGAGGCTGGTAATGGTACAAGCTCCCAGCAGGGTCCACTAAAATGTATCAAAATTTTAGCACTTTTGTAGGTATGTATTGTTAACCTAATCTGCTTGCCTTATCTTCTCTTTGGGTCAAATGTATCAAAATTCGACAAAAGTTTTAGAAGCTTACTGAATTGGCGCAAAAGTCTATCTCTATTAATACGTAAACATTTGTTTTACTTTACCCAAAGAAAAAGTATGTCTCAATTAACCCCAAATTGACCCATTCCTAATTAAATGGGTCAAAGTTGCTACATTAATTATGTATATAAAAGATGTGGTATTTAAGCACTTAAATCATATAAGAATCATTGTTATGTAGGTATTTGATACGACTATCAGTATTCTTAAGTAAAACCATTTGTTTGAAATTCGTCCTGAGAATGTTTCTAAGGATGGGTCATGGGAATTGAAATATTTGTTTGAAATTCGTCCAGTTGGTGGTTTGTGACTGGTGAACAGGGTATTTGGATGCAGTAAAACTTTTAGTTCTGTGACAATGAGGAAAATAGGTGTTAATGAGGAAAATAGGTGTGGTTTGGATTCTGGTATAGTTTACTATGGTTTTACTTCTGCGAGAAATCATTCTATGAATACTTTATACATGTGCGTTATGCTTAATCTATCAACTTCGTATATCTGTATCAGGTTTGAGAATCGCGATCAAAAGTAGTAGCTTGGTTAAGCATTAGCTCGGGCCAGAATATTGCCTAATCTTCACGTTTACTTGAAACTATTAATGTAGTAGCATTATTAAGGAAGGGGTGAAGCAGATTAACTGCTTACTACGTGAACTCGTGAAGGATGGAATGCAAAAGGATGAAGCCACAAGGGAGAAAGAAATCGTTGAATGTAAAGGGTGCCAAGAAATTTGCTTTAAAGGCCCAAAATTTGTTTCCTGGTCTGGAGGGTATTTCCCAACTATTAGCAGTTCTGGATGTGCATTTTGCTGCCGAAAACAAAGTAAGCGGTGAATCAGATTATTATGGGATACTTGGTGTGAACCCCCTTAGCAGATGATGATACTGTGAAGAAACATTACAGGAAACTAGCTTTATCACTTCATCCCGATAAGAACAAGTCCTTAGGTGCAGAAAGGGCATTCCAGCTCGTTTCTCAAGCATGGAATCTGTTATCCGATAAAGACAAAAGATTGGCATATGATCATAAATGGCATGCTCAGTTTTTGAAGCAGAGGGTTCCTCAGAATGTGTTTTCACGTGTGCATATACCTCCAACACAGAACGGTTTCTCACAATCTCACGAAGAGTGCAGCTGCCCGAACAGCTGGTGCAGATGTGCAGACAAAGAAAAAAACGAAGAGTCAAAAGGATGAGACTAATGGGACTACCAAGACGGTTCCCACTTCTGTTCCTTCATCCTCCAGTGAACAAATGGTTCTGAGACGTCAAAGGTCAAAACTTCTTGAAAAAAGAATAAAGTTAATGGGACTACCAAGACGGGTCCCACTTCTGCTCCTGCATCGTGTAATGAACAGATGGTGCCTGAGACGTCAAAGGTCAAAGCTTCTCGAAAAAAGAATAAAGTTAACGGGACTACCAAGACGGGTCCCACTTGTGCTCCTGCATCGTCTGGGCCTTGTTTAACAGAGGTTAAAACTTGTCAAGAAAAGGATAAAGTTAACGGGACGACCAAGACGGGTCCCACTTCTATTCCTTTACCGGTTACTAAACAGATGAAGCATAAGACGTTTTGGACCGTTTCACGCGACTGAGATTCCGCCACCAAATATCAATGCTTCTTCAGTGGTTGCGGGAATTTCTCAAGGAACGGGAACTAGCATTTCAGCCCCAGAAACATGCAAGATAACAGGTATTGAGGCTGGTAATGGTACAAGCTCCCAGCGGGGAAAGGGATCGAGAAGAAGCCCAACTAGACACTAATATAGAGGAAGCTTTGAGAAATAAGATCACTAAAAAGAAGCTAAACCGCATCTAAGAAAGTCAAATCTGTTAAAACAAAGCAAGACATTAAGGGTTTGATGCAATTAAGGAAACAGGGCCTATCAAGAATCACCTTATAAAGAAGGCGACTACGAAATAAAGAAGAAACTGGACGAATGGAGTTCAGAGGCCGTAAAAGTTGCTGAAATGGCAAACGGCTACTCAAAGAGTAACGAGGCTGACGTCCCAGATCCAGATTTTCATGATTTCGATATAGAAAGAAGCAAAAAGTGTTTCAAAGAAGGTCAACTCTGGGCTGCTTATGATGATCGTGACGGGATGCCTCGGAACTATGCCATAGTTCACAAAGTAATTTCTTTGAACCCGTTTAAGATGAAAGTATGTTGGCTTAGCTCAAAACCTAACAAGAAACCACTTCCATTTCCCGGGTTCCTGGAAGCATTCGGTGAGTTCCAACCGGGAAAACACGAAACCGTTACCTCTCCTAACTATTTCTCACACAAAGCTAGCTTTACAAAGCAGAGAAACGGTAACATTCGTGTTTTCCCTAAAAAGGGAAGTGTTTGTGCTCTGTACAAATACGATAAAACACTGGATACAATAAAACATACTTACGAACTTGTAGAAGTTGACGAGTCCAGTGAAGAAACAGGCATTACCGTCACGCCACTAGTCAAAGTTGCAGGATTTAAAACAGTGTTTCACCGACATCTCGACAGCAAAGAAACAAAAGTTATCCTGGAAAAAGACTTTCTTAAAATATCGCATCAAATACCTTCATACTTGCTCACGGGTCAAGAATCTGCAAACGCTCCAAAGGGTTGTCTAGACCTCGACCCTGCAGCTATTCCTCCCGAGTTTCTTCATGTTTTAGCAGATAATAAGGAAGCCGATACAATGGATGTCGACAATGGTCCAAGTACGGATGGTGTTTGTTCCATTTAGGTACAAAATTCCTGAACTTGGGAGTTTGGTTTGGTTTGGTTTTTTGGGTTGTTGGATGGGAAAATAGGTAACATGTAGTGTGCATTATGCAGTTGTAACTTGTGCTTAATAGGGTTGTACAACTCAGTTTTTGTTAGATGCTGCTGTTATATCTTGACTTTATTTAGAAATGTTTCTTTTGTACTTTTGGAATCCAAACATTGACAGTTAAATTGAGTGTAATTTCTTATTGCAATGTTTCATTTGAATGTGTAGTTTCTTACAGCAAGGTTCCAATTTAAGTGATGGATTTACCGCATGATTTCTTATTGAAATGTTTCATTTTAATTTGCAACGGTTCTAAATTCCAAATTTTAAGTAATGGATTTACAAAGTTGTTTGCTTTCTTTTTCATAAACTATAACTTTGTATTTCAAAGTTATTCAACAACTTATATTAGCTACCTGTGAATTTCACATGCGTATAGGCTAGTAAGCTAACTAACAAAAAACAATAAGCTACAAAACAAAAAACATTGGCTATAAATCAAATGGTTATAAAACTTTTAAATGTCTTTAGTCTTCCAGCTAGGATATGTCCAGCCCACGATCTACAAAACAACCACAATTAATACCAAACCGACCCATATCACTATATAACCCATCACCCAAACAGTCTATATATCCTGCACAAATAATTACCCATTAACCAAAACTTGTAATCTTACCACCATTACGATATCTTGTCTTGAATTTTTAAAAATCAAAAACATATTTCCCTCTCAAATTACCTTCTAAACACCACAATTAATGAATTAAACATCGCAAAACTCTTTACACGGTCTATAAATTCCACTTCTGAATTAGGCCACTGAAACCTTGATATTGAGCTGGTCCAAACACCATTCATTTATAACATCATTTTGACCTTTCAAACATAAATACCAACCAGCTAAGTGTCAAGACCAAAAAGATGGTAACCAACAAATTCAAAAATCACTAGTATCCAAGACCACCAGCAGATTTCTATCCCACAAAGAACAGATATCCAATTCCATCATATAACCTTATTCATTTGGGTAAAGTATTTTTCATATGTTCTGGCGAACACGGTTGTGTCGTCGCCATCACACCATAAGTATTTTTTTAAATAATTTTTCTCCTTAACCTTTTAAGCAAACTAAGCAACTGTTATTTATACTATCTTACAAAATATGGAAATCCATACTCTTCATTTAAATATATTAATTCTTCTTCATGATGTTATACGATCTATTTCACTTACAGTTACTTGTCTACGATATATGCAATATAAGTGTAGTCTTCCATATCCCATGTCTTCTTAAATGTCCCATGTGATTATACATGGAAAATAGTTATTATCAGTCAAATTGTGTTGGCCAAGCTGAGAAGGAATGTGTGGATGATAGACCATAGGTTGCATAATTAGTGTTATAAGTCTTCCTATCCCAAGTCTTCTTAAAAGTCTTTGGTGATTTGTTGATGGCATCCTCTTCACCATTTGCGTGTCACGAACGTTGCATAAAGTCTTCCCTATCCCAAGTCTTCTTTTAAGTCTTGGTCATGATGATAAGGAATTTGTGGAAGGAATTCATTTCACCTGTTGCATGTCGATCACAGACTGTTAACATGCAAAACTAAGGATAAAAGCCAATATCTTGTTCTAATAATTTTATGTAAATTAAGTGGTCGCTGTGAATTTTCTGCATTAAGTGGTCCCTGAGACCTTCCACCAGTTCTTCAAATTCCACTTCTGGATTAGACTACTGAAATCCAAACACCATTCGTTCCATGATCTGCCAAACACTCTTCAAAGTAGCCAAAATGAAATCCAACCATCTTAACAAGATTTTTAACAGCAAAGAAATAACCAAAACCCAAACATAAATACCAACCAGCTAAGTGCCAAGACCAAAAAGACGGTAACCAACAAATTCCAAAATTACTAGTATCCAAGACCACCAGCAGATTTCTATCCCACAAAGAACAGATAATAGAACATATATGTATCATATTATTATTTCAAAACAATAACTTCAAATATCTAAAGAGCAACAAATAGTTACTATTGAAGACACTCATATGTGTTGTTGCTCAAGGTTTAACCTGGAAGTTAATCTTATATAACCAAAACTTATAATCTTACCACCACTATAGAAGTGGAATCTAACCCAATATCATTCCTTATAATCTTACCAACCATTTGACAGTAACCAAAATTACTAGTACCCAAGACCACCACCAGATTTCTATCCCACAAATTCTTGGATGGCATTCTCTTGATCACAATTTAAGTGTGGCGAGCGTTAAACATTAATATTTGAAAATATCAGAATTTCTTAAAAGTCTTGGTCGATATGATGATAAGGAATTTGTGGAATCCATTCATTTCACCAGTTGCATGTCACATACGTTAACATGCAAACCTAAGGATAAAAAGCCAATACTTGTAAACCCCAAACTTACACGCACAACACATGTATATATCACACATCTACTTATTATATATGTTGTTGCCATCACATTCATCCATTGATTTTGTTTCTGCTAATTGTTTGTTGTTCCTTGTTGCTACTTTATAAAACTATATATCCATGTTTTGAACATCTGATAATTGCACTTAGGAAACTTAATAAGAAACAGTGTTTGGCGACCGTTTTTGAAAAATAGTGTCTAGCCACGAGGGTTTAGCTTTCGAATTTTGTTTAAACACACCTATTGGAAACACGCTAAGTAGATGTGTTTAGCTTTTATGTCAATCTACATTTTATAATACTCTTGCAACTACGATATACAATATATGTGTAGGCTTCCATATCCCAAGTCTTTTAAAGTATCCTGTGATCCATTATACATGGAAAATAGTTATTATCAATCAAATTGTCTTGGCCAAGCTTGGAAGGAATAAGTGGATAATAGACCATAGGTTGCATAACTAGCGTTAAAACCCTATCCCAAGTCTTCTTAAAAGTCTTCGGTGATTATAGACCATAGGTGATGCTAGTCGTACCGTGCAAATTGGGTTGCATGATTAATGTCACAATGAAATTTAAATGTCGTCTTCGCAATCTCAAGTCTTCTTTAAAGTCTTCTTTGAGTATACATACAAACTAGTTATTATCAATCAAATATTGTTTTGTTCAAGCTGATAACGAATTTGTGGATGGCATTATCTTCACAATTTGCGTGTCGTGAACGTTAAACATTAAATTTAGAAAATATCATAGTCTCTTCAAGTTTGAAGCTTGTACTAGATTAGTGTCTCAACAGAAAAGTATAATAAAGGAATTTATTATTTTCTTATTAGTTATTGTTTATACTAAACTTTTTGTAATTATAATCTATTCATTTTATTTGCAAATATTGGTCCGTCCTATATATGGAATCTAGAGATGTCTTTATCGCCAATTAATAATTGCTATAAAAATTGCATACTCAATGAAAAGTCTTGGTTAAGATGATAATGAATTTGTGGAAGCCATTCATTTCATCAATTGCATGTCACGAACGTTAACATGCAAAACTATGGATAAAAAGCCAATGCATGTTCTTATAATTTTAAGTAAAGAGCAACAAATAGTTACTATCAAAAGCACTTATATACATATCATAGCAAAACAGTATAAACTTTTTAAGTGTTGTTGCTCAAGGTTTAACCCGTTTCTAAGATCAAATAAAGCTAAAATATCAATTTCAATGTTATTTTGAATCTAATCAAGCTGTCAAATAAGTTCTCCTATCCTATAAGTTCGTATTCCTTCAAGTGTCACCAAGATTCATAGAACCAAAGGATTTATGCTAAAATGAGTTATCTTGTAAGTATCTTTGTAAGGATTTATGTTTAACTTATTTTTTCCAGTATGTGAAATCGTGAGTCTGTCTTGGTTATCATATTGTTTTGGAGATTTTAGTTTAAAACGGTTGACATGTTTCGTTTATATTGTAATGTTGTTACACATATAGAAATCCAACTCGGTTGGGTGACATATCTTAGTGTCCACAACAGTTCCTGAAAAATTTACAATGAATGTTACTGGTGGCCTGTAGTTTCCTTCCAATGAAAGACAAGTCTGGTTGTATCACCCAACTGCATATGTTAAAAAAGAGAACAGACGTGCTTTTGACGTGTTTTATAATAATAAATGTAGAAAGGAGAACTACCTTGCGGATCTTGTCCATTTTATTCAGCAACACCTGTAACATTCAATATGGTTATTAGATTTAACACAGCAAAAATTATTAAAATATATAATACGCCCTAAAATATATCACTAAGATAGGATAGGATATGGAATGAAAGCCACCTATAGAATATTACGCGGTGAGGCTTATGGCCAGTTGACTTCTTAAGCGATATCAAACGTTCCCTACAAACGAGTAAATCAAGAATCCAGTTATCATAAACTTAATTTAAGACCAAATCAAAATTCATTTTTAAATAGTTTAACTGATTAACCTAATCAAGCCTCCATGAACGACGCCTCTTTTTGGATCAGTTAAGGTTGTGTATAAATCATTGATGATCTCCTGTCTGTGTAGCTGTGCAGATGATACTAGTGCCTTGTACCTGGTCACTTGTGGCCAGTCCATTGAAGCAACCACCTATAAAATAAAATAGAAAACAAGCTTCTAAGAACTTAAATAGTACACGGATCTTATAAAATACGTGACAGTGGCAAATGGGTCAAATTGGGTAGGTCAGATACAAGTTTAAACAGTTAGGCTGGCCAAACAAACTTTTTGTGTAACTTATTTGACCTTCAATAGTTAAATATTTAGAAACATTATGGGGGACTTTTTTAGCTGTCTGAACTGGCCTACCCAGTTACCCGTTTGACCCGCTTGGGATAAGACACACCAATATTAATCAACATATTTTGAATAAAACTATATAACAAGCCCGGTTGATCACATAATCCTCTTAATATTGCAATAGAACACTTTGGGAACTTTGAAGTTTCATCACTAAACTATGACCCGTTTGGCTCATTTTGAAAGGGAGTGTTTATCCAAGCAGTGATCTTATGAAAATTCCCTTATATAAGCTGATAAGCCCAAGCTTACAAGCCTATCCAAACACTAAAATAGGCTTATTTAAGTTATAAAATTTACTTGAATAAACCCAGATCAACCAATAAGCTTATTTCAGTCAAATGGTCAAATAACCTTTAAAAATACAAATAAAGTACCCAAAAACAACTGAACCGACAGCAGCTATAGAACGGCTGGAATCCTCTCCAGGCTGAGGATGAGTAACTTCAGCTCCAAAGAACATATAGTAGAACATATCCAATACCATATAACCTTATTCATCTGGCGAACACGGTCGAGCCGTCGCCATCACACCAGAAGTATTTTTTTAATAACCAAGTAACTGTTATTTATACTTTCTTACAAAATATGAAAATTTCCCATACTCTTCATTTAAATATACTAATTCTTCTTCATAAAATGTTTGAGTTTTGAGTGTTATTTTATAATGTTATACGTTGTATTTCACTTACAGTTACTTGTCTACGATACACGCAATATAAATGTACGTAGTATTCCATATCCCGGTCTTCTCTATGTACATGTAGAAAATAGTTATTTACCAGTCAAATTGTCTTGGTCAAGCTGAGAAGGAATGTGTGGATGATAGACCATAGGTGATGCTACTTGGGTTGCATGATTGATATGTTACAATGAAATCTTAATGTCCTCTTCCCAATCCCAAATCTTCTTTAAAGTCTTCTCTTACATAGAAAATAGATATTATCAATCAAAATTTGTTTTGCTCAAGCTGATAAGATATTTGTGGATGGCATTCTCCACAATTTAAGTGTGAACGTTAAAGATTAATATTTGAAAAAATCAGAATTTCTTACAAGTTTTGGTCGATATGATGATAAGGAATTTGTGGAATCCATTTATTTCTTGCATGTCACATACGTTAACATGCAAACCTAAGGATAAAAAGCCAGTACTTGTAAACCCCAAACTTACTCGCACAACACATGTATGTATATCACACATCTACTTATTATATATGTTGTTGCCATCACATTCGTCCATTGATTTTGTTTCTGCTAATTGTTTGTTGTTCCATGTTTTGAACATCAGATAATTGCACTTAGGAAACTTAATAAGAAACAGTGTTTGGCGACCGTTTTTTAAAAATAGTGTCTAGCCACGAGGGTTTAGCTTTCGAATTTTCTTTAAACACGCCTATTGGAAACACGCTAAGTAGATGTGTTTAGCTTTTATGTCAATATATACATTTTATAATTACTCTTGCAAATACAATATATAATACATGTGTAGTCTTCTATATCCCAAGTCTTTTTAGAAATATCCTATGATCCATTATACATGGAAAATAGTTATTATCAATCAAATTGTCTTGGCCAAGCTTGGAAGGAATATGTGGATAATAGACCATAGGTTGCATAATTAGCGTTAAAACCCTATCCCAAGTCTTCTTAAAAGTCTTCGGTGATTATAGACCATAGGTGATGCTAGTCGTACCGTGCAAATTGGGTTGCATGATTAATGTCACAATGAAATTTAAATGTCGTCTTCCAATCTCAAGTCTTCTTTAAAGTCTTCTACGAGTATACATACAAACTAGTTATTATCAATCAAATATTGTTTTGCTCAAGCTGATAACTAATTTGTGGATGGCATTCTCTTCACAATTTGCGTGTCGTGAACGTTAAACATTAAATTTAGAAAATATGAGAGTCTCTTCAAGTTTGAAGCTTGTACTAGATAAGTGTCTCAACAGCAAAGTATAATAAAGGAATTTATGATTTTCTTATTAGTTATTGTTTATACTAAACTTTTTGTTATTATAATCTAATCATTTTATTTGCAAATATTGGTCGGTCCTATATATGGAATCTAGAGATGTCTTTATCGCCAATTAATAATTGCTATAAAAGCTGCATACTCAATGAAAAGTCTTGGTTAAGATGATAATGAATTTGTGGCCCATTCATTTCATCAATTGCATGTCACGAACGTTAACATGCAAAACTATGGATAAAAAGCCAATGCATGTTCTTATAATTTTAAGTAAAGAGCAACAAATAGTTACTATCAAAAACACTTATATACATGTCATAGCAAAACAGTTTAGACTTTTTAAGTGCTGTTGCTCAAAGTTTAACCTGGAAGTTAATCTTATTAGCTTTCTAAGATCAGATAATGTTGAAATCTCAATTTCATTGCTATTTTGAATCTAATCAAGCTGTCAAATAAGTTCTCCTATCCTACAAGTCCGTATTCCTTCAAGTGTCACCAAGATTCAGAGAACCAAAGGATTTATGCTAAAATGAGTTATCTTGTATGTATTTCGTAACATTTTATCAAACCGCTTATTTGCATATTACAAGTGAATTTTTTAAGCGATTAAACATATGCAAATGAACTCGAATAAAGAAATGAAATAACCAAAACCCCCAATCCCAAGTCTTCTTAAAAGTCTTCTCTGTGTACAAAGAAAATAGCTATATTTATCAGTCAAGTTGTCTTTGTCAAACTGAGAAGGAATGTGTGGATGATAGACCATAGGTGATGTTAGTCGTGCTTCTTGGGTTGCATGATTGATATGTTACAACGAAAATAGATATTATCAATCAAATATTGTTTTGCTCAAGCCGATAAGGAATTTGTGGATGGCCTTCTCTTCACAATTTACGCGTCACGAACGTTAAACATTAACATTTGAAAAATATTATAATCTCTTAAAAGTCTTGGTATTCTCAAGATGATAAGAACCAAAAGGATTTATGCTAAAATGAGTTATCTGTTAAGTATTTCATTGAGACATTTTATAAAACAGTATATGTGCATATTACGACTGACTTGTTTACCAGCAAAGAAACCCCCAATCCAAAGCCCAGCAGCCACCAAACTCGGCAATCTAAGCTTCTTACCACCAAACACTTTGAAACCAGCAGACAGAAGAGGTTGTGCCGTCGTCATCACACCATAAGTATTTTTTTTTTTTTTTAATAATTTTTCTCCTTAACCTTTTAAATTATATATAATAAAATTTAGCAGCAACTGTACGTCATTTGTACTTTGTTACAAAATATAAAATTTTTTCACATTCTTCATTTAAATATATTAATTCTTCTTCATAAAATGTTTAGAATTTTGAGTGTCATTTGATGATGTTGTACGATCTATTTCACTTACAATTACGTAAACGAACATTAGAGGTATGCAACGAAGTGCAGCTACAAACGAACCTCGTTAGTTACCTGTCTACGATACATGCAATATAAGTTTGTTTTCCGTATCCTAAGTCTTCTTTTAGGTCTCATGTGATTATACAAGGAAAATCGTCATTATTAGTCAAATTTTCTTGTTCAAGGAGAAGGAATGTCTGGATGATAGACCATAGGTTGCATTAAGTCTTCCCTATCTCATGTCTTCTTTAAAGTCTTGGTCAAGATGATAAGGAAGTTGTGGAAGCCATTAATTTCACCAGTTGCATGTCTATCATAAACTGGTAACATGCAAAACTAAGGATAAGGCAATACTTTTACTTATCCTTATGATTTTAAGTAAATTTCCAAAAAATGAAATCACCACAAGCATTAAGTTACTTATCATCTTCCTATCATATTTCAATTCACCTATCCATTTTCTTCATTTAAGTATATTAATTCTTCTTCATAAAGTTTATTGTTTTGAGTGATATTTGAAGATGTTCCACGATCTATTTCAATTACAATTAATTACGTAAACGAACATAGGAAGTACGCAACGAAGTGTGGCTACGAACGACACTCATTATTTACCTGTCTAAGATATATACAATATAAGTGTAGTCCTCCATATCCCAAGTCTTCTTAAAAGTCTCATGTGATTAATATAATTGTCTTGGTGATGCTAGTCGTGCTACATGGGTTCCATATCCCAAGTCTGCTAGTCGCGCTCAAGCCGATAGGGAAATTGTGGATGTCATTCTCTTCACAATTTACGTGTCGCGGACGTTAAACATTAACATTTGAAAATATCATAATCTCTTGAAAGCCTTGGTATTCTCAAGATGATAAGAAATTTGTGGAATCAATTCATTTCACCAGTTGCATGTCACGAACATTAACATGCAAAACTAACTATAAAAAGCCAATACTTGTTCTCACAATTGCAAGTAAATTTCCAAAAATGAAGTCACCACAAGCAATAATTCACTTATCCTCTTCTTCTCTTATTTCTTTTCTCTTTTACGGTCTCGCGATAACATGTCTTACTTCCGCCACTGTCTCCGCTTCCTATGGCGGTAATGAGACTGATTATCTCGCGTTGTTGTCCTTCAAGTCAAAGATCACCCATGATCCATACAAAGTTCTAACCTCGTGGAACCATTCCTTTCATTTTTGTGACTGGATTGGTATTTCATGTGGAAAGCGGCACAACCGAGTGACTGCTTTACGATTGTTTTCGAAAGGCTTAGAAGGCTCGTTGTCTCCTCATGTAGGAAACCTCAGCTTCCTCCGTAAGCTTTCTCTCCCGAACAACAGCTTTCAAGGAACAATTCCTCATGAACTTGGTCGTCTATCTAGGCTACGTTTTCTTTATCTTTATGATAACAAGTTCAGTGGAGTCATTCCAACAAACTTGTCTGGTTGTTCTAACCTTGAAGTGCTTTCGCTCTTTCAAAATAAGCTAACTGGGAGCATACCCAAGGAGATGAGTTTACTCTCGAAACTTGTTTCTCTTGGAATTGACGACAATAAGTTAACAGATGGAATCCCACCTTTCTTGGGGAATATTACATCAATGGAAGTCTTCTCTGCTCGCGGGAACCCGTTTGGTGGGAGAATTCCAGATACCTTGGGTCATTGGAAAAGCTTGGCTGCATTGGCGTCTGGTGAGTGCAACTTATGTGGAACCATCCCTCATTCCATTTTCAACCTCTCACTCCTAGTCACTTTTTCCTTACCTGGTAATCACCTCAATGGTAGTCTTCCTTCAGAAATTGGTAATCAGCTACCGAATCTTGAGATCCTTCAGTTAAAGGATAACGAACTAACCGGAGTTCTTCCACCATCTCTTTCTAATTGTTCTAAATTAGGACTTCTTGATATGAGTGACAACAATTTTAGTGGTAAGTTGACAATTGATTTTACAAAGCTAAGTGATATTAATGGAATTTACTTATTTAACAACAACTTTCATGGACGCGGAGAAGCTGATGACATGAGATTTATAGATTCTTTGAAAAACTGCACCAAATTAGTAAGATTGTTGCTTTATAATTGCAACTTTATAGGAGTGCTTCCGATATCAATAGGTAATCTTTCTGATCAACTCAACTTTCTAAGTTTAGGAGAAAATCAATTATTTGGAAACCTCCCTTCAAGTATAGGTAGTCTAGTTGGCTTGACCGCTTTAAATTTACAATTAAATCGATTCAAAGGAAAGATCCCTAGTACCATTGGTAAACTTCAAAAGCTACAAGTTCTAGATCTAGATAGCAATCAATTTTCAGGGCCTATCCCTGATGTTATTGGGAACTTATCACTGTTGACAGAACTTTACTTAGATTACAACAAATTAGAAGGTCATGTTCCATCAAGCCTTGGGAATTGTAAAGAACTTAATGTGTTAAACCTTAGAAACAATAGACTCAGTGGAAACTTACCCAAACAGCTTCTTCAACTTCCATCACTAAATTATTTTTTAGATCTTTCTCAAAACCGCTTTTCTGGTTCCATTCCGTCAGAGATTAAAGACCTCAAGATGTTGAGCGGTCTTGCTTTATCTTATAATAATTTATCAGGCCCCATTACTAGTAGCCTTGGTAAGTGTATTAGCCTTACAGAGTTATACCTTAGTGGCAATAGATTTGAAGGCATAATACCATCTTCATTAAGTTCCTTGGGAGGATTGGAGGTATTCGACATTTCTGAAAATAATTTATCAGGTAGAATTCCACAATTTTTAGAAAAATGGAAATCCTTAGGAAATTTGAACCTATCCTTTAATGATTTTGAGGGTGAAGTACCGACTATAGGAGTGTTTGCCAATGCAAGCGCATTTTCGGTTTTGGGGAACCATAAGCTTTGTGGTGGTTTGGTTACACTTGAGTTACCCAAATGCAAAGAGGCGGGTAGTAAGAAAAAAAGGTTTCCTTTCTTCATATTAGTCATCGTGATTGCAGTCACGTTGCTCGTCATATTATGTTGTGTCTATCTTTTGTGTAAGAAGAAACGCAAAAGTCAACCATCTCAATCATCAGGGAGTGAACGGTTCATGAAAGTTTCGTACCATCAACTTCTCAAGGCTACCGATGGGTTCTCTACAACAAATTTGATTGGAGAAGGTGCGTTCAGTTCTGTTTATAAAGGGATCCTCGATCCCGATGATGACAAATTTGTTGCAATCAAAGTTCTGCATCTTCATACTCGAGGAGCTCACAAAAGTTTTAGAGCAGAATGTGAAGCATGGCGGAATATTCGGCACCGTAATTTGTTGAAGATAATAACTTCTTGTTCAAGTACTGATTTCCAAGGCAATGACTTTAAAGCTTTGGTTTACGAGTTTATGCAAAATGGAAGTGTACACAACTGGCTTCATTCAAATGCAAATACGTCGAAACTTAACCTTCTTCAAAGAATAAGCATTCTGAGAGATGTTGCAACAGCACTTGATTATCTTCACAATCGCTGCCAAACAACGATTGTTCACGGTGACTTGAAGCCTAGTAACATTCTACTTGATGATGATATGGTGGCTCATGTTGGAGACTTTGGTTTAGCCCGACTACTTGGTACTGACTTAAACCAAAATAGCTCAACCGGGGTTAAAGGAACAATTGGTTATGCGCCTCCAGGTAGTATTCCATGATGCTTATATTTACTTACAAATTACAGTTTGTAAATTAACTAGCTGTTTTTAATTCACAGAGTATGGTCTCGGGAGCGAGATGACAAGTATTGGGGATGTCTACAGTTTTGGAGTATTATTACTAGAGGTGATGACCGGGAAAAACCCAACAGATGACATGTTCAACGATGGACTTAGCCTTCATAAATTTGCTTACATGGCATTACCGGATCATGTAATCGATGTTATTGATGATGATGCAATTGTGTTGCAAAGTACGGAAGCGAATGCAAAGAAAGTGGAAGAATGTTTGGTTGCAGTTATCAAGATTGGAGTAGCGTGCTCTGTGGATTCCCCACCACAACGGATGAAAATTGAAATTGTTGTCAACGAGTTGCAGCGCATTCTCGATGTGCTTCAAAATATATAAGGTACTATGTTCTCCCATTTTGTAGAATCTGATTTTAAACGAGTTTGTTAATAAATCATCACTAACTTGGTTTTATTTTCGAACGCTTTCAGATCTGATATCAAGCTTTCTTGGTGAAATTTGAAAGTAAGTGCAACAAGGAGGAGTGCATGTCGTAGTTATATAAACGTTACTTTGTCAAATATGTTTGTAAGTGTGTTTTAATTTTCTTGTTGCATAAGTGTTGTAAGAGACGTAAGGGTGCATTTACATTCCTGATGACTTATCATATGTATCAACCATGTTTATGATCAAGTGTGTCTATTTGAATGAAAAAGTCTGTTGGTTACATCACTGGATCCTTTCATGGGGGCAAAGTTTGTTTGTTTTATTACTGCAAGTAAACTTTACTTTTGATTTTATTAGTATTTCGTTAGGTTTTTGGGGTTAAAATGTTTTTATAAACAAAGTTAAAATAGATCTGACCCTTGACATCTTAGTGTATCTGCATAGTGAATATTGTTGATAGTTGTTGTAGTCAGATAACACTAACTTAGCTAAATTCAGGTCTTGTAGTTTGTTTACTACTAGGCCCGGTGCCTGTTCCTGTCTTTTTACCAAAAACGCGTACAAAAAAGAAATGCTTCGACAACCCCATCCCAGAAATCTTGAGGGTGAATCTGGAAAACGTTCCTTTGCTTCTGAAGTCGTCAAAAATAAAAAAAATTACTTGATTTCGAGTTCATGGACCCGCCACCTAAACTTAACATTCTTAACTACATGTATCAACTATGGATATTGGAACAAGTGAAAGCTCTACGAAAGGCTTGGGATGTGAGTTATCAGTTACTCAACATCTTGAAAAAGCTCATGATCCGGCTGACATCATGTGGGTCGAATTGGGCGTCATCGAAAAGCGATATGCTCGATTTACTTCCATAACGCCGCAAAGCGTAAGCGATCATGATACATAAGTATTAGGAACCGGATGCCGTGCCATATGCACCGGACCTCAGCTTTATGTTGCAACATCTTGGATGGTCTGGCTGCCCTTTGAATAAATATTCGTAAGGGTGGAAAATGGGCGGGTCTAGCGCTTGTGTAACGGTTCAAAACAATAACATTTTTAGTATGGATCAGGTTGGCCCGGAATGTTTTTTTCCCAGTTTAATTACAATCCCCTATAGATGTTATCATGCTAAATATGATTGCAAAAGTAATGATTTGGTTTTGGGAATAAAACAATTTAGGAGTTTATATACAGTTATAAAGTTATTATGCCATTAACTTTATTAATCCGGTATTCATGTTAGCTTCATACTTCATAAGCTGAGAGAAAGAACTGATGCTGTGCACTGAAAAGGTTTGTACAACATAATGCATGGAAACATGGATGGGTTAGGTAACGGGTCAAAACAGGATAAGGTTGAAATGTATCACTTTTAGTAGTGGTTGAAACTGGACACTCATATGGTGTATGTGGATTCATTACTGTAGGTTCATCATTGTGAGTAATATTATCAGTTTGTTTTGGTTCTTACCATACATATTTCTACCGTCCATTTTTCCAATTCATTTTTTTGTTGTTAGTGTAAAATGTTGCAAATATAGGAAATTCATTTGTATACAACCATATACATGCTTAAACCAGTCGCATAAAATGTCATCTTTAACTCAGCCAGACACAAACTCTAAAACTACATATAAGAAAAGTTATACCGCACCCCGTCAGGGTTCGTTCAAGTGTTTTGGGTGTATAGGACTGTGTAATCCATTCCAAAACAAGACCGTGCCATGACTTTACCACAAACTTTAGACTACTCATCAAAGACTTGCGCGTATGGCCCAAATGAGCATGGTTCACTGGTCTATACCAAAACAAATAGGCACTGAACCAAATAGATTGCTCTCATAGTATCAGAATTAGTCAAGAAGTAGCAAAAAGAAAGTCGCAGACTTGGGAGAGAGTACTCCAATCTATTTAAAAAGACTGCCAAGTAAAAAAGTAGAAACCGTAAATGGGGACTGCTGATGAATCAAGACTAGTCAACCGTTGCAGGATCTCATCCTGGTCCAAGAAGCACACACAAACAAACGACACCGATTTAAGATAGGCAATTGACTTCAAATCATGTTAATACAATCCTATTTGTTCATGCAACTCAATGATAAGTATCTAATAAATGTAAAAATATCTCTTAAAAGACAACAAATCGCGATTTTTATATGCTACAATCTGACAACACAAATCACAAAGCAAGGTAACTCGATAACCGCAGCAACAGGAAGACGAAGACGACGACATGACTGACTTTCAGACCCATACTGAGCAACAGCTGGACAACTCTGGACCTTCTTAAACATGTCCTAGTACTCACTGGAACAGTAGATACATAAACACACATTAATAAAAAATAGACGGATGACCATGTGCTTCATTAGCATAATTCACAGCAAGATTATAAACAAACGAGAAAGTAAATCGGTAAAGAAAGAAATTGACCTGAAAGTATTTCCGCTTTACATTCATGGGGACTGTAAGCATGCAAAAACATAACTTAATAAAACATTCGACAAAAACAATACAGACCTGATCATTGTTTTCTTCTTCTGTAGGGGAATTCTGGGATTCTAATGGTTTGTCTGCACCGCAGTTCTGTCGGTTACATTTGGTCCTAAAAGGATAGTTTATGTTGTTACATTTGTCACACTTCCAGCTCCCTTCAGGCATATCCGCTTCTGAAACAAAATACAGATACGGATATAAGATTCAAACTCCAACATCACTAACAGGTAACCAAATATATATACATGAAGTACTTACTGGAACTCTTGGCTGGCTTTACAACCTGCATATTAGTGCCATAGAAATAAATTAGAATGACACGTTATATTAAACATAGCTAAAAAGCTTCAATGTTTCAAAAATAGATCTTGTATAAAGATGGCGTCTCAGACCTGAGATCCTGGTTTAGGTGTGTTGCATTTCCTCATGTTACGGACTGTTCTGAAGGAGAAATTGACATTTCCACATTTTGGGCATTCCCAGTCATTTTCTCGTGTTCCATCTGTTAGAAGCAAGTGAAACAATGAAAAACGGATCATAAATTACAATCAAATGCTAGTCTGTGTAGCAGTAATACCTTTCTTTTGAGATGGCTCTTCTGGAAAGAATCCAGGCCTTGGTCCCTATAAAAATTCAAAAACCAAATGATTCATCAATATAGCATCACATGTATACAATTTAGGAACCCAAGAGAGAATACACATGTTGTTAACATAGGGAGTAGGTGAACGAATAATCAAATTCACTCGTTGCAATTAGTTGATTGATATAACCAAATTCAGACATACCATGGCAGCCTGAGCAATGGGCAATCGCAAACCAAATTGTTCCATCAGCTGAGGTAAACCATACAACGCACCTGCCAAAAAAGATGTAAAATTCCGGTTTCAGCAAGATGTCATAAAGTAGCAAGCAATGCAAATCATCATAGTGAGATATAAACAGCGATAATGCATTTTCTTTTACATTCAAAGTGGACAAGATAAGTATCAGAATACCAGAATTTCTGAACAATAAAAAGGCCAAAAATCAACCAAAAAAACACATACCAGTTCCTACCATGGGCCCACCTGAATAAGCAGGTGTGGCAGAGAGTTGCAGAGGACGATAGGGGTTCCCTCCAGGCAGACGACTGTTGTAGTTGTAATGATAAGCAGAACCATCATAAGGGGGCATAGATGTTCCATTGAAGGGAGAAGCAGCATAAGGTGTTACACCCATATACATTGGGGTCGGCATTTGCCTTGGAGCAGATTTCTGTAAAACAAACATTTCGTCGAAAGACTAATTAATAAAGATAACTATAGGAAAAAATACACACAGGCAAAAGAATATATGATAACCAAATAACTTTAACTTAATTATACTCGTCGTAGAACTAAAATCTAGTATAAATACAACTGTTTGTTACCAAAACTACCAAGAGCAATCAGTTTCTTTAGTGCGTTGGTTCTATGAAATCTGTTTGAACTCAATTAGAGGAATATAAAGCAAACTTTCAAACAAGAATTAAATCGGTAGATATATCTAGCTCATAAAAAGAGTGAGTGAAACGCCTATTTTCTTAAAGCCAGAAAATGATAACTACTGCGATATGTGTAATAAACGGGTTGTGTAACTTACTGAGTTATGATCAGCTGGTCTTGGCTGTGTCCGAAAAGAAAAGTTGACATTCTCACAGCTAGGACAGGTCCAGTCATTTTCTCTACGACCACATAAATCATAATCACCACAAATTAATACAATTCCATACATTATTGTAATGTCAGAAAAAGGATCATGAAAACATACCTTTCTTTTGAGATGGCTCTTCTGGAAAGAATCCAGGCCGTGGTCCCTATAAAAATTTAAAAACCAAGTGATCGATCAATATAGCATCACATGTTTATATTCTTGGAACCCAAGAGAGAATACACATGTGGTAAACATAGGGAGTATGTGAACCAATAATCAAATTTACTCGTTGCAGTTAGTTGATTGATATAACAAAATTCAGACATACCATGGCAGACTGAGCAATGGGCAACCGCAAACCGAATTGTTCCATCAGCTGAGGTAAACCATACAACACACCTGCAAAAAAGATGTAGTTCCAGTTTCAGCAAGATGTCACATAGTAGCAGGTAGCGGTGTTACTCGGGTCGGGTTTGGATCGGGTCAAACCGGGTCGAGGCTAAAAATAACATACCCGAACCCGATCCTATTTGAACTTGGGTTAGTTGTGTTCGGGTCCACTCGGGTCGGTGTTATTCGGGTTTGAGCCAACCCGAATATGAATAAAATGGTCATAAAATTGCCTATTTGTTCTAATTTGGATAGATAATTTATGAAAAAACCATATTTAAAAAAAAAAAAAAAAAAAAAAAAGACCGAGTTAGCCAAAATTATCTAACCCATTACTCAACCCTATTTAGCATCCGGGTTGACCCAAACAGCCGAATAAGATTATTGAACAAAATAAGTATCAGAATAAGTCTCTTTGTAGGATACTTGGCCAAAGTGTGACCCCCAAACTGTACTTGCAAGTTTCCCCGCAAAACTTCTAAACAACACACGGTAAACAATAAAAAGGCCAAAATCAACCCAAATAAAAACACATACCAGTTCCTATCATGGGCCCACCTGAATAAGCAGGTGTGGCAGAGAGTTGCAAAGGACAGGACGATAAGGGTTCCCTCCAGGCAGACGGCTGTTGTAGTTTAATGATAAGCGGAACCATCATAAGGAGGCATAGATGTTCCATTAAACGGAGATGCAGCATAAGGTGTTACACCCATATACATTGAAGAGGGTGCACCGGAACCAGCGTAAGGAGAAGACGAGGAGTAGCCTTGTGGGGTCGGCATTTGCCTTGGAGCAGATTTCTGTAGAACGAACATTTCATTGAAAGTGTTTAGGACAAAAGACACATCAGCAAACTGATACAGCATAACCAAATATTTTAAATTTGATTACACGCATCGTAGGACTAAAATCCAGTATAAATTCAACTATTAGTTATCAAAACTACCAATATGCATGCTTTGATGAGCAATCAGTTTCGTACGATCCTGTTAAATGTCTATTCTCTTACGGCCAAAAAATGATAACTATTACAATATGTTTTATAAACGGATTGTAACTTACTGAGTTATGATCAGCTGGTCTTGGCTGTGTACAGTTGCGCATATTGCAAGCTGTCTGAAAAGAAAAGTTGACATTCCCACAGCTAGGACAGGTCCAGTGATCTTCTCTACGACCACCTAATATCATAAGTACAACAAATAAATATGACTAAGAAGTAGTGCCATTTACATATAATAGATGTATGGGTCCATGTATAAACTAACACGGGAATAAGTAAATGCTTACACTCCCAATGTGTTTCTAACCAGTAACCATGACGGTTTCACACATAACATCTACTCTAGTATCTTACTTGATAATTGATATATATACACTTTATGCTATCAAACAGAGTAGTACATCAGTCTGGGTTAAATAGAAAAATCCGAGGTAAATAAACAGTTATCCAGATGAAAAACATTTCTTAGCTGCAGCCATTTTAACATCCTTATTCACCATTACAAGTGCTATCAACTTTTAGCATTGCTGAACGACATTTTTAGCATAGCGTTAAGGCAGAAGGTGCATTGAACTACATATCCTTTCTACACGCTAAAATCAATGAAAATAGTAAAAAGTATGTAATGATTTGGTATGTATTGTGGTACTATAATAATATCCTTTCTAACGATAAATATTACGCAAGTATCATCATTCTCTAATGGACATTTCATCAAACACCTTTCGTGCACAACCTAAACCCGAGCTTCAAACCATAGCCAAACGTAACAGACCTAATTCACCTCTATCGCACTCTAATAATATCACAAATCTCCATAACTAACAGCTAATTGAAGCAAACACAAAAATCAATGAATTCAGTTCAAAAGTATACCTGAGAGCATCACAAAATCAGCAACTTTAGCTCATGATTAACCGAATCTATTTGAATCGTTAGGGTTTGTGTTTATGGATCGAATTTAATGAACCGAATCTAGTTGAGCTTATGAGATATAAGCCGAACCAAATAATACAATTGGCAAAACCCAATTAGTTGCTGTGAAATGAGAGTGAAACAAAAAAAAAATGGAGAGTGGTGGTTTTGGTGAATCCTGGAGATTAGAGTTGATTGAGTGCGTTTGGATGGGATTGCCAGTGGCAACTACATTATTTGTTTGAAAAAGTTAGTTGCTTTTCTTTTTTTTCTATCTTTGACACATTAGGGCATTAGGCTAAAGAGAGCGGTTGTTGAGCCACTCACATCACCTCTTATTATACATCTATTTTGATCACTTTTCCCTTATCTTTTATTAAAATATCTATGTTTTTTTTTTTTTGGAAAGGCAAGATATATTACGAGACCCCGAAAGGAAAAAAAGAACACTACAAAACATGGCATCCTACCTCAAATAATTAAGATAATTAAAAGAGGATAGAACCCAAAAAAGCAAAAATACAAAGAAAGAAACTACAAAACCTAAGAACCAGACTCCTAGAGACAAAATATATTCCACTAAATGTCTCACACACACTCACAAAAAAAATAAAAATAAATAAATAAATAAAAATGTTTTGAAGTTAATTACCTAAATAATCCGTGTATCTATTTATATTTTCAAAATGAACTTTAATTATACTTTTTTCCAAAATGATCAAAAAGTGTCACATCATGGACCACTTGTTTGCTACTGTACTTTTTTGTAGCAGGTTATTTCTTTGCTACTTTTTTGTAGCACTGTGTGGTTACAATTTAATATTTTGTGTCAGCTTGCCTTCACACGTTATCAAGCATTCACCAAGTATATATACGTGTTTTTTCTTCATAAATTGCTTTGTCTACCTATAATACAAATATGTATACAAGTTTCATGCCAATATCATCACTCACCATGTAATGTGACATCAGTTATATCTTAGGAGCTTAACCTTCACCTTTAGATGTATGCATTCCCAGCTAATAAGATTAGTGTACCCAAGACTAAAACACACATGTATTCTATGTCTAATATTCTACCTATAACACAAGACAAACCACAATTCACACAGTCGTTCAAATAATTCAACATTTCAAGCAACTCAAACTCTCAATAGTTCAAATATGTAGTGTGATTGACCCGACTCATTTTTTCCAACGCCATGCGTATACTTCAACTGTGACATTTACCATATATCAACCCAACGCCAAGCTTCTTGCAAACCAAGTTACCATCACCTTCACCCAACTTGTTCTTACAATCCTCTCGCCAACAATCTCGCACACCCCAGTCGCCTCGCCTATAACCCAAATCCTCGCCTACAATACTCTTTAATTCAAAACTCGCCACAATACTCTTCCCTCGCCGCCTACAAAACTCTCGCCTAACCTCGTGCCTCGATAATCTTTCTTTAGCCTCGCTTCTTTTCTTCAAAACTGTCGCCCAGCTTCCATAATTACGTCATGTTATTCTAAAACCAAAATACACCTCATTTGAGCTCACAAACGGGTATTAAACTGTGGTAGTTACACTGTCACTTATTGTCTAATACTAACAACTAGCCACAAACATCAAAAGCAATCTCAAATCAATATCCTAACAACTGACTCCTATATAGAAAAAGCATCCAAAGTCAAAATCTCAAAACCGAAAAGCTAAAGCGAGTTCATATCCTATATTCATACCACATTTACTCAAAACTCCATAATTCACCCCATTTACACACGCAACATACAAATCCAACAAGGGTAGTTACATAGTTACATCATCAACACTTATGGTCAAATACTAACAAGCAGTAAACATCAAAAGCAATCTTAAATCCATATAAAACAATCCACATCTTAAAAACATTCATAGATTTAGCAAAATCTCAAAAACCAAAACCCAAAAAATCAATCAGCTAACAATTAAAGCTTCAAAATCTAAACTCGCAAGAACATCAACAAATCTCACCATTATCTAAACATCATTTACAACAAAATCTAAAAAATAATAAACCTAAAGACATATTCTATATTTTCTTCAACACACATAGTTAAAAAAGATTGACTGATTTTACACATACTTTAAATAATCTTGGACTAAACTTGAAAAGCTTGAAACTTTATGGGAATTTGAGGTGGGATATGAATGAAAGTTTGCAAATGTCTTTACCAACCAACAACATATAATTAATTTCGGAGAGGGGTTCACTAATATAGATAAAAGCACTTCATAGTAACAAAAACGTGTGGTGTGAAATGTGGGACATTGATTCTCAATGTGGCAACCTCATTGTTTGTTTTGTAAGAACGTTAATTTGTTGCAAAAATTAATATAGTTGCTCAAAAAGTTGACAAAATAAGTCTTGTTTTTAATATAAGTCAGTATATAAAATAACTTTTATTTTTCACACAAGTTTATGGAGGCTAATGGCCTATAAAATAAGTCACAAGCTACCATAAGCCAAAGCCCCATAAAATGGGCTTATAGTTCATTAAATTACTTAAATACCCTTAAAAATAAAATCAATTATCAAGAAAAAGCTAAAAGTATATGTAAATTTAATTTCATGTATTTTTATATGATTTTACATTAAGAAGCTTCAGCTCCAACTAATTTGTCAAACAGCTTCATAAAAATATAAGCTTCAACTTTTGACTTATAATATAAGACTGTTGGGTCCAAATAACTGAGCAAATCTTGAATAAAAATAAAGAAGAATTTCATTAAAAATGAAGAACAATTATTACAAGATTTCTCAATACCAAGAGACTACAAGATAACATCCTCAACTTTTACGGGATAATTTTGATATTATCCCCATTGAATGAAAATAAACTCTCATTGATCCAAGTTTACGTCTGTGTTTCAACGGAGGACGATCCTATCAACTAATACTAAGTATTTTGTGTGTTTAGGATACATACCTATCTCTATTACAATACAAACATTATATAGGAAAAGAATAATAATTGCAAGAGACAAAACATGTGTTAATGGGACGTATGGTTCTATGCCATC
Source organism: Chrysanthemum lavandulifolium (assembly GCA_022545495.1). Classification (NCBI taxonomy): domain Eukaryota; kingdom Viridiplantae; phylum Streptophyta; class Magnoliopsida; order Asterales; family Asteraceae; genus Chrysanthemum; species Chrysanthemum lavandulifolium. The sequence continues at coordinate 9,597,674 of CM040241.1, forward strand.
CAACTTTATCTTTCTTTTTGTCTCAATATTCTTGCTTCATTTGATAAAGCTCAGACTTGTTTGACTTCATCTCTAAGTTCCACCAATATATTTTCATCAGATGTAGAGATAGCCTCGAACACCGAGACATTTGTCAAAATCTCAGTGTCACCTGGTATTGTTTAGAATATATATTTTACTCACCGACACCGATCGCGTAAGAAAGAAGAAAAACAACACTCACTGATTTCTTTATCGGTGGGTCACCCACTATATTGTTTATCGTGAGTTAAAAGAATCGAACAACACTCACCGATTTCTTTTATCGTTGAGTCACTCACTATTTATTCATGAGTTAGCTATTTTATTTTCAAATCACGTTCGCGCTGCTTGGGTCAATTTATTGGACCCAACAGTCCCCCATTTGAATATACAAATAGCCTAAGGTGATTGGTAAAAGGTGTAAGACTGAAAATTCAGTCTAAGGGTTCAGGTTGTTCAGTGACAGGGGTTTAGTGACCATGGTTCAGGCTGTATGATCCTTTAAGTCTCAGTGACTAGGTTCAGTGACAGGAGGTTAAATAACCAGGTTCAGTGAGCAGGTTCATCAGGTTCAGTGACCTTGGGGTTCAGTGACCAGGGGTTTGAAGGGTTCAGTGACCTGAGTTCACTACTCAGGTTCAGGAAGGTTCAAGGGTTCAGTTTTGAGGGTTCAGTGTCCTCTTTTAGACCCTGAGGGACCTGGTTCACTTTGATTCATCAGTGTCCACCCTCTTACATGTTTTGATTCCAATGATACAATTTAGGACCTGGTTCAATTTGATACATCAGTGTCCATTTCTTGACTTTGTAACACAATACATTTATGAATGCAAAATACATTGAAACAAATACATCCTGATAAATTTAATTTATCAGTTACCCTACGCAACCATCAGTCTTGGATCTTTCTTTGAAGTGACAATGACTTCTTAGACCCATTTTCATATCCAACCAACAGTTTCTCACCGTGTTTGAGACTCGGGTTCAGTCTCGTTTGTCTTCAGGTAGAGCAGTTGGGTTGGTTTTCAGTGACTCGGGTTTCAGTCACCACCAGCTTAGGGACACGGTTTCTAGGTGCTCCTTAAGACCAGGTTCATTTCCCAGGTTCTCAAGTTTTTAGTGACTCGGGTTTCAGTCAACAGGAGCTCTGTGGTTCGGGTTTCAGGGACTTGGGTGTTCATTGAGACCATGTTCAGGGCCTCGGGTTAGTAATCTTTAACGACTTCAAAGGGAGTTCTAGTTAACACTCCCTGATACTTATCAGGGACCCCATCAGATTGTCCTTAGTTAGACCTTTTAAGCACATTCAGGCTTAGTCGAAAGACCCATACCACACTCTTTTCAAACCAGTGATATCCACTTTTTACTGACATACGACCTGCTTGGTTTCAAACCAGTGATATCCACCTTTTACTGACATACGACCTGCTTGGTGTCGAGTCAAGTACCCACTGATATTATCAACCCAATATGAATCAAGATACACACTGATTACATTCCCTGATTTCAACACATCATGACCACCCTGATGCATACTCTACCCTGCCTGAAACTCAACAGTTTCTGCTCTTTCTTACAGTTCAGGCTCATCCAGAAAACAACTTCAACACAAAACACCCCCTGATATCAGTTTCAACATGTGTTTAGGCCGAGTCTAAAACACCAACTGATCTTTAACACCCATATCACTCCCCAAATTCATACCACACGCAACTAACGAATTCAGTCCTACTGATGTTATTGCAAATTCAGTCTGATGACATTTATCAGTCTCTGATTCAGCAGGTCCGAGATTTTTTCGGCTAGTGTCCCTGATACACATCTTGATTCAGTGACTCGAACTGCTAAGCTGATTTCTTTTGATCAGACCTATTAGCATCTCTACCTGACTATTTCTTCCAATCGATCAGGCTCAGCCTGAGACTAAACTTTAACACACTCTGATGCAATCTTAGTTTAGATCCATTATGGTTTAGCCGTGATAAACACCAACAACTCCCCTGATAATTCCATTCCGCATCACAGCACCCAAACACATTTGAATCAAAACACTTCTGAGTCACAACAATAGCAATCGGTGCTCCAAAACACAAATTGATAGTTAACTCAGTTGCAAATCCATCTTCAATCTTTCATTTACCATAACCCACACATCATATCCTCCATTTTTGACTCGACCCGGGCACCACTTATCAATACTCAACCTATTTCTTACTTCCACCATTAATCCCACTTCATCAATTAACGAAAAAAAAACGAACCCACTTCACTAGTTACTATTACCGAAGGTGTAACAGGTGATGAAAGTTTTTGTGACTTTGGGTTTGATGTTATCGGTGTGAATGGATGAAGATATTGATATCATTTGTATAAATTGAGAGATTTTGTGGAGAGGTTAGTTTTTAGATCGAGAGTTATGAGAGAGGATTTGGAGGTTTTGGTTGACCGGATTTTTTGTGGTTTTCTTTGGATCTGTGATATTTTTGAGTGTGAGTAGATTGGATTTGGTAGATAAATATTGTGTGGTGTGTTTTTTTTTTGTCTGATTATTACAATCAGTGGGCGGTGAGGGTATTGTTTTTTGACTGATTGTTTCAATCAGTGGGTATTTTGGGTGGGTTATTGTCAAGATGTCAATGTCAATGTGTTTCTCCCCTCAAAATCATGCATGACAGAGCAGTTTTTGACGCTCACACCGACTTTTTGACAATAAAGGATGTTATCGCATCATGAACGGATCCTGATTGAGAAAATCCACCCGCCTCGATACCACCGTTGGGTCCAAATAATCGAAAGCAAATCTTGAATAAAAATAAAGAAGAATTTCATTAAAATGAAGAACAATTATTACAAGATTTCAATACCAAGAGACTACAAGATAACATCCTCAACTTTTTGGGATAATTTGGTATATTATCCCCATTGAATGACAAATAAACTCATCGATCCAAGCTATCTTGTGTTTCAATGAGAGGATGATCCTATCAACCAATACTAAGTATTTTTTTGTTTAGGATACATACCTATCTCTATTACAATACAAACATTATATAGGAAAAGAATAATAATTGCAAGAGACAAAACATGTGTTAATGGGACATGCTGTTCCCGTATGGTCCAACTTTATCTTTCTTTGTCTCAATATTCTTGCTTCATTTGATAAAGTCAGATTGTTTGACTTCATCTCTAAGTTCCACCAATATATTTTCATCAGATGTAGAGATAGGCGCCGGGAACACCGAGACATTTGTCAAAATCTCGGTGTCATATTGGTATTGTTTGTAGAATTATATATTTTACTCAATCGACAATCGATCGATGAGTAAAGAGTACAAAACAACACTCACTGATTTCTTTTATCAGTGAGTCACCCACTATATTGTTTATCAGTGAGTTAAAAAGAACTGAACAACACTCACTGATTTCTCTTATCAGTGAGTCACTCACTATTTATTCAGTGAGTTAGGCTATTTTATTTTCAAATCATGTTCAGGGTGCTTGGGTCAATTTATTGGACCCAACAAAGACCTAGCCATAGCCCATTAGGCCAAACATTCCCTTACTCGAGAGATTTTTTTTTTTGTTTTTGTTTTTTAGGCTTATAAATATATGTGTGTCCACGCCTATTGAGTCACTTATCAAAGTAGTTAACATTTCTTGCCTTGAGGATATAGATGATGTAAGAGAAGTAAGCGAGTCATACTTAAAAAAAGGAAATACTATTAAATGCTTTGTGGACTCAATCTTTTAGCTAAGGGTAAAAAGAAACACCCCCTTAGCTCCTAACTAACTAAAATGAATGAATATGCAGTCGCGGACATGGTTTAGTGTTTACTTATCATCTTAGTGTAAATTCATTTACTTACTCAAATCTGGTTAATCACAAGCTTGAGTTTTGTATGGGTACAGTAATTAGTGCATTTGATACAATATACATGTGATATAAAAGATTGTTTGACTCACGGTTGGTGTTTATTGCATAGTACTACATTTATGCATTTTTCTTATATATGATTACAAGTGTCATTTGATCAAGAAAAACATTAAATAATAATAATAATAATAATAATAGTAATAATAATAATAATATTAATAATAATAATAATAAGAGTGTAATAAGAGTTTGTAATAAGAGTGTGATTTTATAATAAAATAAAATAAAATAAAATAATAATAATAATAATAATAATAATAATAATAATAATAATAATAATAATAATAATAATAATAATAATAATAATAATAAAAGTGTGCTTTATAATAATAATAATAATAATAATAATAATAATAATAATAATAATAATAATAATAATAATAATAATAAATAAAAAAATACATAGATGTTTCCTATAAAATGATATGATGATTGAATTTAAGTATAAGTTATACTATGTTTTTATTGTATAGTACTACATCTTTGCATCTTTTATACAATAAAAGAATTAAATCATTTCTGAGTGATTTTAACAAGAAAAATTTTATTAAAAAAAATTAGACCAATCATGTTTTTTGATTTTGACATGTGAAAAACCAAGCAATGTGATTGATTAATAAAAAGGTTAATTTCATATAACCCAGTTTGAACTTTGAACCCTTAAAGAAGTCTTATTTACTCAATCAAAACCCATAATTAGGGGTGGAAATGAGCTGAGCTACTCGTGAAAAGCTCGAGTTCGAATCGGTAAAAAGCTCGACCGAGCCTAGCCTAAGTTTGGGCTCATTTATTAATCAAGCTCGAGCCCTAGAAATATATACGTATATATGTCGTTTATACGTATAAACGTATATAAACGAGCTTAAAAGTAATAAACAAGCTCGAGTATACAAAAAGATCAGTTCACATTATTAAATACCCATTACACCCTTCATACAAACACATCTTCAAATAATAACAAACATGTACAAATGAGTCAAATAAGGCAAGCTGAAACTGGTCATGGTTCAAGAAATTTCTATACAAATTTGACCGACCACTATAAAGTTACCACAATTTTTCGCCCAATTACAAATTGCAAACTGATATCTAACTAAAAAAAAACCTATGGGCAAAAACTAAATTTGACCTCCATTATGTAGTTTTGTACTTGTACGTACTATCATCGTATCTCATTCATATTCAAATATATTTTGGATACTACGAATTCCATACGGTTGTGGTTCACTTTTGATTAACTATAAAAAAGAATTTGTTATTGGTTATTAACTGGGGTAAATTTACTTTTGATTAACTGTAAAAAAGAATTATAAGAAGGGTAAAATAGTTTATAAATATCAAATTGATAATTGTTAAGTTGCTTTCGAAAGTGGAAGGCACAAAAAGGATAGCTGAAAGTCCAAAAATTTTAAAATTAATAAATTTGTAAAAAGGCTTATATGGGCTTATAGCTAATTAAATTACTTAAATGCCCTTTAAACTAAAATAAATGTCACGTAAAAGCTTAAATATATGTGAATTTAATTTGATAAATTTTTATACAATTTTACATTAATAAGTTTCAGCTCTAACTCATTTACCAAATAACTTTATAAAAATATAAACTTGACTTATAATATAAGCTCCCGCCCAACCATCACGCCATATATGTCAAAAATATGAAAAAATAAAATTACAAAAAAGTGCGTGTTGATTTATAAAATTCAAGGATCAAAACCCCTTTTTATCCACACAACAACCATATTGCAAAAAAGTCAAATTAGGTTTTCAAGAGTCTCGATTATTTAAAGATATCAATATATAGATGAAGAAGAATGATATGAAGTTGTTGGCTGTTTTTTTACATTTCAGTAGAATCAAATACCCTTGTTTTTAATAAGCTATATAAAATTTTATAAATAATTAGTTCTACAATATATATAATCGATATGGGTTTGTTTTAAATTGTGATTGTTCATATGGGGGTTTGATTTTTGTTAGTTTAGTTGATGAATTAAGGTGTTCGTTAGTGGCTTATGTATGTAGGCACATCAAATGTTTGTTTTTATGCCTCAATGAAAAAGATTGTTTGGGGTTAGTGGCCAAACTTTTTTTTTGTCTCTAATTCTGTTACGCATGTAAGGACAAAATCAAGTACAATAAAACCTTAGGTGATTTGATTTTATAGATTAAATATAAGGATAGTTAGTATGTTAACTACAATTACCCTCATTGGTTTCCGCCGGTCCTATGGACATGTAAGAATCCCGTCGATTATATAAATCACCATTGGATATTTAAAATCATTATGCAACGTATGTTTGCCACTTATCATTAGTTTACGTTACAAGCTTAAGATTTGTGGTTCCTAATTACTTTTTGAATGTATATAAGCATGTTAAGACAGGGTTTCAGAATGATGTCCGTAAGTTATGAAATCAAACAAATATAAAGTCAAAATTAACTTGATTTTGGTGATTGTTTGTTAAATTTCATGTCTAGTAAAAAATTGTTAGCCTCGCTTTTTTATAAATATAACGTCACTTACGTGAATTGGACTAAATGCGTAGTATACTTTGCCCATAGGGACTAGTATCGTTTAAGTGGCAAAGTTAAGGTTTGTTGAGCCTATATATACCCCTCATGACTCTCCATGAGGGGTGAGGTGAAGCATTAGGTGTAGTGTTTTGTGTGTTTTATTTATAAAGTTATCCTTGTTTTCTCCTCCCTCTCTCTACTTTCTCTCTCTAAACAAGATGAATACTTTCATCTTCTATCACCAACTCCGACCTCCCGAACCACATAAATCTTGTGTTAAACGGTCCTAACAAGTGGTATAGAGCCATGGTTATGTTTCGATGAATTATTGTGGTTTGTTACATGTTTTAGGCTGTTTTACCCATATTTTTTAGATCCGGAAATTCTTTTCCGTATATTTTGGTAAACATTTTTTTGAAACTTTATGTGCATCTTTTCTTTGGTCAAAAAAGTCATATGGTCGGTCAAAGTTATCAACATCTGGTCTTGTGTCTCTTATGTCCAAATCAGGATATTGTATCATCATCTTTTATGACTTTTTAGTACCTGATATGTGTCTAAAAACACATATATTTTAAATTAGTTAATCCCACAAAAATGTCCAAAAACACACAAATGACCATATAAATGTTACAAATATCATGAAAATGTGTTTTTATGTGTTACAAGTGCAAAAGGATTGAAAACTGATGAAAAACAACAAAGTTTACATAATTTACAGTTTCAGTCCCTAAACTTTGAAAAATTGGCAAAACTAGTCCCTGGTAATTCAAAACTTGCAAAATATCATTAAAGGTCCTTGGGGATTCACAAGTTGTTAGAAATAGTCCTTTGAAGTTAAAATTACATATTTACAACTTTGGTCCCTCAACTTTGAAAAATGTCAAAATGGTCCTGGGTTATTTAAAATGGAAAATTAATAAATATAACCCTTGTACTATTCATAAATGGCATAATCGGTCCTTGTGTTAACTTTGGAAAAATTGCGTTTAACCTTCAAGAATCGGAAAGTTACAAAAAAGGTCCTTGTGTTTACTAGCTACAAAAAAACCATACGGACCCTTTGTAAATATCCAAGCCCAATAGTCCCAAGCCCAACAAAACCCAAGCCTTTCCTCTTATTAATAAACAGTCAACGAAAGTCAAAAACCAGGCACTATTCATCCTTCTTCAAAACCCGCCAAGCTTCAAAACCAGTGGTTTTCTCTCCACTATCTCTCCAGCTGTAATAACACCTTCTCCTACCTTCACCACTATCCTTTCCACTTACACAAACAACAAAAGATCAAATAATTGTTAAAACCCACTAAAACCACTTTTGGCTCCAAAGTGAGTTTAAGCAGTTAAGATAAGTTTAGTGCATCAATGGCTTATATTTGAAGTGGAAATGCTCGGGAGGCGACAAGGAGTCTAAGAGGTTGATAAATAAGGAGGAGAAGCAGAGAAGAATGAGGAAGTAGTGTAAATTTAATTTCTGCTTTAAGTTTCACGTAAAAGTTTGCTGGGTTTTGTAATTTCTGTATTGTACAAGTGAATTTAGTTATAATTCAAGTGTTTTTAATCATCAATTCCATGTTTCATGCTTGTTCTAGTTTTCCCGCCAAAATTGTTCTTACTTTTTTTTTCATGTTATAAGCTGTTTAAATGGTTCAAATAAGCTTATTTAAGTGAATTAAAGTAGTTTCCTGGTCTTAATTGCAATTTTCTAAAAAAGTCAACAAAAGTCAATATGTGTCAACAAAAGTCAACACGGGTCAACAAAAGTCAACTGTGTTCTTAAGTCCAAATTTCGCTTAGTAGTGGTATTTGGTTCTAGTCAATGCAAATAAAATTTGGACATCTTGTAAGTTTCAATAAAATCTCATCATTAGCTTAATAAAGTAGTAGTAATTGCGTTGATTAGATATGTTTTATTTGGTGTTATATTGCTGCATATTTGCTTAAATTATATCTAGTATAATCAGTTGTAGTTATAATATGGATTGAGTAAGCTTTGATTTGTGATTTGGTTAGAATTATTGCAAATTTAGAACTTTAAGGGTGTGTTTGGAATAAGCTCATTTTGAGCTCAAAAATCAATTTTTTTTTAAAGTTCTTAATTCAATCAGCATTAATTTAGTGATAAAGTTAGTTTTGAAGCAAAAGTTTTCAGCTTTATAGAGTTTACTTGAGTTTTTGATAGTTTTCCAAATTTCAAGTCTTATAGTGTATTTTGAGTCATTTTATTAAATTTGTAGTATTTAGTCTTTTAGTTGTTAAAAGTGGTTCAAACAAGTTCCAATTGGTCTATTGCAACTGTCTAAAATCTGGTCCAACCCATTTTGGGTCAAAATCGTTTTACCCACTTGCATAGAGCATAGTCAAAATTAGAAAACATGGTTTTTACCAAACTTTGTGGATTTTTCATTTGCTCATTTCTGCTCCAAATCTATTGAAATTCTGGGATAAACAACTTCAGTTGGTCAAGTTTTCAAATATCATTTTTGTGGAATTTTAGGAATTTTCTATAAGCACTAAATAAGCTGTCCAAACAGGGCAGTTTTGCCCTGCTTCTGTCCAAGTGAAAGAGTCATTTTTGAATAAACTTGTGAATTTCATGTAGGACTTAATATTAGGAGTTAAGACTTATGCTTTTGGGATATTAAATTTTAGTGCTTAACTAAATTAGAAAATAATAGTTCACTTCTAATCGACTTATTAACCGCTTATTTACTAGCTTCTTTAAGCCCTTTTTCACAAAATTTCCTTTTTGCTTATTTCTTATTTCTATTTATTTAGTGTGTTTTTCTTGTTGTTGTTGCTTATTCTAAGTTCCCATAACTTGTTGATAGCTTATTCAACCTTTGGTTCAGTATTGGTAGCTTTTTATTAGCTTATGCAAGCTTATTAGCTCATTTTGACCCATTTCCATAGCTTATTTGCTTATTTCTTATTTCTATTTATTTAGTGTGTTTTTCTTGTTGTTGTTGCTTATTCTAAGTTCCCATAACTTGTTGATAGCTTATTCAACCTTTGGTTCAGTATTGGTAGCTTTTTATTAGCTTATGCAAGCTTATTAGCTCATTTTGACCCATTTCCATAGCAAGTACAAATAGCTTTTAGTTTTGATTTTTAATTTCCTCAATTTTAGTCCTTATTTGCTGAAATTCTGGATTTAGAAACTTTGGTTGGTAGTGGTTTTCATGATGATTTTAGTTTATTTTTGTGATTTTTATAAGCTGGCTTAACAAGGGCTTAAAGTAGGGCCTTAGGGGCTGTTTGGCACTAGTGCTTAAATAGACCCATATCATTGTAGATTGCTTTTCAGAGGTTTAGGCTAGTTGAAATAGGTTAGTATTAAGTATATTTTGCATACTCTAGCTGCTGTGATCATTTGGTGCTCACGTAGGTAGCTTATAGCTTATTTTTAAGTGCTTATTTTTAAGTACTTTTCGCTACAGAACCTACTTCTTGCACACCTGCACCACTTTTATTATTTTTACCATATTTAGAATAATATTTTAGAATTTTCCTGAATTTTTCATAATTGTTTATCCTTTGTTTGCTATTTTTCTTATTTTAAATCGCTTTTAAGACTTTTAAATAGCTTTTAATCCAAATAAATCGGAAAAGCCTCAAAAAATAAGTTTTCAATTTTCATAGATTAAGATAAATATAAAAGTAAAAATAATTTTCCAGATTTTTCCTAGTTAAATTTATAATTTTTAGCCATTTAATTAGTTTAAAATAGTTTTAAATTTGTAGAAAATAGAAAAATCATCAGAAAAATAAAAATTTGTTTTGAAAATTCTATTTAGTCATTTTAGATTTTTGAAAAATAGTTTCACAATTTTCATCTTTAATTTCATAATTTCTAGTATTTTAAATTAGTTTTAAAAGTTAAAAATTAGTTTTTAATTCGAATAAATTCCAGAAAAATCCTAAAAATTAGTTTTAATTTTTAAATAGTTTTCAAATATTATTTTCAACTTCAAAATCTTTATTAGATTTAATTTCCTTAGTGTAATCAATCATAACTCCTTTCTGTTCAATATTCACCCGATCACGATTCGTTTGTATTATAAAGTTCACACCTCGTTGGGACTTAACGACCGGGATACACTAAACTCCTCTGGAACTAATTGTATTTGTTTCGCATCGTTCGGACTTTTATTACGGTTGACCGTTCACAAGTGGTTGATTTGTGTGATAAAACCCGACCGTCTGGACCTGAATCAAAATTTGCCCATTGCCGGGAGGTGTGCTTTGTACTACTTAATTTGAAGCATCGGTGTTGTTGAATATACATCCATTGTATATTTACCATCTTTGTCCAAATTTCCTTATTTTCAACAAACACAAAAACCCAAAAGATTTTCTTTCTTATTTTTACAAAATGTTTTCAAAAATACCAAAATATTCCTCTTTACCCTCTTACCCTTTTGATTCTTCATTTCTTACCCTCTAAAACCATTTGATTCTTTCTATGTATCATCCTCACCTCTTGGTTGTCAATGGTGTGGTGGTCCTTATAATGGTGGCGATTGCCCCGGTTGTAGCATGGTGGAATCGTGAAACGGGTCCATCTATAACGGGATCCCTATTCCTACCATAACACAACCGATTTATTCCATAAGCTACCACATTGTGAGACTCGGCAGTTTACTATTGTGAGTACTGTGGTGGTTCACACTACGCTTCGATTGTCAATCGGAAACACGCTTGTCTATGAGCGGTTCACGATAACAATTATGACTACAACACATATGACTCACGCCCACATCGCTTTCTTGTTGTGAGTATTGTGGAGGTCCTCACTCTAGCTCGGATTGTCAAACAGGTAATCCATTTCCTTGCAACAATTACGACAATTCGTTTCAAGACCAACCTCCACAGTACCAAATGATTCAACCAACTCCTCATGAAACTATGACAGACCTTCTACTGAAGAGTCTGGAGTTATTAAAAGAACTTAAGGAGGAGTCGGAAATGTCGTTTCAAAATTCACATGAGAAATCCATGGAAGAATTGCTAGCTGAAGAGCAGGCTGCTAAAATAAATTCTCAAATTGCCTTTGAAAAATCTATTAGGGAGGTTCCTGATAACAATTATGACTACAACACATATGACTCACAGCCACATCAGTTTTACTGTTGTGAGTATTGTGGAGGTCCTCACTCTAGCTCGGATTGTCAAACAGGTAATCCATTTCCTTGCAACAATTACGACAATTCGTTTCAAGACCAACCTCCACAGTACCAAATGATTCAAGCAACTCCTCATGAAACTATGATGACCTTCTCTTTGAAGAGTCCGGAGTTATTAAAGAACTTAAGGAGGAGTCGGCAATGTCGTTTCAAAATTCACATGAGAAATCCATGGAAGAATTGCTAGGCAAGAGCGGTTGCTAAAATAAATTCCCAAATTGCCTTTGAAAAATCTATTAGGGAATCAATTGCAAAAGAAAAGCAGCCAAATCTAGCTCGATTCCGTTTCATTCACGATGACATAATGATGAAGATACCCTTGATATTCTACAATTTTATAAAGATTCATCAAGTTCATCGGTTGAAATTCCTTCCATGAAAAATCGGGGAGAAAAGACTATGATGGAATTACTAGCGGAAGAACAAATGGAAATTGTAAAACATATGTATGCTAGTCCTCTCAACTCCTCGATCATTGTTATCACACCGATATTCCCACTCACTCTCCGAACATGGGGGATGAGCATCTTGACACTGTTCCTGAAAAGGAATCGGACGAATTCATAAAGTCTAGTGTTGAGAACCTTGTCCCAATCCCGAGAGAGTCACAGGGAACTTCTGAGCATATGTGTGATTCTCTTTCCCCACTTGAGTATTCTCTAGATCATTTTGAAACCTTCTCCGATTTTAGCGACGATTGTACTTCTTATGAAAACATCGAGTATGTTGAGGCATCACTCCCACAGTCTAATCCTTTTCTTGAGGAGTTCACCGATGAACTCGCTCACATCAGTCCACTTTCATCGGAAAGTGACGATGATCTCTTTGATTTCAAAGCCGATCTTGGAGAAATTGAAAGTCTCCTATATAATGATCATTCACTCATTTCTTGTCCCATTTCCGTCTCTTCCATTCCTTCTCTAACTCCAGATGAGGAAGATGACAACTTTTGGAAGGAGGTCGATGCTTTTCTTAGTGATGAGTCAATTCCAACAGGGATTGATAATACTTGCTTTGATTCGGAGGGAGACATCATTTTTCTGGAAAATCTGTTAATTGAAGATCCGTTTCCAGCTCTCCCTCCCGGAAATTTTGTTGCCAATCACCATACAAGCTTCACGTTTAAGCTTAAAAATGTCAAAAATGGTGATTTACTTCTTACTGATGAGGAATGGACATGCATTGTGATGCACATCTTTATTCCATTCTTCACGGATGGCGTGGTTGCTCTTTCCCTTTTTTCTTTCGGGAATGAGGACACCATCTTTGACCCCGGGATTATCCTTTATAGTTTCTACTATTAAAAATACCGGTTGTATCTCGTCGGTGTGGAACTTTCTGATGTTCATATGTTTATTAACACTGTGAATGAAAGTCCGATCGAGATTGGTTTTCCACGTAACTTTCCCCAAGAACAAATGAATGCGGGGTCGAGTCAAGCTAGCGACTCGGGAATAAAAAACAGTAGCACACAACATGGGTTTTCACCCGTGTGTACCACCCTAGTATGGGGGAGTTGCCCCCCGCTGTTGTATATGTTTAAAAAAAATGAAAATGATAAATATTAAAAAAGAGAGTAATTGTTGTGTTTTTACACTTAGCTAGTAATGTTATCTTCTTATGTTCAAGGATTCGACATAATAGCCGGGACTTTGAATATTGAGGACAATATTCATTTCTAAGTGTGGGGGAAATTCGCGAATTTGATCATAAATGTACCCTTTAGTCCCCTTTTCCCCCAAAATGGCCAAATTTAAAAAAAAAAAAAAATTAGTGGAAGTACTATGTACTAAACACAACAAATGGTAATCAATCCACCATGTCTAACCCACATAAGGATTGGCTAATCCAGGAGCAAACGGCTCTTGGTAAAGATATCTCAAATCCGTTTATGGATTACAATTTGCCTAAAATTGTATGGTGTTCAGCTCACAATATCTTTAATTAGTGAAGAGTTGGCTAGCCCGCAAGTTTATGGCTTGCGGTAAAGGCAGTTGGAAAACCATAATTGGTAATCGACTCACCAAAGATATTTTATCTAAGAGTTGGCTAGTCCGAAGCAAGCGGCTTCGGTAAAGACAAATCAAAACCGTTGAAAGTCGGTGATTTGCTCAAAATCATTTGGTCATCATTGTACCAAGGTTCTTACTTGAACAAAAACAATTGGCTACTCCAGAAGTAATGGCTTTTGGTAAAGAGATGAAATTCATTAATTTTTCATAAAAGATTGCTAGGGACTAGCAATAGTTTAGTGTGGGGGATTTGATATGTGTCTAAAAACACATATATTTTATATTATTTAATCCCACAAAAATGTCCAAAAACACACAAATGACCATATAAATGTTACAAATATCATGAAAATGTGTTTTTATGTGTTACAAGTGCAAAAGGATTGAAAACTGATGAAAAACAACAAAGTTTACATAATTTACATTTTCAGTCCCTAAACTTTGATAAATTGGCAAAACTAGTCCCTGGTAATTCAAAACTTGCAAAATATCATTAAAGGTCCTTGGGGATTCACAAGTTGTTAGAAATAGTCCTTTGAAGTTAAAATTACATATTTACAACTTTGGTCCCTCAACTTTGAAAAATGTCAAAAATGGTCCCTGGGTTATTTAAAATGGAAAATTAATAAATATAACCCTTGTACTATTCAGAAATGGCATAATCGGTCCTTGTGTCAACTTTGGAAAAATTGCAGGTTTAACCCTTCAAGAATCAGAAAGTTATAAAAATGGTCCTTGTGTTTACTAGCTACAAAAAAACCATACGGACCCTTTGTAAATATCCAAGCCCAATAGTCCCAAGCCCAACAAAACCCAAGCCTTTCCTGTTATTAATAAACAGTCAACGAAAGTCAAAAACCAGGCACTATTCATCCTTCTTCAAAACCCGCCAAGCTTCAAAACCAGTGGTTTTCTCTCCACTATCTCTCCAGCTGTAATAATGTCACAATTCTCAAATTCCGGTCATTTCTTAAATTAAATATGCATCATATTAGTTCATTCATGGCATTTCATTTCACATTTAACGCGTAATTTTTATATTTAATAAACGTTATCGCGTGAGTTATTATTTTAAATATTTAATCCGTTACTTTCAAAAATGATCCCGATATATTTTTATACTCACATTAGTTTATAAAAACTATATTTTGAGTTTTCCTAGTGTTTTAAATTTATTTTGTATATAAATCGTTAAAGTTATATTATTACGACACTTTTCTTAAAAACTGCACGATAATTATTTTATCACTCAAATCTTTCAAGGAATGTATTTGATGTGCCCGGTAGGTGCAAGTTTTAAATTTATAAAAGGTGAATTACCAATATTACCAATAACACATACGAGCAAGTATACTCGTCCGTTATAGCAAGATTATGAAGGTAAGTCGGAATCGTTCGCGAGGATTTGAGTGAATCGAGCACAAGTTTGAATTAACGGAGTCTATCAAAACATATAACAAAGCAAATAGATATAATGAAAATCGGATGATTAAAACTACACTTGCTTAAACTAGTATCATATCATAGATTAATGTGATTGTATTAACTACTTAACATGTTGGTTGTGATAATTAGTTGAAAAACTAATCTATTGTTCTTACAAGTTAAACCTTCGTCAAGATTTTAGTTCATAAAAACAAGCTTTAAGTTTAACCAATCAATTCAAGATCAATTCAAGTTTCATAAGTCTACTTTCATAAACTTAAACACAAAAACATCCACTGTTCATCAAATTGCTTAAGAAATGGTCAATACAAAAGGTACCCGATCATAGACAAAAGGCTACAATTAATTTTCAACAACTAATCTTACGACCATTTAGATGTTTCCAACCAATCCAATTTGATAATCAAAAGCGTTTCTATTACAACCACACCTTAGTTCCTTTGTATAATCAAGAATAATGGGTAAAACAATCATCCATAGACAAAATGATTATGACTAGTTGAATAATACGAAGTTCTTTCGACCCCAACGATAGTTACCAATTAGCCAACCTTGATTAACAAATGTCACTATGAAACTTTAGCACAATTGGATCTTAGAATCAACTTGAAATTGAATTAAAACATGTTAACACAATCACTAACTAATCATATAATAATCAACATCATTTAAGCAAGTGTATAAAGAAACTAGCTACTCATAGCAAACATGAACATAAACTCATAACTTTGATCATTAGAAAACATGATTAAGAGTCTTACAATGCTTGGAATAAGATTACAAATGATGAAGTAATGATTCCCAAAGGATCGTGGTGGACTTCTTAGTGTTTTGGCTTCCAAGGGTGGAACTTCTGGAACTCCAAACTTCTCGGATTTCTAAGGACGAATTTCGGGAGGTTAAGGCTTGGTTTGATGAGTGAGAGCTATGTAATTGAAGTGTGTCTAATATGCTCACAATTAGCCTCTATTTATACTAATTCCAAGGCCTAGGGTGTTAAATGCTTGACTTGGCCTCCAAGGAGTAAGGAAGGGACTAGAATACACCAAGAGAAGGACCTAGAATCGTTTGGATGCAAAGGGAAGCTTAGTGATGAAGATTTGACAATGCAGCTTCTCCAACCGGATCGGTCATCGACCAACCGATCCGGTTAGTCTTCAAAATAACATACCGACCGATCCGGTTGCGGGTTGCGACCGATCGGTCGGTCATGGCAAAACATGAATTCGACCAAATGACAACCGATCCGGTGAAGGTGTAACCGGATCCGGTTGGATCTTCTGAGACATGAAACTTGATCTTTCTCTCGTTACTCGACTTGTAGAACTTGGTTCTTCAATCACTAAGGTCTTCAAAGGTACTTGGGATTTAGCTTTCTTGAGGCGGAATCTTCGATTAACGCATATTTCCATATTTTCCTCCATTTCCACGCACTTGGTTATGAATACTAGACAAACATCTCTAGATACGATTAAGTGCTAAAATCACACAAATATAACCAAATAACGAGATATAAAAGTACACAATGCTACTAAAACATGCACAATGAGTGTTATCAAATTCCCCACACTTAAACTTTGCTTGCCCTCAAGCAAATCTAGAACAAACATCCACCGGGACAAGATCGTGATTATGAAAAATGTGATGCAAATCAACCAAGTATAAATACGAGAAGATTCATCAATTATGCTTATAAAGGTGAAACATCAAGATGTTTGACAATATCCAACGATTTTCTTGCATGATAAACATTTCAGAACACCTCACGAAAAATAATGGAATATAATTCACTCAATCACTCATTTTTAGTGGAGTAACAAGATAAATCACACTCATTGCTCAGTCATGATTAGATTATTACCATAAGCTTGTACAAGAAACAAAACTCCACCGACGTGGCGTGAGCACCAAGTAAAAACATCTAAAGAGGGCTTTTATTCGGGTTATAATGATAGGCTAAGGGTTAAGGGTATGGATAAGGCATGGGAATGTTTAATGGAATCGGTGTAAAAATAAAAATGAAATCAAGTCTAATACCCATGTTGCTAGCTACCAAACTTTCCACGAACCAAATAAACGATTATAACTTTGCTTTCTTCTTTTCCATTTTCCACAGCTTTTTCTTTTGCCATGACAATTTTTCTACGATCATAGCACATTGGCTATTATTTCCATACTTTCAACACAACTTTTTTTTTTTTTTTTTTTTTTTTTTTTTTTTTTTTTGAACATAACATAACGCATGGCTCAATCAATTACAAAAGAGGTGGTACTCATAATCATTTGAACAATCTTCACTTTCCATGAAACTAGCAACCAACCGTTAGACATTGATAAGGGATAGGCTAAGGTTTAAAGTGTAAAATCTTTTTGTATTTTCTGGGTGAAACAAAAATGAAAGGGATGGCTCAGAAGGTGTAACTAGGGGTATCTAGTGCTAAAAATGAGCACTACAAATGGGTCCATGTGGGTGGTTAACTAACCGATGTGGCTAGCTAATATATCATTAGATGTAAAATGGAAGGCTATTTGGGTTAAATCCTAAGTTGCCTCTTTATCACACGAATTCACTTATATCGCACGAATGCAATCTCACTGCGGTCTAGTAATGATTTACAAGCACAAGTTCTAGAATAAATAAAATCACCGCACACTCATAGCAAAAGATCTAAGCATAAAAAATGTATGCTAATAAGAAATAGGCTCAAATCCTCACAATTTAGTGGAAAGGGTATAATATGTGCTAGCAAATGTTTATCGATCCCGAATGGATTGCAATAGTAATCGAACACATCTCGAAATTTCAAATATTACCGGTTTACCGGTGGAATGATCCATTATTCTAATAGATAATCCTAAAAGTGTGAAAACAACTAGATCACAAGGGCAAACAAAATTTAAATTTAAGCATGAAAACTCTAATTTTCCTATTCACCCCCACACTTAAGTTAGACATTGTCCTCAATGAAAACGAACTTCAAAGTATAGAAATAGGAAAATAGAAATAAAACCGAGATATGTCAACGAGTTTATCGACTTAAAATTCTTTCTTCATTCACGGTGTCCACTTAGAGAAATCATCACTGCACACAATCTTATAAACAAACAAAAGGTTTTATTAAAGGTGGCACCCCACACTTAAGTTCAACCAAAGGTTAAGACTTTGGGGAGTGACCACGAAAATCAAATCAAACACACGGGTTGCCTCCCGAGAAGCGCTTGTTTTATTCTTGAGTCATCACCTGACTCGATTCTTCCCGATTTATTCAATTGCAAGGCGCTTTGAACATTTTATAAAGTTCGGGATGTACATGAATTCTTCACCAAGATCTTCAATATCGTCCCAGACGAATTCATGATTGGTTTCAAGGAATAGTTTGTGGAATTCTTCCAGAAATGGTGCTACAAAAGTGATAGTTTCAATTCATTCTCATGGTGTCTCGAGGACACCGCCGCCATCGAAACTTCATTCGTTTGCTCTTTATCGTAGTATAACTTGATTCGGTGTCCATTAACAATGAAACTTCCACCTTGTTTGTCATAGAGTTCGACATACCCGGATGGATATCCATGTTTAACGACATATGGTCCAAACCATTTTGGTTGTAACTTAGGAGCTTTGAATTTGAATTTCATGTTAAAAGCGAACTTTATCTCGGCTTTGAATTCTTTCCGAATTCGTAGCTTTTATCATGATAGGCTTTTGTTCGGCTTTATACGCTTTGGAGTTTTCATAAGCTTGGAGTCTTAATTCATCCGATTCGTGCAATTGCGTAATCTTTTCTCTCCGCTATTTTGAGATCGGTGTTACATTGTCTGGCGCCCAATAAGCACGATGTTCAACTTGAGCGGTAAATGACAAGTCTTCCCATACAGAGTCTGTAAGGAGTTGTACCAATTGGTGTTTTATAAGTCCGTCGAAATGCCCACAGAGCATCATCAAGTTTCCTTGCCCATAAAGACGGATTGTCTTTTACGGTTTTTCGGTATTCTTTTGAGAGCTCTGTTGGTATTTTCGACTTGTCCACTAGTTTGTGGATGATAGCGATTGCAAATCGATGATGAACTCCATATCTTTTCATGGTTTTCCATTTGTTGATTGCGAAATGAGTTCCACGATCGCTATGAGTGCTTTGGGAATTCCATAACGAGCAAAAGCTTTTGAGAAAATTAACGACGACACGAGCATCGTTTGTCGGTAAAGCTTCGACTTACGCCCATTTGGACACGTAATCTATAGCAACGAGAATGTATTCGAATTTGTGGGATTTAGGAAAGGTCCCATGAAATCTATTCCCCAAATATCGAATATTTCACACACTTGAATGCTTGTTAATGGCATTTCATCCCTTCGAGAGATTGGTGGTTCTTTGACAAGCGTCACGATTTTGAACAAGCGTATGTGCTTCTTTGAATATTGTTGGCCAATAGAATCCAAGATCAAAAACTTTTTAGTCGTGGTGGAAGGACCATAATGTCCACAGTTGGGCCATGGTGACATTCGTCAAGAATTTTACGAGTTTGGAACCAAAATACATCTTCGGATCATCCCATCGGACACATTTTGAAAAGATATGGCTCTTCCCAAAATAGTATTTGAGTTCGAAAAGAATTTGCTTCTCCGAGCATGAGTTAGTCCTTTTACGAGAATTCCTCCGGCGAGGTAGTTCGCAAAGTCGACAAACCAAGGATCGTCATTTCCGTCGATGGTCATGAGAGTTTCATCGGAAAATAATCATCGATTTCTTCTTCTTTCAACTCCTCAAGATTAGGATTTTCGAGGCGAGATAAGTGATCGTGACAAGATTCTCTGCTCCTTTCTTGTCTTTGATTTCGATGTCAAATTCTTGGAGTAACAAAATCCATCGAATAAGGCGTGGTTTAGCGTCTTGCTTGGTGAAACAGATATTTGAGTCTTGAATGATCGGTAAAACGATTGTTTTGAGAGCACAAGATATGATCGAATTTGTCAAAGGCAAAACGACGACTAGTAATTCCTTTTCGGTGACGGTATAATTTTCTTTGGGCACTATTCGGTGTCTTCTTGGCAAAATATATAGGCGAAAGTGTTTCCTTCAGCGTTGTCCTAAGATACTCCAACAACAAAATCGCTGCGTCGCACATAAGTTCGAAAGGTAGTGACCAATTAGGTGAAACCATGATCGAGCACTAGTAAGTTGAGATTTCGATGATTCAAAGCTTTTATGCAATCGACATCGAAGTTAAAGATAGATTCTTTCTCAAAGTTTTGTCATTGGACGAGATATTTTGGAAAAATCTTTGATGAATCGGTAAAACCAAGCATGTCCTAAAAACTTCTAACGGCTTTGGCGTTGGTTGGTGGTGGAAGTTTTGAGATGACATCGACCTTTGCTTTGTCGACTTCCATTCCGGCACTAGAGATTTTGTGGCCAAGCACAATTCCTTCTGTTACCATAAAGTGGCATTTCTCCCGATTGAGAACAAGATGTGCGACTTCGCATCTTTCGAGCATTTTATCGAGATTAGAGAGGCAAGCTTGAATGACTCTCCAAAGATCGAGAAATCATCCATGAAAACTTCCATGGAGGTTTCTAGCATGTCTTGGAAGATGGCGATCATACACCTTTGAAAAGTTGCGGGTGCATTACAAAGACCAAAAGGCATACGCCGATATGCGTAGGTTCCAAAAGGACAAGTAAAGGTGGTCTTTTCTTGATCGTTAGGATCGATGGAATTTGGAAATATCACGAAAATCCGTCGAGAAAACAAAAGAATTTATTTCCGCTAGTCTTTCAAGCATTTGATCCATGAATGGGAGTGGAAAATGATCCTTTCGGTGGCTTTGTTTAACTTACGATAGTCAATACAAACACGCCAACCGGTGATGTTCTAGTCGGAACTAGCTCATTTCGTTCATTAGTTACAACCGTCATTCCTCCTTTCTTTGGAACACGATGAGCAGGGCTTACCCAAGGACTATCCTCAATTGGGTAAATGATTCCGGCATCAAGAAGTTTAATGATTTCCTTTTAACAACTTCTTTCATGTTGGGATTGAGTCTACGTTGACGTTCTACCACGGTTTAATCCTTCTTCGAAATTGATTTTGTGTTTGCAAAATTAGGACTAATTCTGGGATATCGGATGTTTTCCAAGCAAAAGCTTGTTTGTGATTTTGAGTACGGAAACTAAACTTTCTTTCTCATCATCCTCGAGTAATGAAGATATGACTCTTTGGAAGAAG
Organism: Chrysanthemum lavandulifolium; assembly: GCA_022545495.1. Taxonomy (NCBI): domain Eukaryota; kingdom Viridiplantae; phylum Streptophyta; class Magnoliopsida; order Asterales; family Asteraceae; genus Chrysanthemum; species Chrysanthemum lavandulifolium. The sequence continues at coordinate 9,619,015 of CM040241.1, forward strand.
TGAGTTCTCCTCCGGATAAGCATATTCCGGATGATTTGGGAGAGGTTTGAGTTCGAGATCCGTGGGTGGTTCTTCGATAGAGGACTTTATTCGCATTTTTCATTGAAAGTGATTTCCTCAAAATTTTCTTCCTCTTCCTCTATTTCTTCTTCTTCGAGTTATCTTCTTCAAATTCTACTTTCATGAAATCATCAAACTCTTTGTCAAAATCTGTTTCATTGATTTTTCGAGTAGTCATGAATGGATCGGATTCGTTAAGTAATGCATCTAATTCCTCATCAGTGACTTCATCAATAACATCGACGTTAAAACAAGTGTCATCACTAGAATGTGGGTAGCGCATTGCTTTATCGATGAGAAAAGTGATTCGATCTTCCCCAACTCCAAGGTTGAGTTCTTTTCCTTTAACTTTGATGATTGCGTCGGCGGTGTTTAGGAAAGGTCTTCCTAAAATGAGTGGGACTTTACTATCTTCTTCCATTTCCAAAATTACAAAGTCCACGGGAAATATGAATTTTCCGACTTGAACAAGCATATTCTCAGCAATTCCCACAGGATATTGATAGGAATGATTTGCCAATCGAATGCTCATTTTTGTTGGTTTCAGGTTGTTGTTGCACAACTTGGAATAGAGTGAATAAGGCATCAAATTGATACTTGCGCCAAGATCGGCTAAAGCATCACATTTAACGTTATTCCGAAAGTACATGGAATAAGAAAGCTCCCGGGATCTCCGAGCTTTGGTGGAATTTTGTTTTGAACTATGGTGAGCATTCTTCGTTAAGAAAAGTTGCGATATTTGCTCAAGCTTGCTTTTGTTATTAAGAAGTTCTTTCAAAATTTCCGTAATTGGGCATTCCGCTATAACATCAACGAGAGGAACATTGAGTCTAATCTCCTTGATTATTTCGATAAACTTCTTATAACGCTCTTCCATCTTCTCTTTCTTTAAGCGTTGAGGATAAGGAATTTTTGGTGTATACGCTTTGGTGGTGGAATGTCTTTCTTTTGGTGGTTTGAGTTGTGTTTGGTTCTTCGTTTTCATCCTCACTATCAACGGTGACGGAGTATTAGGATTAGGTGGTGGATCGTCAGAGACCACTTCTTGTAACGACATTGATATGTTCATTTCTTGTTTGAGGTGGACGATGCGTCTTATCATTTGATGGTTTTGGATTGGATTGAGTGTTACTTGGCAATGAACCGGATGGTCTAGAGGAATGTTGGTCGAAAGTCCGCTAAGCTTGTTTTCAAGATCTTGGATAGATGCTTGATGATTTTTCCGTCCTTGCTCAACTTTGGCTTTAAGATTGAAAATTGATTTTTATAAAATCATTTGCGGATTTTGTCCGACCACGAATTCTCTCATGGTTTTTCGAATTCGGTTTCTTCCATCTTTTGTCGGAAGTTTGGTGTGGTGGATCGTCGGTTCGTGGTTGAGAATCACGGTTGTCATCCCTTGGTCGGCGATCTTGCCAATTTCGAATTTCGACCGTAATAATTACTACGATATCCTCCTCCACGGTATCCTCCTTGAACGTAATTTGCTTCTCCTTCTTTTGGTCCACCCATAGGTTTATCGTCGCTTTTCGGACGATGGGTGATTTCCTCCACAATTGTTGCATCCATCTCGCATTTCTTTCATCTCATCTTTGATATCTTTGTATTGCGAGTTAATTTGTGAGGTTAATGCTTCCATCTTCTCCATGAGTTTTGAGGTATCGGTGTTTTCGACAAAAGCAACGGTTTTCGGAGAGGTTTGGTTTTGGAATCTTTGGACCAATCAAGTTTGAGAAGTACTCGATCTTGAGCAATTGATGTGCATCATTAGGGTTTTATAGAAAAATTCCTCCAACATCAAGGATGCCTTGAGAGATTTCATCTAGTCCATGGTAAAGATTTGGATAATGGTTCCTTTTGATAATCCATGTCCATGACAACTCTGAAGCAAATCTTTCATTCGAAGCCAAGCTTGACAAGTGATTCGTTTGGGTTTTGGTTGAAAGCACGAATTTCTCCCATTAATCGATCAAACATGGCGGTGGAAAGAATCGGCTCACAAAAGCTTGCCTCATCTCTTCCCAAGTATTGATGATTCCGGGGTCAATTCATTGTACCATACTTTAGCATCTCCGCGAGTGATGATGGAAAAGTTTGAGTTTGATGGCATTGACATCGGTGTCGCCATAACGAAACATTCCGCAAATTTCGATGAATTCGACAATGTGCTTATGCGGATCGGCCAGCATGCGCCATCGAATTGTCGGTCTTTGATCATAGAAAGGTGATGTCCCTTCACGGTGAAGTTGTCACCAAGGTTAATAGCAACAATAGCACTTTCGGTGTTGGTGCTACGGTTCGGTTTGTTCCCACATGGGTTGATCGTCCGCCATGGGAAAAGGTAAATTGGTGAAAGGATTGTAAACAACTTTGGCTTCAATGAGGTTATCAAATGGTGGGTTTGGTACTCTTGGTATACGGTTTTCCAATGGTATGAAACGTGTTCTCCTTCTTCTTGAATCAAGCGTTACGGGTTGGTAAGAGGTGTAATTGGTTCTATTCCGCGCTCGAGTGTTCATACAATGTCCTAGAGAATCCGGGCAATATCTAAACACACGGACAAACAACGAAAAGTTTTAAAGAGAAGAGCGGGTAACCGGATCGGTTGCGGGATGCGACCGATCGGTCGAACTGATGAATGATGGGTAAACTCGTAACCGATTCGGTTTAGGGCTAACGGATCCGGTTAAGGTTTCGTGAAAAAATTTTTTTTTTTTTTTTAAAATTGAAGGAAATTCAAGAACTTGTTGAAACACAATCAAATCCCGGCGGCGGCGCAAAACTTGATGTGCCGGTGGGTGCAAGTTTTAAATTTATAAAGGTGAATTACCAATATTACCAATAACACATACGAGCAAGTATACTCGTCCGTTATAGCAAGATTATGAAGGTAAGTCGGAATCGTTCGCAGGGATTTGAGTGAATCAGAGCACAAGTTTGAATTAACGGAGTCTATCAAAAACATATAACAAAGCAAATAGATATAATGAAAATCAGATGATTAAAAACTACACTTGCTTAAACTAGTATCATATCATAGATTAATGTGATTGTATTAACTACTTAACATGTTGGTTGTGATAATTAGTTGAAAAACTAATCTATTGTTCTTACAAGTTAAACCTTCGTCAAGATTTTAGTTCATAAAAACAAGCTTTAAGTTTAACCAATCAATTCAAGATCAATTCAAGTTTCATAAGTCTACTTTCATAAACTTAAACACAAAAACATCCACTCGTTCATCAAATTGCTTAAGAAATGGTCAATACAAAAGGTACCCGATCATAGACAAAAGGCTACAATTAATTTTCAACAACTAATCTTACGACCATTTAGATGTTTCCAACCAATCCAATTTGATAATCAAAAGCGTTTCTATTACAACCACACCTTAGTTCCTTTGTATAATCAAGAATAATGGGTAAAAACAATCATCCATAGACAAAATGATTATGACTAGTTGAATAATACGAAGTTCTTTCGACCCCAACGATAGTTACCAATTAGCCAACCTTGATTAACAAATGTCACTATGAAACTTTAGCACAATTGGATCTTAGAATCAACTTGAAATTGAATTAAAACATGTTAACACAATCACTAACTAATCATATAATAATCAACATCATTTAAGCAAGTGTATAAAGAAACTAGCTACTCATAGCAAACATGAACATAAACTCATAACTTTGATCATTAGAAAACATGATTAAGAGTCTTACAATGCTTGGAATAAGATTACAAATGATGAAGTAATGATTCCCAAAGGATCGTGGTGGACTTCTTAGTGTTTTGGCTTCCAAGGGTGGAACTTCTGGAACTCCAAACTTCTCCGGATTTCTAAGGACCAATTTCGGAGGTTAAGGCTTGGTTTGATGAGTGAGAGCTATGTAATTGAAGTGTGTCTAATATGCTCACAATTAGCCTCTATTTATACTAATTCCAAGGCCTAGGGTGTTAAATGCTTGACTTGGCCTCCAAGGAGTAAGGAAGGGACTAGAATACACCAAGAGAAGGACCTAGAATCGTTTGGATGCAAAGGGAAGCTTAGTGATGAAGATTTGACAAGCTGCAGCTTCTCCAACCGGATCGGTCATACGACCAACCGATCCGGTTAGTCTTCAAAAATAACATACCGACCGATCCGGTTGCGGGTTGCGACCGATCGGTCGGTCATGGCAAAACATGAATTCGACCAAATGACAACCGATCCGGTGAAGGTGTAACGGATCCGGTTGGATCTTCGAGACATGAAACTTGATCTTTCTCTCACACTCGACTTGTAGAACTTGGTTCTTCAATCACTAAGGTCTTCAAAGGTACTTGGGATTTAGCTTTCTTGAGGCGGGAATCTTCGATTAAGCGCATATTTCCATATTTTCCTCCATTTCCACGCACTTGGTTATGAATACTAGACAAACATCTCTAGATACGATTAAGTGCTAAAATCACACAAATATAACCAAATAACAGATATAAAAGTACACACAATGCTACTAAAAACATGCACAATCTGAGTGTTATCAGTATTTTTACAATTTTTATGATCTCATTATACTCTACCTTGATCTATTAAAAATTATTTTAGTCCATACTACTCTAAATTCACAATTATGTACAAGTTACAACAATTTTTATTAACTACACATTTCACTTACACTTTTTAACAATTATATATAAAAAAAAAAAATGTATTTGGTAGATACATCCCCCAAAACCGGTTCTAGGGGAAGTGTATGCATTTATTGATTTGGTCTCATTTTCTTTGAAAGTATAGATTTATACTCCAAATATTGCAATCATTCATTCACTTCACATTTTCAAGTCAAGTAAACTTTTCTTTCTCTTTTGTTCTTCCAAACCGCCACATCAAAAGCTAGGAGGGATCAAAATCTTTCTCAAGTCCAAGTGTTTTAACAATCTAGATCATACTCTTTATAAGGTTTTGAAATAAAACCAAGAGTGTTTAAGTTTAACCTTGTTCTTTGCACCTCATCATATTAACTTGTAAGCATGTTTCTTTCATTTTCATGTTTCCTTTTCATTTCATAAGTATCTCTTCATTTTGGAGCAAGCATGCATGATTTGTGTTGTTTATACCATTTTACATGATTTTAGAGTTATATATATATTAAGGTCATCCTATAATTATCCCCTTGGTATATGTTGGTCTTGATGATGATTAGGAACCCATGACACCCTAAGAAGGTGTATGGTAGGATTAGATTAGTTTTGGAGTTGATTTGAAGGGATTAGAATAGGTTTGGTACGAGAAAAACTATTTTCGATACGTATAAAATATGTTCTGTCCTTGTTTTGATTTTCTGGAAAATCCGACAGTAGGCACGACTTTTTGGCCTTGATATTTAGAAAATATACTTTAAAACGAATCCGGGGCGCTTGAACGGAATAAAGCGGAGTTATAACGAAGAAGTTATGGATTTTACAAGTTTGACGACGAAATATATATTTTTCGTAAATTTCAGCAATCTATTTTACATTGTTCGAGTCAAAACGAGCCTTAAGCTTCACAAATTATTTCGACTTATCAAAATATATTAGTATACTTGATACTGAAGCTAAGGACGATTATCGTAGAAAACGGTTTGAAACGACAAAGATATGCCGTTTTCATAAAATTGCCGTAACTATTATTTTCTGAAAAACTATATTACTTTTTACGATACAAGAGTTACGGTAGCTGTAACGACCATATTGGAGGCTGTTTTTAACCATGATGTGGAACTTTTTGTAACAAAATGTCTTCTAATAAAATTAAGATCACCGAGCATATTTTTCAAAACGACAAGCCGTTTGTATAGCGGAGTTGTAATAAATTATTTATGAATGTTTAAACTTGGCCGAAACTCATTTTTAACTAACATTTTAGCCAAAATCGCCATCTTTAACCCTTATTATCTTTATGTTCGAGACCTTTATGACGAAAACTCCTGAACTGAAACTTCTAGATTTCGATACAAACTTTCCAAAACCGTCGAGTGCGGTTTCTAACGATCGACGTACACCGTTTTACGACTAGTTTTTCTGAGCCATTTTGTCACTTTCAAGAAAATTCGGCGACATTGTTTCTGACGAAAAGTGAAAATTTCACCATAAATCATTACAAAACCATTGTAGGATGACATTTTGACGTAAAACTTGTAAAGTCATTTTGAAGGGTCAAGACGTCAAAAGAGTATTTTTCGACGATAAGTATTATTTTCAAAACTCGCAAATGGTATAAATAACATACGAAATGCATGCATAACATTACATTGCAACTTATTACATATCATATCATTCATAATAGGTCAGTTTCGAGATTCACGCTACATTTCGGTGTAACCACTTTTGTCATCGCATTTATTCATCAAGTGAGTAATCACATCCCCTTTTTACCATTTTACTATATTTTGGGGCTGAATGCATGAACCATACTTGAATTAAATTGAATCTTACTTTTGTGAACTCGAATCAAATCCTTGAACTTAATTACGAATTTATGACTTGTTGGAATTTATTGAACCGTACATGTTATGACCTTGACCTAAAGTCTCCTTTGTTCGGAGCATCACTATAAAGTCTCCCATGTTCGGAGCATCACTTTAAAGACTCCTATGTTCGGAGTATATCTTTGGGAAGAGGCACCCAGTATATCTTTGGGAAGAGGCACCCAGTACATCTTTGGGAAGAGGCACCCAACATAACTTTGGGTAGTGGCACCCAGTATAATTTGGTTTCATCAGGAGCATCCCTGAATTATTATATTCGTGGTACTATATTGTGAACTATTATGACCGCTTATACTTGACTACTTCATACGCTATCTTTTGTGCAATGGGTTGTGAATACACAGGTTGCAAGTTTTGTATGGGCGGAACTTGGAACTGAGTGGATTTACGATGCCTTTGCTTTGTGGACCATTTTCGTTGACCGAAAGCTTTGAATATTTCTTGCGAGTTTCTTATTTTGCTAAGCGTGTTTACTCACCAACTATTTTCATAGTTGACCCGTTTTTCTTTCATGCATTTCAGGTGATCGTTAGTAAGCTTTTTCTAACAAGTCTTGCATAATGAAGTTTTCACTTGTCACTACAAATCATTATGTAATAGAACTCAATATTTTGGGAACTAAACTTTGTAATATATTTGCCGATGACGGCTAAACTGGTATTGTAATGGTGTATTCTCTCTTTAAATATTAAAGTTGGTATGTTCTATTATCTTGTGCTTATGTTCCTTCCGTTACCCTCGTGTTTCCGCCTCCGTGGGTGTGACAGATTGGTATCGAGCCAAGGTTATAGAGAATGCCGATTTTCAAAAATAAAATCACAAATATAACGGAATAAATTTTTTTTGTATATTATTTTATTAAACATTGAACACCATTCGAGTCAACTAGTCCTATCGTTGCATCGTTACTCATAAATTATACATAGCCGATCAACTATGTCTAATTTATGAAGAACCATGCAATGATAAGAAGGGTAATTTTAAATCATGTTTAGTCGAGTCTTTTGAGTCCGGTCACCAAGTTGCATTGGTCGGTGGGTATGCATAGCATGTTTTTACGCTCACGCTACATTACCGTACCTTGTTTATATCTTCTCTTTTCCATCTTTCGACTTGTTAGACATAGCATGTCCCTCGATCCTGTCATATTTCGATTCACTATAACACATTACCACCGTTCGCACCTCATCCGACTTCGTTCGAATGTCCTTTACTCAACCCGATGTTTTGGTCCTTTGTGGATCATGGCCGCAAGAAACACACGCCGGGAGGCAACAACAACGGCAACCCAAACAACAATGACGATCCAAACAACAACGTCTTTGGAATAGCGGATCTACTCACTCAAATTATAACACATCTCGATCTAGAAGAACCAACGCCGAGAAGGTACTTCAAACGGTCAAGGATGCACTACAAAACTTTCATGACATGCAAGCCAATGGAATTTCATGGTACCGAGGGTGCCATTGGATCGCTAACCGGTTCGAGAATGTTGAGTCGAAGCTTAGTATCACGAAATGTCTTTGAAGGAAACAAGGTTGAGTTCTCTGTTGGTCTACTACGGTCGAGCATTGACACGGTGGAACAACCAACTCTGAGACTAGAGGAAGAGGGCTGCAAATGCATTATCTTGGGAAGCATTCAAGAAACTACTAACGATGAGTACTGCAGAAAAGATGAAGTGCGTAAACCGGAAGAAGAATTTTGGAATCACTGATGGTAGGAGTAGAGATCGACAAGTACACGATCCGGTTCCACGAGTTAACTAGGATGGTTCCTCACATGGTTTCCACTTGTGGAGAAGTTGATTGACCGATATATATGGGATTGATACCGAAATTGGGAGGATGTCACTTCGTCGAAACCAACCACTCGCAAGCACGTGAGTATGGCGTATCGCTTGACAAATGATGTGATCGGTCCGAGAACTAACAAAAGCAAACGACAATGGACGAAAGCGGCGGGAGGATCACCGGAAACCGAGACCGTAATCAAGAAAACAAGAGGCGTGAATAACTCGTAACTATGGGCGACCACCGGGAGCGCAAAGGATATGCAGTCCACATCCTTTGTGCACTCGATGTAATTATCATCACTTAGGAGATCGCCCAGGTGCGGCAAATGTGGATGGATGGGTCACTTGGCGAAATTGTTCAAACAGAATCGGAAATCAGGACGGAGAAAAGCATGTTACGAGTGTGGAAGTCTAGATCACCTTCGCAATACCGTCCAAAGTCGAAAGAACTCCCAATCAAGGAGGTAATCGTCCAAACCTAGCGTTGGCAATAGAAGGCCCACAAGATCGAACATTGAAATTCCTCCCGCACGTGGTCGAGCATTCTATCCGGCACCGAGGAAGCCCGCAACGCTGCGCACGGTACATTCCTTTGATCAACCACTTTATTTCGGTACAACATGATTTTGAGTGCATAACTTCCTTCCAATCTTTACCACGTTCACGACATTGATTAATTTGAGACCGTTGATATCGACCTTAGTTGTTATATATATTTTGTTGATTTGATTTGAATTGTGTAAGCAAATCCAAGATCGAACGAATCTTTCAAAGACTTCATTCAAGGATGTTGAATCCTATCTTTCTAACAACTTGTTTCCTAGCTTGATCTAGTGACGGTTCTTGTTTGATGAGTTGCGAAAATCAAGCTAAGAGACAAGTTTACTCAAGTCGGTTTAGTTTAATCTCATGACGGTTCTTGTTTGATGAGTTGTGAGATTAAATTAGAATCGACTACCTAAAGGTCTTTTGAGAGCTACGTTCGATATTGGGCAAGTTTACCTGTCCAATCTAATCACGGGCACGCACTTAGTTGAATGGGGAACACATGCGCATGGGCATTGATATGATCATTTAGACTGCTCGTACGAGCATGAACTTTAGAACTCTTGTCGAGGTTCGGACCATAGTATCGTTAATCGAATCATGAGGACATGATTCCGTGACATGGGAAGAATGTCACAATTCTCAAATTCGGTCATTTCTTAAATTAAATATGCATCATATTAGTTCATTCATGGCATTTCATTTCACATTTAACGCGTAATTTTTATATTTAATAAACGTTATCGCGTGAGTTATTATTTTAAATATTTAATCCGTTACTTTCAAAATGATCCCGATATATTTTTATACTCACATTAGTTTATAAAAACTATATTTTGAGTTTTCCTAGTGTTTTAAATTTATTTTGTATATAAATCGTTAAAGTTATATTATTACGACACTTTTCTTAAAAACTGCACGATAATTATTTTATCACTCAAATCTTTCAAGGAATGTATTTTTACAAATTTTATGATCTCATTATACTCTACCTTGATCTATTAAAAATTATTTTAGTCCATACTACTCTAAATTCACAATTATGTACAAGTTACAACAATTTTTATTAACTACACATTTCACTTACACTTTTTAACAATTATATATAAAAAAAAAAAAAAAAAATGTATTTGGTAAGATACATCCCCCCCAAAACCGGTTCTAGGGGGGGAAGTGTATGCATTTATTGATTTGGTCTCATTTTCTTTGAAAGTATAGATTTATACTCCAAATATTGCAATCATTCATTCACTTCACATTTTCAAGTCAAGTAAACTTTTTCTTTCTCTCTTTTGTTCTTCCAAAACCGGCCACATCAAAAGCTAGGAGGGGATCAAAATCTTTCTCAAGTCCAAGTGTTTTAACAATCTAGATCATACTCTTTATAAGGTTTTGAAATAAAAACCAAGAGTGTTTAAGTTTAACCTTGTTCTTTGCACCTCATCATATTAACTTGTAAGCATGTTTCTTTCATTTTTCATGTTTCCTTTTCATTTCATAAGTATCTCTTCATTTTTGGAGCAAGCATGCATGATTTGTGTTGTTTATACCATTTTTACATGATTTTAGAGTTATATATATATTAAGGTCATCCTATAATTATCCCCTTGGTATATGTTGGTCTTGATGATGATTAGGAACCCATGACACCCTAAGAAGGTGTATGGTAGGATTAGATTAGTTTTGGAGTTGATTTGAAGGGATTAGAATAGGTTTGGTACGAGAAAAACTATTTTCGATACGTATAAAATATGTTCTGTCCTTGTTTTGATTTTCTGGAAAATCCGACAGTAGGCACGACTTTTTGGCCTTGATATTTAGAAAATATACTTTAAAACGAATCCGTGGCCGCTTGAACGGAATAAAACGGAGTTATAACGAAGAAGTTATGGATTTTACAAGTTTGACGACGAAATATATATTTTTCAGAAATTTCAGCAATCTATTTTTACATTGTTCGAGTCAAAAACGAGCCTTAAGCTTCACAAATTATTTCGACTTATCAAAATATATTAGTATACTTGATACAAAGCTAAGGACGTATTATACGTGAAAACGGATTTGAAACGACAAAGATATGCACGTTTTCATAAAATTGCCGTAACTATTATTTTCCGAAAACTATATTACTTTTACGATACAAGAGTTACGGTAGCTGTAACGACCATATTGGAGGCTGTTTTTAACCATGATGTGGAACTTTTTGTAACAAAATGTCTTCTAATAAAATTAAGATCACCGAGCATATTTTTCAAAACGACAAGCCGTTTGTATAGCGGAGTTGTAATAAATTATTTATGAATGTTTAAACTTGGCCGAAACTCATTTTTAACTAACATTTTAGCCAAAATCGCCATCTTTAACCCTTATTATCTTTATGTTCGAGACCTTTATGACGAAAACTCCGAATCGAAACTTCTAGATTTCGATACAAACTTTCCAAAACCGTCGAGTTCGGTTTCTAACGATCGACGACACCGTTTTACGACTAGTTTTTGAGCCATTTTGTCACTTTCAAGAAAATTCCGGCGACATTGTTTTACGACGAAAAGTGAAAATTTCACCATAAATCATTACAAAACCATTGTAGGATGACATTTTGACGTAAAAACTTGTAAAGTCATTTTTGAAGGGTCAAGACGTCAAAAGAGTATTTTTTCGACGATAAGTATTATTTTCAAAACTCGCAAATGGTATAAATAACATACGAAATGCATGCATAACATTACATTGCAACTTATTACATATCATATCATTCATAATAGGTCAGTTTCGAGATTCACGCTACATTTCGGTGTAACCACTTTTGTCATCGCATCTATTCATCAAGTGAGTAATCACATCCCCTTTTTACCATTTTACTATATTTTGGGGCTGAATGCATGAACCATACTTGAATTAAATTGAATCTTACTTTTGTGAACTCGAATCAAATCCTTGAACTTAATTACGAATTTATGACTTGTTGGAATTTATTGAACCGTACATGTTATGACCTTGACCTAAAGTCTCCTTTGTTCGGAGCATCACTATAAAGTCTCCCATGTTCGGAGCATCACTTTAAAGACTCCTATGTTCGGAGTATATCTTTGGGAAGAGGCACCCAAGATATCTTTGGGAAGAGGCACCCAATACATCTTTGGGAAGAGGCACCCAACATAACTTTGGGTAGTGGCACCCACTAATTTGGTTTCATCGGAGCATCCCTGAATTATTATATTCGTGGTACTATATTGTGAACTATTATGACCGCTATACTTGACTACTTCATACGCTATCTTTTGTGCAATGGGTTGTGAATACACGGTTTGCAAGTTTTGTATGGGCGGAACTTGGGCCGAGTGGATTTACAATGCCTTTGCTTTGCGGACCATTTTCGTTGACCGAAAGCTTTGAATATTTTCTTACGAGTTTTCTTATTTTGCTAAGCGTGTTTACTCACCAACTATTTTCATAGTTGACCCGTTTTTCTCTCATGCATTTCAGGTGATCGTTAGTAAGCTTTTTCTACCAAGTCTTGCATAATGAAGTTTTCACTTGTCACTACAAATCATTATGTAATAGAACTCAATATTTTGGGAACTAAACTTTGTAATATATTTGCCGATGACTACTAAACTAGTATTGTAATGGTGTATTCTCTCTTTAAATATTAAAGTTGGTATGTTCTATTATCTTGTGCTTATGTTCCTTCGTTACCCTCGTGTTTCATTCCGTGAGGTGTGACAAATAACACCTTCTCCTACCTTCACCACTATCCTTTCCACTTACACAAACAACGAAAGATCAAATAATTGTTAAAACCCACTAAAACCACTTTTGGCTCAAAGTGAGTTTAAACGGTTAAGATAAGTTTGACTGCATCAATGGCTTATATTTGAAGTGGGAAATGCTCAGAGGACGACAAGGAGTCTAAGAGGTTGATAAATTAGGAGGAGAAGCAGAGAAGAATGAGGAAGTAGTGTAAATTTAATTTATGCTTTAAGTTTCACGTAAAAGTTTGCTGGGTTTTGTAATTTCTGTATTGTACAAGTGAATTTAGTTATAATTCAAGTGTTTTTAATCATCAATTCCATGTTTCATGCTTGTTCTAGTTTTCCCGCCAAAATTGTTCTTACTCGTTTTTCATGTTATAAGCTGTTTAAATGGTTCAAATAAGCTTATTCAAGCTTATTTAAGTGAATTAAAGTAGTTTCCTGGTCTTAATTGCAATTTTCTAAAAAAGTCAACAAAAGTCAACATGGGTCAACAAAAGTCAACACGGGTCAACGAAAGTCAACTGTGTTCTTAAGTCTGAAATTTCTATTTAGTAGTGGTATTTGGTTCTAGTCAATCTGCAAATAAGCTGGACATCTTGTAAGTTTCAATAAAATCTCATCATTAGCTTAATAAAGTAATAGTAATTGCATTGATTAGATATGTTTTATTTGGTGTTATATTGCTGCATATTTTCTTAAATTATATCTAGTATAATCAGTTGTAGTTATAATATGGATTGAGTAAGCTTTGATTTGTGATTTGGTTAGAATTATTGCAAATTTAGAACTTTAAGGGTGTGTTTGGAATAAGCTCATTTTGAGCTCAAAAATCATTTTTTTTAAAGTTCTTAATTCAATCAGCATTAATTTAGTGATAAAGTTAGTTTTGAAGCAAAAGTTTTCAGTTTTATAGAGTTTACTTGAGTTTTTGTTAGTTTTCCAAATTTCAAGTCTTATAGTGTATTTTTGAGTCATTTTATTAAATTTGTAGTATTTAGTCTTTTTAGTTGTTAAAAGTGGTTCAAAAAAGTTCCAATTGGTCTATTGCAATTGTCTAAAATCTGGTCCAACCCATTTTGGGTCAAAAATCAGTTTTTACCCACTTTGCATAGAGCATAGTCAAAATTGGAAAACATGGTTTTTACCAAACTTTTTGGATTTTTCATTTGCTCATTTCTGCTCCAAATCTATTGAAATTATGGGATAAACAACTTCAGTTGGTCAAGTTTTCAAATATCATTTTTGTGGAATTTTAGGAATTTTCTATAAGCACTAAATAAGCTGTCCAAACAGGGTAGTTTTGCCCTGCTTCTGTCTAAGTGAAAGAGTCATTTTTGAATAAAGTTGTGAATTTCATGTAGGACTTAATATTAGGAGTTAAGACTTATGCTTTTGGGATATTAAAGTTTAGCTGCTTAACTAAATTAGAAAAATAATAGTTCACTTCTAATCAGCTTATTAACTGCTTATTTACTAGGTTCTTTTAAGCCCTTTTTCACAAAATTTCCTTTTTGCTTATTTCTTATTTTTACTTATTTAGTGTGTTTTTCTTGTTGTTGTTGCTTATTCTAAGTTCCCATAACTTTTTTATAGCTTATTCAACCTTTGGTTCAGTAGTGGTAGCTTTTTATTAGCTTATGCAAGCTTATTAGCTCATTTTGACCCATTTCCATAGCAAGTACAAATAGCTTTTAGTTTTGATTTTTAATTTCCTCAATTTTAGTCCTTATTAGCTGAAATTCTGGATTTAGACACTTTGGTTGGTAGTGGTTTTCATGATGATTTTAGTTTATTTTTGTGATTTTTATAAGCTGGCTTAACAAGGGCTTAAAGTAGGGCCTTAGGGGCTGTTTGGCCTAGTGCTTAAATAGACCCATATCATTGTAGATTGCTTTTCAGAGGTTTAGGCTAGTTGAAATATGTTAGTATTAAGTATATTTTGCATACTCTGCTGCTGTGATCATTTGGTGCTCACTTAGGTAGCTTATAGCTTATTTTTAAGTGCTTATTTTTAAGCACTTTTCACTACAGAACCTACTTCTTGCACACCTGCACCACTTTTATTATTTTTCCCATATTTAGAATAATAGTTTAGAATTTTCCTGAATTTTTCATAATTTTTCATCACTGTTTGCTATTTTTCTTATTTTAAATCAGTTTTTAAGACTTTTTAAATAGCTTTTAATCCAAATAAATCAGAAAAGCCTCAAAAAATAATTTTCAATTTTCATAGATTAATATAAATATAAAAGCAAAAATAATTTTTCCAGATTTTCCTAGTTAAATTTATAATTTTAGCCATTTAATTAGTTTAAAATAGTTTTAAATTTGTAGAAAATAGAAAATCATCGAAAAATACAAAATTAGTTTTGAAAATTCTATTTAGTCATTTTAGATTTTTGAAAAATAGTTTCACAATTTTCCTCTTTAATTTCATAATTTCTAGTATTTTAAATTAGTTTTAAAAGTTAAAAATTAGTTTTTAATTCGATTAAATTCCAGAAAAATCATAAAAATTAGTTTTAATTCTTAAATAGTTTTCAAATATTATTTTCAACTTCAAAATCTTTATTAGATTTAATTTCCTTAGTGTAATCAATCATAACTCCTTTCCTGTTCAATATTCACCCGATCACAGATTCGTTGTATTACAGTGTTCACACCTCGTTGGGACTTAACGACCCGGGGATACACTAAACTCCTCTGGACTTTATTGTATTTGTTTCAGACTGTTCGTACTTTTATTACGGTTGACCATTCACAAGTGGTTGATTTGTGTGATAAAACCTGACCGTCTGGAGCGGATCAGTACCAAATATGTGAAGTTTACTTGTGGTCGAACCGTCAGTTTCGTGGTCAAACAGGGTCAAAAGAAGCGGTTTTTATGCTTTTCTGGGTTTATATGAAGCTGGTCGAAGGTTAAAAACCCTAAACTTACGCCTAAGGAGCATCTACAAAGATATTTACACATAACTGTTAAGTTATGCGCAAGAAAAGTTACGCATAAGGTTTTTACGCATAAGCTTTATGCGTAAAACCCTGTTTATGCATAAGACCATCCTTTACGAGTAAGCGTGACCCTACGCTTAAGGTTTTGAAAAAGAAGTTACGCATAAGCTGCTTGATATTACGCTTATGAACTGAAATGAAAATGTAAAAGTTACGCGTATGGTTTTTTTTGCGAGAATGAACTGAAATGAAAAAAAACTTAAGCGTAAACTTGTAAGACTAGACCACGACCACAGCACGACCACATACCATATACCATAATACCATCATCGACCTCGACCCATGGCACGGTATTGCAACTGATTCGACTCCAATCCAAAAACACTTAACAATCACAACAACTCCTACATCTAGACTCAACACAAGACCCTCACATCCACTCATCAACTCTCACTCAATCATCAAAATTAAATACAAGCAAGATCTCAGACGTGGTTCAATTTTTTTGTAACCTTTTAAAGATTGTTTTAGTTGAACTATAAATCATCACTGACCAAACTCTTCATGATAATATTCGAAATATAAAGAATGATCAAAACCAATCAGTTTCAATCATTTCCTTGGTTCGACTGAAAAACAGAAACGAAATTCATAGGATACCAACCCGAGACCTTCATCTAAAGATCTTGAAGCCCTCAAAGACGAGTTCTTGAGTTGTTATACAATGAAATTAAAATGGGTAAAGGTTAGGTTATGTTTCTGTTGTGCTAAGATCGTTTAAGGAGATTGGTTTTGCTTGAGAGAAGTATTGATTTGTGTTTGAGATGGAGAGGAGATGTGTTGCGTTTTTCCTTTCTCAGATTCGTTGGTGAGAAGATTAGTTTGATGGTAGGCGTATTCTTTTGAGATATGTCTGATTTTTAGGTTTAGGGGTTAAGTGATGTGTGAAGTTATATCCGGATATCTAGGGGTGAGCGAAAAAACCATAATGACTGAATAAACCAAAAACCGAAACCGAACCGAACCAAAAATAACCGAATCGAACTAATAACCGAATCGAACCGAACTACTAATTCGGTTCTCGGTTTGATATGGGTTTGGCAGTTTGAACCGAAACCAAACCAACAAACTAATTCATATAAATATATATATATATTTATATATATATATATATATATATATATATATATATATATATATATATATATATTATATATTTTATGTATATTTATAAATAAATAAATACTATTAAAAGGTTATCATAATATAATAAAACACTTTTTATGCTTAAAATATATATTTTTGCTAAATATCTATGTAATTATTAATTTTTTTAATAAAAAATAGTGAAATTCGGGTTATTCGGGTCAACCCAAGAAACGAACCGAATTATAATTCAACCGAACCAAACTGAATTTGAATTTGGTTTGGTTCGGCACTCGGGTTGACCTAATTTTTTTTAACCAAATTAACTTAACCGAACTGACCGAACAACCCCGATGACCGAACCGATCAACACCCTTACGAATATCACATATCTGTTGGATCAGCTTGACACTGTTGGAGATAGGCTTTCTTATGTGCTTTTTGAGTATACATTTGTTATGGACTGATGGATCAAGACTGATGGGCTGAGTAGTACTTTATTCGGATTGGACTGAGATTTGATTCGGCTTGGTGTTACTCACGCCCAAATGAAATATCAATTGGATTACAAAATTAATGTTATCCGAATTTTTTTACAAGTAAAATTTGGATACATAAATTTTAATCTTTGGTAGATTAAGGTATTTTTGGTATGGTAAAATTTCACTGAGGGATACATATTCACGGCTTGAGGAAAATTGGAAAAAAATGGCTACGGGGTTTTTGTACGGTATTATTGATGCGAAATTGAAGTGACGTTTCACGGGTGAACTTCTTTATCTTTGAGACATTTGTTGGTTGGATGCATGTCTCAAGATAACTTGTTGGGGCACATTATGAAATTTGACAATCTGGTTATAACTGATGTAAGGAGTTACGTTGTAGTGCTCACAAGGTGTAACCATCACTTTTAAGGAGTTACGTTGTAGTGCTCAGTGTCACACGGCGTTGTGGATTGTTCAAAAATTTAGAACAAGCAGTAAGTCACAAAGTTGGGATGGTTACTTCCTTTTCAATTCAGTCGTATCGGGTTTTCTCCTTATGTGGTCATTACAATTAGCCGGTGAATTCAAAGGAGGTTCGCTTTAAGGTTGGTTTGAGAGAATTATTGAGAGTATTTTTGCGACATATTCTCACAGAATTTTGATCAAGCTATGATGTTAATATTGCGTCAAGAAAAAGGTAATACGGCGTGTACGCCACATTATGATGATTCCGATAGCTCGCATCCCAGGAGGGAGAAGTTGGTATTTCATCTTCCGTGATTGGATTATGAAGGGATTTGTGCTTAAGACCGAAGAAAGAGAAGTAGTGTGTGTACATCGGGGCTTTTTACCAACTTGGATGCAATACTAAGTGAGATATGCTGTTATGATGTTCCTAGAACAACAACCATTGTGCTACAATCAAAATCTACTTTCTCCGCTGCGTGTTGGAAGAGAGTTGTCGTTTCAAGAGGGAGCATAGAAAGAAAAAAGGCTCACTAGTTTGGAGGGAGTAATAACCTAACTAGACCATTACAGTTGAAGTTCAGAGCTACAAGGATTAGTGCCGTCAGCGCCAAAGATCAAATGCCGAGATTGTCGGAAGGGAGAACTTCAAGTTTGCCTCAAGATCTAGACTACGAGACTCGCTCAACAAAGTCAACATTTTCATTACTATTGTAATTTACTTTGTTTTGTATTTATAGGTCTCATTGTAACAAAGTCAACATTGTTCATTACTATTGTAATTTACTTTGTTTTGAATTGGACTAGATGCGTAGTATAATTTGCCCATATGGACTAGTATCGTTTAAGTGGCAAAGTTAAGGTTTGTTGAGCATATATATACCCCTCATGACTCTCCATTAGGGGTGAAGTGAAGCATTAGGTGTTGTTTTTTGTGTGTTTTATTTATAAATTTATCCTTGTTTTCTCCTCCCTCTCTCTACTTTATCTCTCTAAACAAGATGAATACTTTCATCTTCTATCACCAACCCCGACCTCCAGAACCACATAAATCTTGTGTTAAACGGTCCTAACAAAAATCCACAATAAAAGTATTGGCACCGAGGTTTTAAGAGCTTATAGCAAGGTATCAGCGCAATGCGGCGGCAGGTACCCTGTGACTAAATTCTATCGCGGTGGGTACACTTGGCGTTACTGTTGATGTTTTAGATGTGTGTGAGAGAGATATAAAATGGTTTGTGTGTATTTATATAGTGGATGCGGTTATATATTTTTAATAATCATTACTGACAATAATGATTTTTAGCGTTTACACATTTTTAATAATAGGTTGTAAATAATTTGAAAACCCGATTTAATTTAGTGGAAACATTTGTATTTAATTATAATAATGAGATGTATTGAATTTTAGCCGTCCTCTTATAGTAAGTGTGCATGCATATTTTTTTAAGATTTTTTTTTTGAAATGACATAAATACATTATAATATAGTTAAGATAAACTTCAACTTTCGGCTTATATAAACTCGCCTCCGGCCCTAGCCCAGCTCATTCCAATATAACCTATGTTTCTGAAAAACAAAATTACAAAATAAGCAACCATTGACTTTTGAGGTCCCCTTTTTATGTGTCTGAAAATTGATTTATCTTTGGTCATTGTTTGTTAAATTTCACGTATAGAAAAAAGTTCGCAACAAAAGCATATGGTTGGGCAAACCGCAAGAACCAAAAATGCAATTAACTCTAATTAATATCAATAAGCTTCAGCTCTAACTAACTCATAAAACAACTTTATAAAAATATAAAGCAATCTCAAATCAATATCCTAACACCTGACTCCTATATAGAAAAAGCATCCAAACTCAAAATCTCAAAACTGAAAAGCTAAACATCATAACTCAACGATCCAAGCTAAACCCCGTTCATATCCTAAATTCATACCACATTTCCTAAACAGCAAAATTCACCCCATTTACACCAGAACCTACGCATCCAACAAGGGTAGTTACATGTCACTTATCATAAAATACTAACAAGCAGTAAACATATAAAACAATTGTGTTAACGTTACCAAACATACTTTTTGGTTCTATGAACAATACTATGGTCCTATAAACATGTCACACATATAATTTCAAAACATGTACAAACAATTACAATACCCCACGACTCCCGTGTAGGCCAATTATCACGCCTTAGCAAGATTTGAAACCTTAATTTTAGCTTTTTCATAACCCAATAACCTATTAAGCTACTTTAAATAAGCTTACCCAAACACCCCCTATATCCCATATGATCATACTACTATAACACATAATAGCCCAAAAAAGGAAATTACATCATCCCAATGTAATAAACATAAGTCCTCACCTAATAACAATTTTCTCTCAGACGGACCGTCCGAAGATGACTCGATCTTTCGCCAGCAACTGCAATCCACCAACACCGGTCCATAGCGGTGTTACTCGAGTCGGGTCAAACTGGTTTGAGGCTAAAAATAACATACTCGAAGTCGACCCTATTTGAACTCGGGTTAGTTGGGTTCAGGTCCACTCGGGTCGGTGCTATTCGGGTTTGGGCCAACCCGAATATGAGTAAAATGGTCATAAAATTGCCTATTTGTTCTAATTTAGATAGATAATTTATAAAAGCCATATTTTGTATCGTATACCATAACTTCTAAACAACACACGGTTATCAATAAAAGGCCAAAATCAAAAAAAAAAAAAAAAAAAAAAAAAACCCATACCGGATCAAAACAACTACCTCCAATTAATATAAATGGCAAATCCCAATTAGTCCATATTTCTAATCAGACATTCCGATGAGCTAGAAAAAAACCCGGATAAAGATGAGCTTATGAGGTATAAGCCGAACCAAATAAGATCATAAGCCCAAAATAAGCTTAAACAAATCCCCCTAAGTTCAAAGTTTTCACCTGAGTAATCTCCAATTAATAAAATTGGCAAAACCCAATTAGTCCATAGTTCTAATCTCCATCTCGATGTATGTAACACTAATAAATTATGACAAACAATTTGAAAAGAAAGAGAACGTACCATCATTTATCAAAAATAAATGATACTAACGCATAGTAGCAAAAATTAACGGCAATTGGTCAAAGGCCGTTTAATATGACCGAAAAAAGAAAGAAATTATGAACCAAGCCCACAAAGTATGTAACAAGTTGTGAAAACTATCCTAAAATTCTTGTTATTTCACACATTTTTACTCGAAAAGGCAAAACTAAGGTATTTTGTTCTTCATCAAACAATTCTTATTAAAACCAAGACAAGGATTTTACAGAAAATGATACGTAGTACTTTTAAGAAAATGTCAATATCAGATGTTACAAAACAACCAAAAATCATCAATGTTACAGGTTGCAAAGGTCATCATTTTAACAAAGACACATGTTCGTATTTTGTACAACAATATATTAATGATCTAAAATCCTTTTATTTTTCTAGTATTTATAAGCCTAGTTTCGCACCATATATCGCTATAAATGACTAAGATTAGCCTCTTGTATCCCTGATCAAGAATTTGCAAGTATCACAACAATAGCATCAACTGTAAACATGTAGCTAATTTGAAACAGTAACCATAACTTTAAAAATGCACAACAATTTCTTTAAATTAAAAGTGATGCCAGGGAGAGATGTTGACGACTTAACGCATACAAACAGACCCATATCATTGTAGATTGCTTTTCAGAGGTTTAGGCTAGTTGAAATAGGTTAGTATTAAGTATATTTTGCATACTCTAGCTGCTGTGATCATTTGGTGCTCACTTAGGTAGCTTATAGCTTATTTTTAAGTGCTTATTTTTAAGCACTTTTCGCTACAGAACCTACTTCTTGCACACCTGCACCACTTTTATTATTTTTACCATATTTAGAATAATATTTTAGAATTTTCCTGAATTTTTCATAATTGTTTATCACTGTTTGCTATTTTTCTTATTTTAAATCAGTTTTTAAGACTTTTTAAATAGCTTTTAATCCAAATAAATCAGAAAAGCCTCAAAAAAATAAGTTTTCAATTTTCATAGATTAAGATAAATATAAAAAGTAAAAAATAATTTTCCAGATTTTCCTAGTTAAATTTATAATTTTAGCCATTTAATTAGTTTAAAATAGTTTTAAATTTGTAGAAAATAGAAAATCATCGAAAAAATAAAAATTTGTTTTGAAAATTTATTTAGTCATTTTAGATTTTTGAAAATAGTTTCACAATTTTCATCTTTAATTTCATAATTTCTAGTATTTTAAATTAGTTTTAAAAGTTAAAAATTAGTTTTTAATTCGAATAAATTCCAGAAAAATCCTAAAAATTAGTTTTAATTCTTAAATAGTTTTCAAATATTATTTTCAACTTCAAAATCTTTATTAGATTTAATTTCCTTAGTGTAATCAATCATAACTCCTTTCCTGTTCAATATTCACCCGATCACGATTCGTTAGACATGTTGTTCACACCTCGTTGGGACTTAACGACCCGGGATACACTAAACTCCTCTGGAACTAATTGTATTTGTTTCGCATCGCTCGACTTTTATTACGGTTGACCATTCACAAGTGGTTGATTTGTGTGATAAAACCCGACCGTCTCGACTCGAATCAAAATTTAGGCGCCCGCCGGGAGTGTGCTTTGTACTACGAATTTGAAGCATCAGTGTTGTTGAATATACATCCATTGTATATTTACCATCTTTGTCCAAATTTCCTTATTTTCAACAAACACAAAAAACCCAAAAAGATTTTCTTTCTTATTTTTACAAAATGTTTTTCAAAAATACCAAAAATATTCCTCTTTACCCTCTTACCCTTTTGATTCTTCATTTCTTACCCTCTAAAACCATTTGATTCTTTCTATGTATCATCCTCACCCTCTTGGTTGTCAATGGTGTGGTGGTCCTTATAATGGTGGCGATTGCCCGCTTGTAGCATGGTGGAATCGTGAAACGGGTCCGTTTATAACCGTGATCCCTATTCCTACCATAACACAACCGATTTATTCCATAAGCTACCACATTGTGAGACTCGCAGCTTTACTATTGTGAGTACCGTGGTGGTTCACACTACGCTTCGATTGTCAATCGGGAAACACGCTTGTCTATGAGCGTGTTCCCGATAACAATTATGACTACAACACATATGACTCACGTACCACATCGCTTTCTTTGTCATGAGTATTGTGGAGGTCCTCACTCTAGCTCGGATTGTCAAACAGTAATCCATTTCCTTGCAACAATTACGACAATTGCTTCAAGACCAACCTCCACAAGACCAAATGATTCAACCAACTCCTCATGAAACTATGACGGACCTTCTCAAGAGTCCGGAGTTATTAAAAGAACTTAAGGAGAGTCGGCAATGTCGCTTCAAAATTCACATGAGAAATCCATGGAAGAATTGCTAGTCAAGAGCAGTCGCTAAAATAAATTCTCAAATTGCCTTTGAAAATCTATTAGGAGGTTCCGATAACAATTATGACTACAACACATATGACTCACACCACATCGGCTTTTGTTGTGAGTATTGTGGAGGTCCTCACTCTAGCTCGGATTGTCAAACAGTAATCCATTTCCTTGCAACAATTACGACAATTCGTTTCAAGACCAACCTCCACAAGACCAAATGATTCAAGCAACTCCTCATGAAACTATGATGACCTTCTATTGAAGAGTCCGAGTTATTAAAAGAACTTAAGGAGGAGTCGGCAATGTCGCTTCAAAATTCACATGAGAAATCCATGGAAGAATTGCTAGTCAAGAGCAGTCGCTAAAATAAATTCCCAAATTGCCTTTGAAAATCTATTAGGAATCAATTGCAAAAGAAAAAGCACCAAATCTAGCTCTCGATTCCGTTTCATTCCCGATGACAAGAATGATGAAGATACCCTTGATATTCTACAATTTTATAAAGATTCATCAAGTTCATCGCTTGAAATTCCTTCCATGAAAAATCGGGAGAAAAGACTATGATGGAATTACTAGCGAGAAGAACAAATGGAAATTGTAAAACATATGTATGCTAGTCCTCTCAACTCCTCATCGTTGTTATCACACCGATATTCCCACTCACTCTCTCGAACATGGGGATGAGCATCTTGACACTGTTCTCGAAAAGGAATCGGACGAATTCATAAAGTCTAGTGTCGAGAACCTTGTCCCAATCCCGAGAGAGTCACAGTGGAACTTCGAGCATATGTGATTCTCTTTCCCACTTGAGTATTCTCTAGATCATTTTGAAACCTTCTCCGATTTTAGCGACGATTGTACTTCTTATGAAAACATCGAGTATGTTGAGGCATCACTCCCACAGTCTAATCCTTTTCTTGAGGAGTTCACCGATGAACTCGCTCACATCAGTCCACTTTCATCGGAAAGTGACGATGATCTCTTTGATTTCAAAGCCGATCTTGGAGAAATTGAAAGTCTCCTATATAATGATCATTCACTCATTTCTTGTCCCATTTCGCCTCTTCCATTCCTTCTAACTCCGGATGAGGAAGATGACAACTTTGGAAGGAGGTCGATGCTTTTCTTAGTGATGAGTCAATTCCAACAGGATTGATAATACTTGCTTTGATTCGGAGGGAGACATCATTTTTCCGAAAATCATTAATTGAAGATCCGCTTCCAGCCTCCCTCCCGGAAATTTTGTTGCCAATCACCATACAAGCTTCACGCTTAAGCTTAAAAATGTCAAAATGGTGATTTACTTCATCGATGAGGAATGGACATGCATTGTGATGCACATCTTTATTCCATTCTTCACGGATGGCGTGGTTGCTCTTCCCTTTTTCTTTCGGGAATGAGGACACCATCTTTGACCCCGGATTATCCTTTATAGTTTCTACTATTAAAAATACCGGTTGTATCTCGTCGGTGTGGAACTTTCGATGTTCATATGTTTATTAACACCGTGAATGAAAGTCCGATCGAGATTGGTTTTCCACGAACTTTCCCAAGAACAAATGAATGCGGGTCGAGTCAAGCTAGCGACTGGGAATAAAAACAAAGAGCACAACATGGGTTTTCACCCGTGTACCACCCTAGTACGGGGAGTTGCCCCATTGTTGTATATGTTTAAAAAAATGAAAATGATAAATATTAAAAAGAGAGTAATTGTTGTTTTTACACTTAGCTAGTAATGTTATCTTCTTATGTTCAAGGATTCGACATAATAGTCGGGACTTTGAATATTGAGGACAATATTCATTTCTAAGTGGGGAAATTCGCGAATTTGATCATAAATGTACCCTTTAGTCCCTTTTCCCCCAAAATGGCCAAATTTAAAAAAAAAAAAATTAGTGGAAGTACTATGTACTAAACACAACAAATGGTAATCAATCCACCATGTCTAACCCACATAAGGATTGGCTAATCCAGAGCAAACGGCTCTTGGTAAAGATATCTCAAACCGTTTATGGATTACAATTTGCCTAAAATTGTATGGTGTTCAAATTTCACAATATCTTTAATTAGTGAAGAGTTGGCAGCCCGCAAGTTTATGGCTTGCGGTAAAGGCGCTTGAAAACCATAATTGGTAATCGACTCACCAAAGATATTTTATCTAAGAGTTGGCTAGTCCAAGCAAACGGCTTCGGTAAAGACAAATCAAAACGTTGAAAGTCGGTGATTTGCTCAAAATCATTTGGTCATCATTGTACCAAGGTTCTTACTTGAACAAAAACAATTGGCTACTCCGTAAGTAATGGCTTTTGGTAAAGAGATGAAATTCATTAATTTTTCATAAAAGATTGCTAGGGACTAGCAATTGTTTAGTGTGGGGGATTTGATATGTGTCTAAAAACACATATATTTTATATTATTTAATCCCACAAAAATGTCCAAAAACACACAAATGACCATATAAATGTTACAAATATCATGAAAATGTGTTTTTATGTGTTACAAGTGCAAAAGGATTGAAAACCGATGAAAACAACAAAGTTTACATAATTTACATTTTCATCCCTAAACTTTGATAAATTGGCAAACTAGTCCTGTAATTCAAAACTTGCAAAATATCATTAAAGGTCCTTGGGGATTCACAAGTTGTTAGAAATAGTCCTTTGAAGTTAAAATTACATATTTACAACTTTGGTCCCTCAACTTTGAAAAATGTCAAAAATGGTCCCTGGGTTATTTAAAATGGAAAATTAATAAATATAACCCTTGTACTATTCAGAAATGGCATAATCGGTCCTTGTGTTAACTTTGGAAAAATTGCAGGTTTAACCCTTCAAGAATCAGAAAGTTACAAAAATGGTCCTTGTGTTTACTAGCTACAAAAAAACCATACGGACCCTTTGTAAATATCCAAGCCCAATAGTCCCAAGCCCAACAAAACCCAAGCCTTTCCTGTTATTAATAAACAGTCAACGAAAGTCAAAAACCAGGCACTATTCATCCTTCTTCAAAACCCGCCAAGCTTCAAAACCAGTGGTTTTCTCTCCACTATCTCTCCAGCTGTAATAACACCTTCTCCTACCTTCACCACTATCCTTTCCACTTACACAAACAACGAAAGATCAAATAATTGTTAAACCCACTAAAACCACTTTTGGCTCAGTGAGTTTAAACGGTTAAGATAAGTTCGACCGCATCAATGGCTTATATTTGAAGTGGGAAATGCTCGTGAGGACTACAAGGAGTCTAAGAGGTTGATAAATTAGGAGGAGAAGTAGAAGAATGAGGAAGTAGTGTAAATTTAATTTATGCTTTAAGTTTCACGTAAAAGTTTGCTGGGTTTTGTAATTTCTGTATTGTACAAGTGAATTTAGTTATAATTCAAGTGTTTTTAATCATCAATTCCATGTTTCATGCTTGTTCTAGTTTTCCCGCCAAAATTGTTCTTACTCGCTTTTCATGTTATAAGTCGTTTAATGGTTCAAATAAGCTTATTCAAGCTTATTTAAGTGAATTAAAGTAGTTTCTGGTCTTAATTGCAATTTTCTAAAAAGTCAACAAAAGTCAACATGGGTCAAGAAAAGTCAACACGGGTCAACGAAAGTCAACTGTGTTCTTAAGTCCAAAATTTCTATTTAGTAGTGGTATTTGGTTCTAGTCAATCTGCAAATAATTTGGACATCTTGTAAGTTTCAATAAAATCTCATCATTAGCTTAATAAAGTAATAGTAATTGCATTGATTAGATATGTTTTATTTGGTGTTATATTGTCGCATATTTTCTTAAATTATATCTAGTATAATCGCTTGTAGTTATAATATGGATTGAGTAAGCTTTGATTTGTGATTTGGTTAGAATTATTGCAAATTTAGAACTTTAAGGGTGTGTTTGGAATAAGCTCATTTTGAGCTCAAAATCATTTTTTAAAGTTCTTAATTCAATCAGCATTAATTTAGTGATAAAGTTAGTTTTGAAGCAAAGTTTTCGCTTTATAGAGTTTACTTGAGTTTTGTTAGTTTTCCAAATTTCAAGTCTTATAGTGTATTTTTGAGTCATTTTATTAAATTTGTAGTATTTAGTCTTTTTAGTTGTTAAAAGTGGTTCAAAAGTTCCAATTGGTCTATTGCAATTGTCTAAAATCTGGTCCAACCCATTTTGGGTCAAAAATCAGTTTTTACCCACTTTGCATAGAGCATAGTCAAAATTGGAAAACATGGTTTTTACCAAACTTTGTGGATTTTTCATTTGCTCATTTCTGCTCCAAATCTATTGAAATTATGGGATAAACAACTTCAGTTGGTCAAGTTTTCAAATATCATTTTTGTGGAATTTTAGGAATTTTCTATAAGCACTAAATAAGCTGTCCAAACAGGGTAGTTTTGCCCTGCTTCTGTCTAAGTGAAAGAGTCATTTTTGAATAAAGTTGTGAATTTCATGTAGGACTTAATATTAGGAGTTAAGACTTATGCTTTTGGGATATTAAAGTTTAGCTGCTTAACTAAATTAGAAAAATAATAGTTCACTTCTAATCAGCTTATTAACTGCTTATTTACTAGGTTCTTTTAAGCCCTTTTTCACAAAATTTCCTTTTTGATTATTTCTTATTTCTACTTATTTAGTGTGTTTTTCTTGTTGTTGTTGCTTATTCTAAGTTCCCATAACTTTTTTATAGCTTATTCAACCTTTGGTTCAGTAGTGGTAGCTTTTTATTAGCTTATGCAAGCTTATTAGCTCATTTTGACCCATTTCCATAAAGAAGTACAAATAGCTTTTAGTTTTGATTTTAATTTCCTCAATTTTAATCCTTATTAGCTGAAATTCGGATTTAGACACTTTGGTTGGTAGTGGTTTTCATGATGATTTTAGTTTATTTTGTGATTTTTATAAGTCGGCTTAACAAGGGCTTAAAGTAGGCCTCAGGGGTCGTTTTGCCTAGTGCTTAAATAGACCCATATCATTGTAGATTGCTTTTTAGAGGTTTAGGCTAGTTGAAATATGTTAGTATTAAGTATATTTTGCATACTCTAGCTGCTGTGATCATTTGGTGGTCACTTAGGTAGCTTATAGCTTATTTTTAAGTGCTTATTTTTAAGCACTTTTCACTACAGAACCTACTTCTTGCACACCTGCACCACTTTTATTATTTTTCCCATATTTAGAATAATATTTTAGAATTTTCCTGAATTTTTCATAATTTTTCATCACTGCTTGCTATTTTTCTTATTTTAAATCGCTTTTAAGACTTTTAAATAGCTTTTAATCCAAATAAATCGAAAAGCCTCAAAAATAATTTTCAATTTTAATAGATTAATATAAATATAAAAGCAAAAACTAATTTTTCCAGATTTTCCTAGTTAAATTTATAATTTTTAGCCATTTAATTAGTTTAAAATAGTTTTAAATTTGTAGAAAATAGAAAATCATCGAAAAAATACAAAATTAGTTTTGAAAATTCTATTTAGTCATTTTAGATTTTTGAAAAATAGTTTCACAATTTTCCTCTTTAATTTCATAATTTCTAGTATTTTAAATTAGTTTTAAAAGTTAAAAATTAGTTTTTAATTCGTTTAAATTCCAGAAAAATCATAAAAATTAGTTTTAATTCTTAAATAGTTTTCAAATATTATTTTCAACTTCAAAATCTTTATTAGATTTAATTTCCTTAGTGTAATCAATCATAACTCCTTTCCCTGCTCAATATTCACCCGATCACGATTCGTTTGTATTACAGTGTTCACACCTCGTTGGGACTTAACGACCGGGGATACACTAAACCCTCCGGACTTTATTGTATTTGTTTCGATCGCTCGTACTTTTATTACGGTTGACCATTCATAAGTGGTTGATTTGTGTGATAAAACCTGACCGTCTGGAGCGGATCAGTACCAAATATGTGAAGTTTACTTGTGGTCGAACCGTCAGTTTCGTGGTCAAACAGGGTCAAAAGAAGCGGTTTTTATGCTTTTCTGGGTTTATATGAAGCTGGTTGAAGGTTAAAAACCCTAAACTTACGCCTAAGGAGCATCTACAAAGATATTTACATAACTCTTAAGTTATGCAAGAAAAGTTACGCATAAGGTTTTTACGCATAAGCTTTACGCGTAAAACCCCGCTTATGCATAAGACCATCCTTTACGCGTAAGCGTGACCCTACGCTAAGGTTTTGAAAAGAGTTACGCATAAGCGCTTGATATTACGCTTATGAACCGAAATGAAAATGTAAAAGTTACGCGTATGGTTTTTTTATGAGAATGAACGAAATGAAATGAAAAAAAAAAAAAAAAAAAAAAAAAAACTTAAGCGTAAACTTGTAAGACTAGACCACGACCACATACCATATACCATAATACCATCATCGACCTCAGTCCATGGCCTGGTATTGCAACTGATTCGACTCCAATCCAAAAACACTTAACAATCACAACAACTCCTACATCTAGACTCAACACAAGACCCTCACATCCACTCATCAACTCTCACTCAATCATCAAAATTAAATACAAGCAAGATCTCAGACGTGGTTCAATTTTTTTGTAACCTTTTAAAGATTGTTTTAATTGAACTATAAATCATCACTGACCAAACTCTTCATGATAATATTCGAAATATAAAGAATGATCAAAACCAATCAGTTTCAATCATTTCCTTGGTTCGATCGAAAATGTAAACGAAATTCATAGGATACCAACCCGAGACCTTCATCTAAAGATCTTGAAGCCCTCAAAGACGAGTTCTTGAGTTGTTATACAATGAAATTAAAATGGGTAAAGGTGAGGTTATGTTTCTGTTGTGCTAAGATCGTTTAAGGAGATTGGTTTTGCTTGAGAGGAGTATTGATTTGTGTTTGAGATGGAGAGGAGATGTGTTGCGTTTTTCCTTTCTCAGATTCGTTGGTGAGAAGATTAGTTTGATGGTAGGCGTATTCTTTTGAGATATGTCTGATTTTTAGGTTTAGGGGTTAAGTGATGTGTGAAGTTATATCCGGATATCTAGGGGTGAGCGAAAAAACCATAATGACTGAATAAACCAAAAATCGAAACCGAACCGAACCAAAAATAACCGAATCGAACTAATAACCGAACTGAACCGAACTACTAATTCGGTTCTCGGTTTGGATATGGGTTTGGCAGTTTGAACCGAAAACCAAACCAACAAACTAATTCATATAAATATATATATATTTTATATATTTATATATATATATATATATATATATATATATATATATATATATATATATATATTATATATTTTATGTATATTTATAAATAAATAAATACTATTAAAAGGTTATCATAATATAATAAAACACTTTTATGCTTAAAATATATATTTTGCTAAATATCTATGTAATTATTAATTTTTAATAAAAATAGTGAAATTGGGTTATTCGGTCAACCCAAGAAACGAACCGAATTATAATTCAACCGAACCAAACCGAATTTGAATTTGGTTTGGTTCGCACTGGTTGACCTAATTTTTTAACCAAATTAACTTAACCGAATCGACCGAACAACCCCGACGACCGAACCGATCAACACCTTACGAATATCACATATCTGTTGGATCGACTGACATTTGTTGGAGATAGGCTTTCTTATGTGCTTTTGAGTATACATTTGTTATGGACTGATGGATCAAGACCGATGGGTGAGTAGTACTTTATTCGGATTGACCGAGATTTGATTCGGCTTGGTGTTACTCACGCCAAATGAAATATCAATTGGATTACAAAATTTATGTTATCCGAATTTTTTTACAAGCAAAATTTGGATACATAAATTTTAATCTTCGGTAGATTAAGGTATTTTTGGTATGGTAAAATTTCACGGAGGGAAACAGATTCACGGCTTGAGGAAAATTGGAAAAAAATGGCTACGGGGTTTTTGTATGGTATTATTGATGCGAAATTGAAGTGACGTTTCACGGGTGAACTTCTTTATCTTTGAGACGTTGGTTGGTTGGATGAATGTCTCAAGATAACTTGTTGGGGCACATTATGAAATTTGACAACTGGTTATAACCGATGTAAGGAGTTACGTTGTAGTGCTCACGAAGTGTAACCATCACTTTAAGGAGTTACGCTAGTGCTCAATGTCACACGGCGTTGTGGATTGTTCAAAATTTAGAACAAGCAAGAAGTCACAAAGTTGGGATGGTTACTTCCTTTTCAATTCAACAGACGGGTTTTCTCCTTATGTGGTCATTACAATTAGCCGGTGAATTCAAAGGAGGTTCGCTTAAGGTTGGTTCGAGAGAATTATTGAGAGTATTTTTATGACATATTCTCACTGCAATTTTGATCAAGCTATGATGTTAATATTGCGTCAAGAAAAAGGTACGGCGTGTACGCCACATTATGATGATTCCGATAGCTCGCATCCCGTGAGGGAGAAGTTGGTATTTCATCTTCCGTGATTGGATTATGAAGGGATTTGTGCTTAAGACCAAGAAAGAGAAGTAGTGTGTGTACATCGGGCTTTTACCAACTCGATGCAATACTAAGTGAGATATGTCATATGATGTTCCTAGAACAACAACCATTGTGCTACAATCAAAATCTACTTTCTCCGCTGCGTGTTGGAAGAGAGTTGTCGCTTCAAGAGGGAGCATAGAAAGAAAAAGGCTCACTAGTTCGGAGGAGTAATAACCTAACTAGACCATTACAGCTTGAAGTTCGAGCTACAGGATTAGTGCCAACCAAAGATCAAATGCCGAGATTGTCAAGGGAGAACTTCAAGTTTGCCTCAGTATCTAGACTACAGAGACTCTGCGCTTCAACAAAGTCAACATTTTTCATTACTATTGTAATTTACTTTGTTTTGTATTTATAGGTCTCATTGTAACAAAGTCAACATTGTTCATTACTATTGTAATTTACTTTGTTTTGAATTGGACTAGATGCGTAGTATACTTTGCCCATAGGGACTAGTATCATTTAAGTGGCAAAGTTAAGGTTTGTTGAGCCTATATATACCCCTCATGACTCTCCATGAGGGGTGAGGTGAAGCATTAGGTGTAGTGTTTTGTGTGTTTTATTTATAAAGTTATCCTTGTTTTCTCCTCCCTATCTCTACTTTCTCTCTCTAAACAAGATGAATACTTTCATCTTCTATCACCAACCCCGACCTCCAGAACCACATAAATCTTGTGTTAAACGGTCCTAACAAAAATCCACAATAAAAGTATTGGCACCGAGGTTTTAAGAGCTTATAGCAAGGTATCAAGTAAATGCGGCGCAGTACCCCGTGACTAAATTCTATCGCAGTGGGTACACTTATGCTTGTTGATGTTTTAGATGTGTGTGAGAGATATATAAATGGTTTGTGTGTATTTATATAGTGGATGCGGTTATATATTTTTAATAATCATTCTTGACAATAATGATTTTTAGCGTTTACATTTTTTAATAATAGGTTGTAAATAATTTGAAAACCCGATTTAATTTAGTGGAAACATTTGTATTTAATTATAATAATGAGATGTATTGAATTTTAGCCGTCCTCTTATAGTAAGTGTGCATGCATATTTTTTTAAGATTTTTTTTTTGAAATGACATAAATACATTATAATATAGTTAAGATAAACTTCAACTTTCGGCTTATATAAACTCGCCTCCGGCCCTAGCCCAGCTCATTCCAATATAACCTATGTTTCGGAAAAACAAAATTACAAAATAAGCAACCATTGACTTTTGAGGTCCCCTTTTTATGTGTCTGAAAATTGATTTATCTTTGGTCATTGTTTGTTAAATTTCACGATAGAAAAAGTTCGCAACAAAAGCATATGGTTGGGCAAACCGCAAGAACCAAAAATGCAATTAACTCTAATTAATATCAATAAGCTTCACTCTAACTAACTCATAAAACAACTTTATAAAAATATAAAGCAATCTCAAATCAATATCCTAACACCGACTCCTATATAGAAAAGCATCCAAACTCAAAATCTCAAACCGAAAAGCTAAACATCATAACTCAACGATCCAAGCTAAACCCGCTCATATCCTAAATTCATACCACATTTCCTAAACAACAAAATTCACCCCATTTACACCGTAACCTCGCATCCAACAAGGGTAGTTACATGTCACTTATCATAAAATACTAACAAGCAAGAAACATATAAAACAATTGTGTTAACGTTACCAAACATACTTTTTGGTTCTATGAACAATACTATGGTCCTATAAACATGTCACACATATAATTTCAAAACATGTACAAACAATTACAATACCCCACGTACTCCCCGTGTAGGCCAATTACTCGCTGCCGCCTAGCAAGATTTGAAACCTTAATTTTAGCTTTTTTCATAACCCAATAACCTATTAAGCTACTTTAAATAAGCTTACCCAAACACCCCCTATATCCCATATGATCATACTACTATAACACATAATAGCCCAAAAAAGGAAATTACATCATCCCAATGTAATAAACATAAGTCCTCACCTAATAACAATTTTCTCTCAGACGGACCGTCCGAAGACGACTCGATCTTTCCCAGCAACTGCAATCCACCAACACCGGTCCATAGCGGTGCTAAAAATAACATACCCGAAGCCGACCCTATTTGAACTCGGGTTAGTTGGGTTCAGGTCCACTCGAGTCGGTGCTATCCGGGTTTGGGCCAACCCGAATATGAGTAAAAT
Organism: Chrysanthemum lavandulifolium; assembly: GCA_022545495.1. NCBI lineage: Eukaryota > Viridiplantae > Streptophyta > Magnoliopsida > Asterales > Asteraceae > Chrysanthemum > Chrysanthemum lavandulifolium. The sequence goes on from CM040241.1 coordinate 9,652,808, forward strand.
GGTCATAAAATTGCCTATTTGTTCTAATTTAGATAGATAATTTATAAGAAAGCCATATTTCGTATCAGAATACCATAACTTCTAAACAACACACGGTAATCAATAAAAGGCCAAAATCAAAAAAAAAAAAAAAAAAAAAACCCATACCGATCAAAACAACTACCTCCAATTAATATAAATGGCAAATCCCAATTAGTCCATATTTCTAATCGACATTCCGATGAGCTAGAAAAACCCGGATAAAGATGAGCTTATGAGGTATAAGCCGAACCAAATAAGATCATAAGCCCAAAATAAGCTTAAACAAATCCCCTAAGTTCAAAGTTTTCACCGAGTAATCTCCAATTAATAAAATTGGCAAAACCCAATTAGTCCATAGTTCTAATCTCCATCTCGATGTATGTAACACTAATAAATTATGACAAACAATTTGAAAAGAAAGAGAACGCACCATCATTTATCAAAATAAATGATACTAACGATAGTAGCAAAAATTAACGGCAATTGGTCAAAGGCCGCTTAATATGACCGAAAAAGAAAGAAATTATGAACCAAGCCCACAAAGTATGTAACAAGTTGTGAAAACTATCCTAAACTTCTTGTTATTTCACACATTTTTACTTGAAAAGGCAAAACTAAGGTATTTTTTTATTCATCAAACAAATCTTATTAAAACCAAGACAAGGATTTTACAGAAAATGATACGTAGTACTTTTAAGAAAATGTCAATATCAGATGTTACAAAACAACCAAAATCATCAATGTTACAGGTTGCAAAGGTCATCATTTTAACAAAGACACATGTTCGTATTTTGTACAACAATATATTAATGATCTAAAATCCTTTTATTTTTCTAGTATTTATAAGCCTAGTTTCAGACCATATATCTGCTATAAATGACTAAGATTAGCCTCTTGTATCCCTGATCAAGAATTTGCAAGTATCACAACAATAGCATCAACTGTAAACATGTAGCTAATTTGAAACAGTAACCATAACTTTAAAAATGCACAACAATTTCTTTAAATTAAAAGTGATGCCAGGGAGAGATGTTGACGACTTAACGCATACAAACATATATCCTTATAGAATCACACCACAAGTAGAGATCTTAAATTTGTAGCTGTAACATCTAAATTCATAATTACGTCATATTATTCTAAAAAACCAAAATCCACCTCATTGAGCTCACAAAACGGGTATTAATCCAGGGTCGTTACATCCTCACTTATCGTCAAATTCTAACAAGCCACAAACATCAAAAGCAATGTCAAATCAATATCAAAAGCAATGTCAAATTAATATCCTAACCAAACTTAACAAAGATAACGCCTTTATATATGTGGTTCTTATCTCGAGGCAGAACAAGTCAAACTGGTAATTAGAAAAAATACCAAAGTTGGCTATTCTTTTTAAAAACTTGGGTATTCTTTTTAAGGATAACATTCTTTTTAAGGAAGTATCATATGAATCAAAAGGTTGTCCAAAGTGCATTGTTACACAAAACCACTAAATGAGTTTACCACAAAGTTATATTTTATTCACTTTCTAAAACAATTTCTAACATCCACCACCAAGAAACACCAACCAAACACCAACGAAACCGTAACCCTTTAATAAATCCTCAATTTGAAGAAATGGGAGATTGGTGGAGTTGAAGATGATTAAATGTGTGTGTGATGTTGGAAATCGTACGGGATTTAGGGAGTGTTTGGGTAAGCTTAATTAAAGTAGCTTAATAGGTTATTGGGTTCTAAAAAAGCTAAACTTAAGGTTGCAAATCTCGCTAGGCGGCAGCGAGTAATTGGTCTAGGCGGGGAGTACATGGTGGTATTGGAATTTTTATGTACAAGTTTTGAAATTATATGTATGACATAACGATTAAGGCCAAAATTTGTATTGTTTCGGAGATACTTGAAGCTCTGACCGATACCCAAGTTAAAAAATTCGGGAAAACATGCTTCGGACATTGGCTCGACGTTATCCTTAAAAAGAATAGCCAACTTTTGATTCATACGATACTTGCTTATGAGGTTGGGACAGACCACGCTGCTTTACAAATGATAATTAGAAAAAATACAGATACATCCCAATGTAAATTTTTTTTTTTGACATGAGCTTGCCCAAACACATTCAATAAGCTTTGTAACTTTTTTTTTTTACCAAATAACTTATTAACCTCTTAAAATAAGCCTACCCAAAGTTGTAAAGCTCGACTACAAAGTAATCGGTGATTACAAGCCACAAGGTCGATGACCAGCGAGTTGAGCGTAATCAACCAAAAGATTCAATTTGGTCAAAATTTGGTCACTCGGTGCTAATTGCACAAAACTGGTTTGTGGTGTTTTAACAATTGTGTACTATCCTTATGATATTAACCATTGTCATTATCCAATGAAGATAAAAGAGTTTCACTATCAAGATACATAGCCATAAGTGTAACCATTAATACCACATATCAAGATAATTTGCAATCTCTCCTTTTTCCATTATTTTTATCCAGTCATAGCATAACAAGACTCAAGACACATATGTCCATCCTCCCTGTGAAAACAGAGTTTGAGTCAAAGAATTTCGGTACCAAGGAGGTACATAGCCATCTGACCAATCTTCAAACCCAAACACTCCTTTAAAGATAACTGCCATTTAATAACCAGATATTCCCAAATCTAACCCGTTAATCACTCGAGGCAGATTATTCTAGCAAACAATTTCACGACATTTAATAACCAGATATTTCCAAATCTAACCCGTTAATCACTCGAGGCACATAAAACGTATTAGAAAGTGTCTCAGATATACAAGAAAAGCGAATCATATTAAAAAGTGCCATGTTAATTCCATACTTTTGACAACTACTACAGTGACCTTCAAATAAAAAACCTAATAAGCCCATTCTTAAAGTGTTTCGCTAAGCTATTTTGAATACAACATAAACTTGGCAATCTTGACCGAACTCGAACCGATTGACCCACGACCCGCTTGACATGTGTTTTCATTTGACCCGCTTTCACCCATGACCCATTCGACCTATAACTAAACCATCACGGTAACAACTAAATCAACGTTTTGCCTATTAAACTAAACATGTCAAAAGAGGTCACAAATTCTAAAGCGTATGTAGTTCATCTAGTCTCATATAATTTTAACCTACTTTTAGTTTTATTTAAGTGAATGACTAAAGTCGATTCATTCTATTTATTTACTTTAATTACTATGTGTAATGTGGACCACAAAAAAATACATATTAATGACTAAAAAATACATATTTAAACTAACATCCCGACAGCACATATGGTTTAATGCAAGCAGCACCTGTTTCACATTACCATATCTATAAGATTCAACTTATTCAGCAAGGTATATATCAACCATATCTAAGTTAGGACAGTAGTTCCAGTTTGTTTTGTGTACCAAAAATACAACTAGATAATCGAATGGTGTGTTGATTGCAATTAACAGTTTGGCTGATAAGAGAGTGGCGTCACATTTAATATGTACTCATGCCTATTATAGCCAGAAGCTTTACCAGTTCCTCATGCCTATTATAGCCAGAAGCTCTACCAGTTCCTCATGCCTATTATAGCCAGAAGCTCTACCAGCCACCTCATTTACATGACTCATCCTCCGAGTAACTTCGCCTATAAAAAGAAACAAAGATATAATGTGATTAATAAGTAGGAATCGAAAACAGATTGTCATGCACCGAGCATTGTGTCCTATATTAGTTGGTTCACAAAGAAAGTTATGAAAAAGTAATACGGGCTGCATAAATGATATAATATTATCTTCATTGACAATCATAAACAATTAAATAGTATTTATTAGTTGGTACACATTGCCATGATGCAAAAAAGTTACATGCCTTACTTTAGATACAAATAAGATACAACAGATAGACAGTCGCTCTGCACATATAGACCAAGCAAGAAGTAGAGTTGACTACTTGACTGTGTCCATTTCATCCTTATAAAGGGATAGGTAAGCATAACCAATTGTAAATGTGCCTACGCACACAAGATAGTTTCATGCTATCAGAAGTTACGCAACCCAACCATTTTGCTAACTTTAAGCATCTATTAGCCCACATTGTGTTATCGCTCGCCATGGTAAAGTTTTTGTGATCGCAAATCACATGAAAACTAATGTAACACCGTTGCTAAATTTGCGCTTTCATTGGTAGATATGTACGTACATGTTAACAAGCACTCAATGAACAAGACACAAAATGCCCTTTGCTCGGAATACATAAGGGCAATTTAAAAACAATATATGTCGATTCAAACAAGAAGTGATAAACTAGCCGAGATGCGAAAAATGTGACAAAAATTCCCATTTCGCAATTGACAAAACTAAACCTAAAACCTGTTTTATCCAATGACTAAAATGTTTTCGGAGTTGATAATCATACTAACGACTAAAACTTATTATTTCATTCTAAACGACACGCCAAACAATTTTTGCATGTCAAAATCTGACGATAAATATTAGGCAAGTATCATTCTCTAATGGACATTTCATCAAACACCTTTCGTGCACAACCTAATTCACCTCTATCGCACTATAATATCACAAATTTCCATAACTAACAGCTAATTGAAACAAACACAAAAATCAATGAATTCAGTTCAAAAGTATACCTGAGAGCATCACAATTAACCGAATCACAGAACCAAATCTATCGATCAAAATCAGTTACCCAAACACAAAGTAAGTAATTGGTGATTACAAGCCTAATGCAAAAACACAAGAGAACGTTTCTTCTTTATCAGATGGTTTTTGGTGAATGGTGGAGATTAATTAGAGTCTAAAGTGTTTTTGTTTGGATAGGATTGCCAGCGTGGCATCATCACATCAACTATCTGTTTTTAAGCTTATTGTTTTAACTAAAAGGGTATTTTTGTCACTTCACAAACCAATTATTATTATTATTACTATTAGAGTTAATTACTACCTCCGTCCCATAATAACTGTCCACTTTGACTTTTTTAAGTCTTTTTTATTCAACTTTGACCATAAATATTTTTATTTGTGTAATATAATACTTGATGAAAAATGTATAAATAGATTTGGTTTTAAATGTATTTTCATTTGATATAATTTTTATCAAGTATTATATAACACAAATAAATATATTAATGGTCAAATTTGAACAAGAAAGATTCAATAAATTCAAAGTGAACAATTATTATGGGACGGAGGGAGTACATAATTGGTCTTTGTGGTTTGTCGGATCATGCGAAAATGTCCGTACTACTTTTTGACGGGTCATGTCCTCGTGGTATGCAAAAGTTACGGGTTTGGTCCTTTGATCGGGTCATGTGTTAGTTGGCCGTTAACTTGGCAAACCACAGGACGATTTATGTAAAAAAAAAAAAAAAAACTTTTCAAAAAAGCCGATTAAAATAAAAAGAAAAATTGTTTAAAAAATCGATTTAAAAAAATAATAACAAAAACGTTTACAAAAATATTTATTACACTTAAATTGGTGCATGTATAATGTGAGGCCTATTTTTTTATTTTTTATTATATATTTTTAATGATTATACTTAAATTTTGGGCTTATGTACAAAATGAGGCCTAATTTTTTTTATTAAACTCTAAAATGAAAAATAAAAATTTGGCCTCACAACGTGAGGGCTTAAATTTTAATGCGTATTTTGTATGATTTTGTATATATTCATCCATTTTATACGTTTTAATGCTTTTATAAGTTCTTATACGTTTTTGTACAAAATTCACATTAAAAATTGAGTAAATTACACGGATGGTCCCTAAGGTTTGTTCAAAGTTTCACTCACAGTCCCTGAAAGTTTAAAGTTGCATGGATAGTCTCTATCTCTGAAAAGAATAAAACCTATGGTCCCTTATTTAACTGGCGTTAAGTAAGTTCCGTTATAATTTACACTTTTAGCCCTTTTGGTTAACAATCGTTGCCTCGTCAGTCCATAACGGATGTTTATAATTTAAAGATTCTTGAATTTAGGCACGTTTTTATACGTTTTCATCTACTTTTATACATTTTTATCTGTTTTCGTCCGCTTTTATTCGTTTTCACCCGTTTTATTCGTTTTCATCCTTTTTTCTTACGTTTCCATACGTTTTCATCCGTTTTAATACGTTTTCGCTCGTTTGCTTATACTTTTTTTTTTTTTTTTTTTACATTTTGGTCATTTTTTTATACGTTTTCATCCGTTTTTCTTTCGTTTTTATACATTTTCATACGTTTTTATCCGCTTTCATATAATTTCATCCGCGTAACACGTTTTTATCCATTTTCGTCCATTTTTATACGTTCTCACAAGTTTTCATCGATTTTTATACGTTTTCGTCCATTTTTATACGTTTTTGTACATTTTAATCCGTCTTTATACATTCTCTTACGTTTTTATACGTTTCATACTTTTTTATACGTAAGAAAAACAAACGAAAATGTTTAAAACGGATAAAGCAAATTAAACGATCGAAACGACGAAAACGATAGAAATGTAAGAAAATGTATAATGTTTAAAAACGTATGAAAACGGATGAAAACGATGAGAACATAAGAAAAGTACAAAACGGATAAAAGTAGACGAAACGAATAAAAATGAACAAACTGAAAAACATATAAAACGGACAAAACGGATAAATACGAATCTAAAACGATAAAAAGGACTAAAACGTGAGAAATGTATAAAAACGTACCTAAAGTCGAAAATATTTAAATTATAAACGCCCGTTATGATAAAGGACTGACGAGGCAAGGATCTTTAACCAAAAGGACTAAAAGTGTAAATTTTAACGGAACTCACTTAACAACAGTTAAATATGAGAGCATAGGTGTTATTTTTTTCAGAGATAGGGACTATCCATGCAACTTTAAACTTTCAGGGACTATGAGTGAAACTTTGGACAAACCTTAAGGACCATCCGTGTAATTTACTCTTAAAATTTAAGCCCTCACGTTGTGAGGGCCTAATTTTTTTATTTTCATTTTTAGAATTTAATAAAAAATAGGCTCTTATGTTGTACATAAGCCCAAAATTTAAGTATAATATATATATATATATATATATATATATATATATATATATATATATATATATATATATATATATTTAAGTATAATAAATATTTTTGTAAACGTTTTTTTAAATTAGTTTTTTAAACACTTTTTCTTTTCTTTTTTAATCGCTTTTTATTTTATTTTATTTTTTTCGCTACATAAATAAGTCCACATGGTTTGCCAAGTTAACGGTCAACTAACAGCATGACCCGTCAAGAGACCAAACCCGTAACTTTTGCATACCAAGAGGACATGACCCGTCAAAAAAAAGTACAGGGAAATTTTCTGCATGATCCGACAAACCACAAGGACCAATTATGTAATTAACTCTTACTATTATTACTATTATTATTTTATTCTTTATTTTTTAATAAAACATCACTTCATTAAAAAATCATAGGATTTACAAAAAATTAGTGGAGAGCCAAGAAACTAATTGGGGCCCCACTCCTCTAGCTATATCAAAACTAATCCTACTAAAAATATGTTCAAGAACACGTCGCCAATCTCACGAGTCAACGTGAAATTTCGGATGCGCTTTAGTAAGGTTACCGCATCTTTCTTGAGTTCTCCAAAGTAAGGTGAGAAACATGTATCCAATGTCTGCACATTTAGCCTCGTATTTGACATGTTTACGTTGCGCTACTTCGACCACCGCACGACCCGGTGCGAAGTCACCCATATTAGTTTGTGTCAAGGGAGACGACCTTGTCAAATCGACACATACATCATGCCCCACCGTCCCAAGAATAGAGCAATATATCAGTCGGACATAAGGATTTGTCCCTATCACCGCAGAGCCCAATATCAACTTCTTTACGAGCCGAAATCCCAGACCGAGAGCATATGTCACCAATGGTATCATGCACCACATTGTGCCGATGTTTAATGACAATGATACCAGCACAGGATACCACGTGATCCCCATAAATGTCTCCAACAAATACCTTGGAACAAGCTGAGCATGGCATCTGAACAGGAAAAAAGGAGACACCTAACCGGTAGCATAACACACATCGATAAGTTATAGCATTCATGGTCTCATCCCAACCTGTAAATCGGAACCACCCTAAGCCGGTTAGAAGTGTAGTTCTCTTTTGTGATCTCCATAATGCCATCTGCCGAGTAGATAAGCAAAAGGTGGATTCGGCCATTTTGGTAACGCGTGTGAAATATATATCTGCCAATTTCTTCATGAGTTTAAGGGCAGCGATTTCATATGGGTTGTCCAAAAGGTCGGTCTTCATTTTCGCATTAAAAGCATGTAGTGCATCATTAAAGGAAGATCCAGAAGTTACAATGCCAGAATGTCAGAAGAGCTTAGTTTGTAGACCGGCAGATTAGAGTCTAGAAGCAAGGAAAGCATAGTTCAATACATTGCCTACAAAGTATACACCGCAAAGTATACACCGAGCCCCCGAAATCAAAAGGTAGCGTGGTCAGTCTCTATTGCCAATCACTAAACCCAGGTCAAGAAGCAGTGACAATACGCTCCTGAGAAGAGCGAAGTGCCGCATAAAATGAAATTTGAGCACGCTCAAAGACCTGAGGGGAGCATGTGCGCATTGGAAAAATGTAACTTGTAAATGTCGGCACAAACTCGAAGGAGCAGTGATAAGGTTTTAAAAGGTACCATTTTGAGGGGTCGTTTTAGCAATTATTTGATCACTTTTGTATCCGTTATTGCTTAATATCGCTCCTTTTCACTTTTTAGGTCTCTTGAAGGCAAAATGCCGGAATGGCACTTATTTGGACGAAAAGGCGCGAATATCTGAAGAAAATGGCCAAAGTCAAGAATCGAGACACTCAGTGCATTGAATCGAAGGTGACGGCGCCATCGCTAATCGCGACACCGTTGGAGCACTTTGTGACTACCAGAGCTAAATTGCTTATTCTCAAGAGACGACGTCGAGATCGGAGGCGACGGCGTCACAACCTTAAGGTGACGCCGTCACAAGTCGATCAAGTCACAACATGCGCCAGTAGTTGATATTGTTTGGCCATAACTTTTGCATCCGAACTCGGTTTAGGTGATTCAAAAGCCCACGCGACCGGAACGAGAAAATATACAATTTGGTGAAAAATGGTCGTGATGCAGTCAATCTATAAGTGTGACCGTCGCTCTTTGCCAATGAACATTTGCCTATAAATATAACATTATAACTTCACTTTTTGTAAGCCCTAAACCCTAAGTCCGATTCCGTGGTTTAGGTAGGTGTTTTTCCAAAGAACTTAAAGGGTTTCAAACACTCCATAAACATCGTGTAATGATTTGTTTGTTAATCCAATCCTATGGTATGTCTTCAATTATCACAATTGTTGCTTGCTCTTCATTAATTATGCTTGGCTAATTCACCTAGTGTTTGCTTATGATTGTATGAAACTTGTATATAATTAATTAGATCTTATTGATTTCTTATTGATGCTTGTGTCTATCTTCATCATTAGGGTGTGACAATTTCAATGAATCTAATTGGTTTAGTTTATAATTCTTGCATCTTACTGTCTCTTGTTTGATTGGTTGTCTCTTATCTTAATTGTTAATGATCTAGTAATGCGATAGGTCATTCGTTGTGTACTTAATGCTTGATTCATCTTTGTGAACCTTAGAATATGATTACTTGAGTAGTTGTAGGCTAAACCATCCAAAGAGTGCCTTAGAGTAAGAGTTTATTATCCCCAGTGGGTTTTGTAGACGAGACCGTTTGGTAAGTTCAAAGAGTTAGGGATTAATGCATACCCTACGACTTTAGACACACAACGCGTTAATAATAAGGACGTGACAATTCAAGCATCAATAGGACGTGACAATTCAAGAGGGTAGAATTGGATAGCTAGCAAGGAGTAATACATCATAAGTAGATACGCTTCACGTTCTTGGTAGACCCCTAATTTAGTTAGTACCTTTTGGGATAGTTGACTAGCAACTAATTCCACCCTCCCTCCAA